>JBAIZZ010000244.1:0-51771 GCA_037355905.1 Heliconius aoede | reverse complement strand
ATTTTTTTTGTTCCTAGCCCACAGCCATACTTCTACGTGACCTGAAACAAAATTAACTTAAGTTTATCAAATAATAAATGATAACTATCAATGGCGTGTTAAAATTAATACTTAAATGTGAATCACGTGTTTCCTGAACCAAAGCGAGGTGAACGGAAATCGACCAGGATGGAGGATATGTGTACTTTTAAGGCAACCGTCTCCTGCACTTCCAGGGTACGATGACAGGCTGGTTGGGCTTCTTATTTTAATAAGGCGGTGCTAGGTGTTTTGTAGTGTATGCGCGTGCGCCGTTTCCTGCGTCCAAAGGAGGACCAACCATTGTTCGCTAGGAGGGGATGTATGTGAGCTGAATGGTTATGTCGAACTAAAAAAATTTACGTTTAACTTTACTTACAACTGTTCAAATAATTTTTTTTTATATTTTTGTGTCCTGTTTTTTTTTTGTTATTTGGGTAGATTTATGGATTTTTTGTGAAGATTTTTGTAATACTCTTGTAGATTTTCTGGAAAGATTTGATATTGTTGCTGTGCGGGTAGTATTTTATTTGCAAATTATTTTGACTGTATTTACTGCCGCTATTCTTGTAATTAAGTTTGATGTGTTTTAAGTTAACAAGTCTTATGACAAGTATAATTTTATATCTTGTTTGTATATCTTAATAAGTGTTGTATTAATTAATTAAATGTTAATAAAAATAATTGATTAACAACTATTTCGTAATCTATAGCTGAAACTTTATTGATATTTATATTGTATATATCACATTATGAGAAAACGAGTTTCCTTCCTTGTTCTAGATATAATGGTATATGGTAAAAAAATATTTGTTCTATTCATTCTACCAAATGTAGCTATTCATATAACCATTTCAGATGAACACGCGTAAAAACATATTTTAAAGTTCCAAGTAAGTTAAGTACCTTCGAATATCATGTGGCCGACCGTACTTACAAGTGTTAAGGAACTCGATGGAAAACTATATCAAAGGTACTCCCGTAAAGGTACTTTACTCGTCCATCTAATGATAAATACCTAAGAATGCCTAATTGTTATTCATCTCAGCGCGTGTGGACCTCGTCGCGGTGGGGAAGAGTTAATAGCCGGCGCCGCCTTCGCGCCCAGGCATATTGTACCGAGCCGTGACCGCGAGCGCCGCTGCGCTGCCTCCGTCCACATTACAATAGGATATTTCAAGTTAAATTTACAAGTAAAGCCGGTGGCTGGGAAGGCAAGATGTCGGCATAGCTGATTGATATAATATACGGCTGTGTCACATCGAGCCAGCTCAATCCGCCGGCGTTCGACGTGAGAAGACGAAGAACTTGAAGAGGTATCTCCCGCGGGACCATGAACGTATCCGAACGTGCCCGCGACTGTCTGACAGCTGTCACCGCCGGACACCGACAGTGCGCAGGCTCATATCTTCGCTACGTAGGAAAAACGAAAATCTTTATTTATAACACACACGACCATGTTCCCGTAGAGTGCGATCGCGTGTTTTCCCTTTATTCTTATTTAACATAAAAAAAAACGAAACGACAGAATGGCGAACGACGAGGTGCTAGGGCCGCGCAAGACGATGTTCGTATTAGTGATTGTTGTTGGATGTTTCGCCGTGCTGTGGCCCAGGATCCTGTCGCCACTCATCCTGGGCCAAACCGCCGACCAGCTCAAGCCGAACAAGTACGACCGGGAGGCAGGTAAAGCGGTATTTTTAACTTTAGCTCAATGTCAATATCGCTGGACTGACTAAATCTAATTATAAATATCGTAGAATTAACGATTTTTTGTAATTTGTCTATAATTGTGTGGGAAATTAAACGAAGGTTTCCGTAGCCTCATAGGTGAGCGATGTTTGCTGTTCTCAAGAATGAGATATTGCTATGCAAATATGACTTCTGGTCCAGTTGTTGACTCTGAGCATTAATGTTTACTAAAGATCTGATCGGAATGCGGTCGTTCTTACTTATATGAGGGAAATATATAAATGCACAACGCATATTATTCATCTTTACATATTGCGTGGATATTTTTTCTAATGTTCATAACTATATATTTTTTAAATAATAAGAAACAAAATTATTGTATATTTATAGATGACAGTCGTTATTTTTAAATTGTAAACTTTCTTAACTTTAAACTAATAAGAAAATGTCTTACCTAATAAAATGCTTATTTTTATGATATAAAAGTAATATGCTCCCTGAGTAATAATTTACATCAATATTGATAAATAAGTAGGCACAAAAATATTGTTATAGTGCAACTATTTGTTAAAATATTATCAATTCTGTGTAAAAGAATTATTATCAAATTCTTGTTATTAGTCTAATCAAATTATTGTATTTGAATATTGTTTGACATTTCATTAGTCTATTTTTTTATTGTTAATAATGTTTTCATACAATCTTTATTTTTTTTAAATATGAATACATTTCTAATCTGTTACTTAGGTTATTTCTGCCTAAAAATACATTGTAGTATTATTACATATGTATATAATACATAAAAGAAAATGTCTAAATGCCTATGTAACGTATATGGTAAAAATAATTGTAGTTATTATGAATATTATAACTACAATAGTTTTTTCATTACATTACATGAACAAATTATGTATTTTGTTTGTCTAAATGTTTTTTAACAATTATCTATTTTACATATGTTTTTTCTTAAAATGTGTAAAATGGAATTTCATAATGACAATATTTCAATTTTCTTTATTTCAGAATCTTTAATTATGATTAAATTAGTATAAATAGCTTTATGTATAAATAATTCTATATGTGTATATTAACAAAGTCCTACTCTAGGGTGCTGTGAAGTTATATTCGAAACTGATGTTGCTGTACTAGAATTGGTTAATGAAGTTTGCCATTCAGCTCTCGGAGACAGCAAGTTCTCTTATCAATCAGCAATAGAATGTCGAAAAGCAGTGAATGATACATGCGGACTGGATATAGCGACTTTTGTGAAACGAAATGAAAATATGGGAAAAACAACTAAAATGATTGTTGAAAATATGAAAAATAGTAACAGTTCTTGCTTAAGACGACATTTTGGTGTACCAGTGTACAGCCTCGGCAACCATTTTGCAATCAATTCATGGAATTTACAAGACAGTTAGTTATTTTTATATGTAAGCCTGGATTTTTAAATTAACGACTTATACTAATAATTAATTAATTAAATGTTTTCCTCTGTTATTTGGCTTGAAATGTAACTAACAATTACTGACAAATAATACATATTATAGTTTTACCTTTGATATAACATATTTTTCATGTTAGGCATTACTATTAAACTATATTATAATACGGACATTTATAATATTCTTCAGATAGTGATTTTTAACATTGAATGAGTTATAAGAGGCGCGGGTTCAAGTCCCGCTAAGTTCAAATTCTAGTACATATTAGTGATTGTTGTAGAATTAAAAATAAAATATTTTAAAAGCTATTTTTACTTTGAAGAGTTTCATATGTTATTTTTCTAAATGCAGTCTAATTAATTATCGAGCCGTCGTCCTTGTACTCTGTCAATCATGTGCGTAGCGAAACGTCGCGTCGATACTAATTTTAGTTACGAATATAATATGTTCAATGGAAATTTGTGATATTGATAAAAAAGTTACGTTAAAATATTTCATGTAACACATTTCCTTGCGCTGGTAACGAGGCAAAGCGCGGCGTTGAGTTGCGCCACTCAACACGCAATCCCTACAGAATTCGGTGAAAAGTAGGGAACGGAGCTGTTTTAATGGGAGTGGATTGTCTTAATAGTAGGTTCCTAGGTTCCTCTGCCTACCCTGCTATGTGCGGGATACTGCGTGCAGCTAAATAAATAGTAATAATAATTGCACTCCAGAAAAGTCTGAAGTCATTAAAGCCTACGAGACTAGTTTTGCTTTGCTTAATTGTGATAAAAAATTGCGTTGTTCGCTTATGAAGTACCTGACTTGTCTGTACATAACTCCTAAGAGGTTTAATTTTGGTTTTAATTTATATATATATATCTCTATTTAAATTTTCCGTCGTTCTCGTCGACTCAAATATCTCGAAATTGTGCGTAATGTGGATAACTGAGTATGTTAACGTTAGGATTTGAATCCAGTCGCTGGATTATGACGCATTAAAAACGTTCTTAGACACTCCGTTCCTATTAGGACCTTTCCCTGACAACTTCCCAAATTCTGGAGGCATTGCGTGTTGAGTGGTGTAGGTTAACGAGGGCTTTGTATATAGGAGGAATCAAACCCATATCCTGTCGCGTTTACAGTCGCACGCTTGTGCCCCTGCATCACGACTGGCGTCGAAATGTGATATGTGTACAGATAAAATTGGTTATGTGATTCCGTCACGCTAGACATTAGTTATATGTATTATGTCTCAGAAACTAATAGCAATATAAACAAAAACTAAAAATTACACCAAGATGATTCTTTTTAATTTATATCAGCTTTACTCCAACTTGAGACCAGTACACGTGCTATCAAAATTGGTTCAGTAATTTTTGAGATATAGGTATCCTAGGTTTTCTGTATGGTACATTTTTAATTGTAGCCCGTTGTAGTTTCGCAGTTTTTGGTTTCGAATAATTAATATTTTTAACACGCTTTTATTGGGTCGAGCTATAACCAGTAACTTTGTAATAAAATCTGAAAATTGAAGAATTCTTTGTTGTTGTATCATCATAGAATTTAGCAACTACAGCTATATGTAGATTTTTTATGACAATACAATATTACGATACTATCGATCTGGTCTAATGATTGGAAGGGGGTTGACGGATGACTGATTCCCCACTACTAGACATAACGAATTTTGCTCATTACATTCGTCTTATTAGTGTTGTCTTCTAAAAAAACCTATTTTTAATATTTTAAACTATTAATTGAGTACTTTTTAATATATTTTAAATTCCCACTTTATCTTAGTGACTAAGAACTGTTGATATACGAGATAAGTGCGTATACACTGACCGTATTGAATAACACATGTTCTAGATACTCCCAACATATTTAGTTCAAGGCCAACTGCATTATACTAATTAGCTAATACAAATATATTTTACCTAGTTTTGCATATAAAACTTAGCCTTTTATAGATGATCGTCTGGCTGTTAAAATTTTTACTAGCAATTAACACGACAGTAAATTTAATATGGGACGAATTGTATTGAAAATATATATATAAAAATATTTTTAAATATTTATCGTTATGTAGCGACTGGTCTAGTAATGGCACAAAAGTGTGCGAATGTAAGCGCGAAAGGTTGTGGGTTCGATTCGCACTCGTTTTATTTCGTTTCATTTCTTAGTTTTAGTAACGCGGAAAATACGCAGTGCCTCCAGTATTCAATTAAATGTAGGGAATGGTGGTGTTTTAGTGAGAACGGAGTATGTTAACACTAGTTTGCTAGGCTCTTTCTGTCTGCTATGTGCGGGATCTGTCTGTATGTATTACAGAGCACAAAAATATATTTGTGTTTCAATTAATCTGATAAGGCACAAATGTTATAAAATAATTAACAATCTCTTGCAGAATCTCAATTAGTTTGTGACATTCAAAATCTTTTGTGCACATAAGATTACAAAAGTAAAAAATTAAATGCCGGCAGGAAAATAAGATGGAATGTTTTGAGATCGCTTTTTGTAAGATTTCATATCTGAAGAAAAAAAATGGAAATCTTATACTATCGCCTTGTTGTCCGTCTGGTAATCTCAAGAGTTGAATTTTATAAAATATCCAGATTTTCAGTTGTGGCACAGAAAAAAATTAAACTTCATAATCTACGTGATCATAATCATGACATCAGTACAGATCCCTCAGGGTCGGCGCGTCAACTCACACTTGACCAGTTTTTTTATTCATATTCCTGGAAGCCTGTAGCTTAATTTTTGTAATATAAAATAGCTTCATTATTTGTACAGTGTTATCGTTAAGTTCCTGTATGATCTCATTTCAATATTTTTTAAACACGTGTTTTTTGTATATTTTAACCACAAGTGTTGGGCTTAAAAACTTTAAATATTTTTTTTTGTTTCTAGGAATATGCCATGTGTCCAGAATATAGTTTATATTACGTTAAGAATATGACGTAATCGTAACGGCGTCTCTGACAATTGATGTCATTTAATAATTTAGCTTCTGTGCTTTTTTAAATGTTATCTTTCTATATTTAGCAATAATGATCTCGCGGGAATTATGGAATAAAAAGTATTTCATATTAACAAAGATTTTGCTGTTCCATAGATTAGCCTGGACAAACGGAAAGACAGACAAGAATTATAAAATAGTTTGTGTTTTAGTACTTCCTAAAGATTCCTAAAGAAGAGAAGATCCTAAAGATTCCGATTTTTGAACTTTAGGAAAGTTCAAATCAAAATCGATGTAGAAATTTATTAACACTAACATATCAATAGGTCACACTGAGTAGGCTGACAGATGCAATACCTTTGCCATGTCTGGACATAACGTTGCCTATTATATTGACAGCTGCATCCGAAGGTTTAGATTAATTAAGCTTAGATTTATAATTATCATTGGTTGTTTTATATAAATATACGTAAATCAATGCGATAATATATGTCTTCATTTTATTAGAAGCCAATGTTGTATACAATAATATTTCTTATTTTATAGTATGTATATTGATCACAAACCTATAGCGTCTTTACTCAGTTCTAAGTTAACAAATATTTTAGTTACACTATTAACTTAAGTGTTGTTTTTAAACCGCAGGGGGTACAAGTTCAAATTAAAATTAAAATTGCCGGAAAGCGATCTTGTTGTATCTCAAAAGAAGGCTTTTTTGAGATACGACAAGATGGCTTTTCAGCGACGATATATAGTGAGTAACAAGTAAAGATAGAGTATTTCATTTCCTGAGTAGGAATGCGGCTGTAAAACGCAACAAGATGTGGGTGCGATACCCAGTCAAGGAAATGAAATAATTAATATTTTAATTTCCTCGACAAACAGCGGCATTAACATCCGTCATTCTCTGCCTACTCTGCTTCATGCGGGATACAGTGGGAATGAAAAAAATTCTCTTCTAACGATTCAGAGCATGTTGTTGAGTTCCGTTGCTCAAAACAACGCTTCAAGAATTCAGGGGAGTGAATTTAGTGAGTTAGAGGAACGAAGTAGTTAAAATATACACATCTTAAAGTATATACATGCGAAATTAATAGACAGAAAGTTAAAATTTGTCAAGTATGAAGGTTCCTTGGAGAGCATCACGTAAGATTTATTCAGAATCCTAATGGAAAAGGGGGAAAAAACAGAATTTTCATTACGTCTTCAACCTGCAAACCCCAGCAAAGTTGCGGGCGACGACCAATTTATGAATTGTTTTAATTATTTTAAAAGCTACAGAGACTTGTGGTAATTGAAATATATGTATAAATGTTGATTTTGAAATCTCT
The DNA here is from genome assembly GCA_037355905.1 of Heliconius aoede. Lineage (NCBI taxonomy): Eukaryota > Metazoa > Arthropoda > Insecta > Lepidoptera > Nymphalidae > Heliconius > Heliconius aoede. The sequence goes on along the minus strand of JBAIZZ010000244.1, from coordinate 44,338 downwards.
CAAACTTCAATTTCTATAATTCTTCTCCTAATCTTTTTAAGAACATATTTACATGTTTTTGTATTTGAAAGAATAAAAAAACTACACTTTTCAATATCTTCAAAACTCCTATTTTTTTTTAACGATTTTTAAACAAAAAAAAAATGTTTCCAAAACCGGTGGTTTCTAAATTTCAACTGGCACAAGCTCAAACGATGAGATACGGTGACATCATGTTTGTCAATTGTCTAATAGATTGTGTTGTAAATGCAAATACGAGTACAGCTTTCACAACGAAGTGTATGTATGTATGTGCGTACGTAACTCGTTTCAAGTGGCCTCTATACTTGGTAATACTAGAACAAAAGTTTTAACGTCCCATTGTCACTTGTTAAGGTTATTTCGTTGGGTGGCCAAGGTATGAGAGGTAGCGGTTTGATTCTCCATTTTTATAAAAATATTTGAGTATTTGATATTATTTGTTTGAAGCTTGGTGTTAAGACATTCAGTTAGACACTAAATATCGTCTAATTTTTAAAATATTAGGTGTTGAGTGATGAAACTCCATGTCGAGCTTTGTGTAGTACATTGTATTAATGAAATTGATTTAAAAGTCCCCCCGAATGGGAATCGAATCATTATAATTGATTTTTAGGGTCAGGCGCTGCTCCATTGAGTCTGCTCGATTATTTATTCCACTCAAAATGTGTATAACTTGTCGGACTTATATAATTTTTGTGTTTTCCTGTTACTGTTAACGAACCTCGTTCAAAATGTAAAATGGTGACATTAAGATTAAAAGAATATTATCTATAAATGCTTTAATTGGCACTATTACCTTTAATTTCTAAAGGTATTCTTTGTATTTCATTGCGTAGAGTGGTGACTGAGTCGATAGAGTCGTTTTCTCGCAGAGTAGAGTGAGCAGAGAACCTACGCTTCACATCAGAACGAGAAAATGGAAACAATTTTAATTATTCTTATCTCCCCGAGGAATCTCAAAAGACAACCTTTTTGTAACTTTAAATACTGTAGGTTATGATGAAGTAAATAATTAAACACATCGACCTATTAGAAATAGTTAGATAAGCTTATATCTTGTTCAAATTCACGCTTAAAGCGGGAACTTGTAATTTTTTCCACACACCGCTAATGACACCTAAATATTCTACGTGAAATGTCACTTAAGTCAGTCGTGTTGAAAGGATGGTGACTGGAGAATTTGCATAAACAATTTACTTTGAAATTTTGGTACCGATTTTCCAATGTTAGTTTGTAATATGGTGTTTTTAAACTGAATTTCGAACTTTTTAAGGTAAAATTGCAAAATTCTGTGGCCATTTCATTATCCAGAGACACGCCTTTGTATGAAAACTAGCTTACACCTGCGTTTTCGCTTTATTATCGAATTAAAATTGAAATTGCAATTTGTATGACTATACACATATATGGATTCTGGCATATTCTAGGTGCCCGTGGTGACTGACCGCATGTACCTATAGTACAATAAACAACATAATAGAATTTCCGCAATATAAGTGTTCACAAGCGTATCGTCCATCAGCTCAGTTTGCTTTGCCGCCGCTCTGTAGGGCTTTCGACCCGCTAAGATAACAGACCCCGAGCAGTTGTCGCATACACCTTGTTTGTTGGAGTTTTGTTTTTCTTTGTTTCTTTATTTTTTTTAAACATGTCAAGACAAGTTGCCTTTTTTGTTTTTTTTATAAGTATCTAATATAATTTTAAGGGGGGGGGATTACACTCGGGATCAGGATTATTTTGCTTTTGTAAGTAATGTTTGAGTTATTCAGTATAATTTATGAAAGTCCAAATTTCCCTCAACGGAGTTTGTTTCTTTTTTTAAAGTTTATTTTTCGTTACGAAGGAATCTTTGACTCTCGTAGCCCAGATCGTAGCGGTCGAGGAGGAGCCTCGGAGGTTTTAGTGAGAAGTGCCGGTCCACGAGTCCCATATAACCTTCTGGAATCACTACAAAAGGCTTTCCTCGCGATAGAAAAAAAGGTGACCTAATATACAGGCCCCTCTCAAATCATTGTTCACCTAAAAAATATTGCGTAAGGCAATCCAGTCGACAGTCGCCCAAGCCTAGCGTGTCCATGTAACACTCAACAGTCAACCATCTGCTTGGTGACCTCTATTCTATCACATATTTGTTACAACTATTTATGATGTTGGGTTTATACAAATTAGGCAATCGATCTGGGTCAAATGGTGATGGGTATAATGTTGATTGGCACGGTTGGGATGCTTGATGGGATTGTTTCCAAATTATGTTGGACTAACTGCGGCGTTGAGCTCCGCTCATCTACATATTCTTTCTTAATAGGGGTAATAAGCTATGAAATATTTCAGAAGTTAACATAAAATTTAATGTATTTTTTTTAGCTTCACGTTGTATGATAACAAAAGTAAATCTAGGAACGTACTGTTACCAGTTTCCGCCCAGTCCTTGAGGCCACACCTTGCCTTACCAGAATTCACTTTAATAATTTAATTTCCTTAAAATATTAAATATTGCATTTCCTGCGCCACGACGGCCTCAAGATATTTATTAATTATTGATATTTGGTTTCTCTTACCAAAACGAGTCTAAGCTACGAACAAAAATATGAAAAGTAAAGTTCATTATGTGAGTACTACGCATACACGTGAAGTATCTCAATTCCGTGACTCAGAGTTAATGGCGCCACTAATTAGGATATGAGTGGATTTCATAGAGCCCAGTCATTTTTAACATAGAAGGTACCTAACGTCTATTTATAGTAACCTTATTTTGAAGTTTTTTTTAAACTTGAGAAAATTAAAAATAGATAGAAATAAAGCGTAGCGTTGAGTTTCGCTACTCAATACGTAAGCCCACTAGCATTCGGTGGAAAGTGGGCACTGGAGGTCTGCCTATCCTGCCCCATGCGGTATAGTGTGATGCTGAAAAAACCTTATTTACACGATTTTAATAAGAAATATATCTTCGTAAATCACTTTTATACAATGGATATTTTATGATAGTATTTAGAATCGGATACGAGAACGAACAGATTATTTTCACGGATTCCTCTGCCCCTTTTCAATTACTGAATAATACAAGTTAATCAAATGTTATCAAATAGATAATAAATATATCAAAGAATTAGTAACTTTTGACGTCATGTTCAAACTTTTTCTAATTGTTTGTTTGTTTTTATACTTAAATTATTCAACTATACTTGTAGATATTAAATAAATTTATATATATATTTCTTACATTTATGTAATATAGGTACGTTAATCATGAGAGAATACCTATAAATTAAAACATCCTCTCCACAGCCATAAAACAAGAACGGCCACCAATCCGCATGGCGCCGCACCCGGCGTTGCGCGAGCGCGGCAGGGCCATTCCCCCCGGGGCGCCTCCGGCAGTGCGCCCCACACCACTTCCCCCCCACGTCAGGGTACGGTCCCCCCTATCTGTTTACTACGAAGTGGATGTTAAGGTATTTACGGGAAGTATTAGCTTGGCTTGGCAGGAATGGCAGGTAGGGTTTTGAAGGTCTATATGATAATTCGTTTAAACGTTTGTTCCTAAAAAAAAAAAGGAATTTTTTTTTCAATTCGAATCAATAGTTTCTGAGATTAGCGCGTTCATCCAAACAGAAGACTCGACAGGAGTCTTTTTTTTCTATTGGAAACTAAGATATAATGTTGCATAACGTATATGTAATTTTTTATCTGTGAGCACGGATTATTGATGTCTTTTAAACGTATATTACTCCGTTCTCTAGTTACCTATTAATGCCACGGTCGTGGGTTCAAGTCCCACTCGTAGGAATTAATTATTTAATATTAACATCTGTGATTTTACAGCTTTGGTTACGCAACTCAATACACGATGCGTCAAAAATTAATTTGGGCTAAAAAAAATGTTTAAATATTATGAAATTGTTGTTTTATTAATTTTTTTAATTTATATATATTCATATAGACCTTCAAAGGAGGATTTAATATTTTTTAATCTCTGAAGCAGCTTCGCGTTTCTCAACCGCCGCTATTAACACCAAGGTAAGAAGCATATATACATAATGCCTTTTAGTATAGTTATTATTAATATATACTTTTATTAGTTAAGAGAAATAAATGTTATTTTTCATATTAAAAATGAATAACACTAAGAAAAATAAAAAGATTAATAATTAAAACGCGTTTGTTGAATTTTATCTATTGAGAGAGAGAGAGACGAACTTCTTAGCATTCCATGGATTCACCGTGCGGGTGCCGGGTCCATCGTGTGGCAGAGGGAGTAACCCCGAGTAGCCCCGGGACTTGTGATTCCGGGTGTAGGTTTAAAAGAGGCCTCTTTGTGATGATCATCAACACTCACCTTTACTACTCAGGTTTACCCCCCCTACCTAGCCAAATTTCATAGGAGCCTGCTAATGCTGCTTTAGATACTCGTTCTAAGGTAGAACTTACTGCAGTTCTCGACAGGCCAAGGTCTTTCAGTAGGTTGTAGAGAGATTTTGCTGGTATACCTCTCGCTCCCACTTCTACCGCGTATAAATTAACCGAATAGTCATTTTTGGTTAGTACGTTTATTAGGTCGTAATATTTATTCGTTTTTATTGTGTGGTCTTTAGGTATGTTTGTTTCCCACGGTACCGTTAGTTCTATAAGGATGATATGTTTATTTTTTCGAGTAAAAAGGAATATATCTGGTCTAGATGACGAAACACCAACATCCTCTGGAATTTTATAGTGCTTTTCATACGTGTCCATCAAGATGATCCAATCAGGTGCGGAACCTAGGATTGAGAAGGGTTTACTACTCTTAGAATGTACAGAGGAGCCTGCTTTTACAAAGCGAATTTCTCTTCTGTTTGTAGTCAATCCTTTTTGGGCTCTAGCTACCGAGAGACTAACAGCTTCACGTATGATTTGTAGTACTCTATCATGGCGACGTGAGTAATGACCCCTATCGAGAAGCACCTTACACCCCACCAATAAATGCCTGGCTGTACCTATTGCTTCACCACAAGTATAGCAAGATTTTTCGGAAGCTTTTCCCCATCTTACTAAGTTACTTTGATCTGGAAGGGTCATCTGGAAGGCATTTAGGTAGAATTTCAGTAAGGCGGGTGACCAGTCATATAATAAGGTACGCCACTTCAGAGCTAATGGGATGCAAAACTCGCCAATGGTTAACCACTCACTTTGCATTTCCAGGTTCATTGCGTGCACTTTGTAACTGTCATTTTCGTCTTGTTGTAGAAAAGATTTTACAGTATCTCGATCTTCCCTTGTCTTTCTCGAACCCAACCCGGCTCTGTTTGCCTGAGCATCTGCCATAAATTGTTTGTGGAATTGAAGTCTTGATTCAAGCTCCATGGCACATTTAGCTTTGGGAAGTGATCTGAGTGCTTCATCTTGGGATTTCCCAAGATATGAATAACAATTTTATGAATAATTTTTTTTTATGACAAACGAAAGTGAGTTTTAGTCATGAAGTGAAATGAACCATTAACCCGACCTTTTATAGTAAGATACTGTACTGCTACGCTATGATGGCCTATGGGTATTATGGATATAATGGATATTATTATAATAAATAAATGGTTAAAAGTATAAAATTCGATTGACTGTATTGGCTCAACGTGGGTTACCCGAGGTGCGAGTTTTGTAAAACAAATAATAATGTCTTTTTTTGAAGATATATTATAACGCTCCTTGCCATTTTCAGATACAACAGTACTTCTCCTACTGCACTTATATTTAAATGTGGGCATGCCAATACATACACAGCGAGCCAGTAAATCTCACATAGTATTGGGTTTAATTCTCACTCGTGGAAATTAAATATTTATTTAAGTTGCAATGCTCGCTATTGAGTTCCGCCACTCAACACGCAATGCCTCCAGAATTCGGCCGAAAGTGGGGAATGGAGTGTCTTAACACTAGATTCACTGTTGTGTGCGGGATACAGTGTGAAGCCGAAGTTAATATAAAAACGCGTATTACAATGTCAAAATAAACCAACATAGAGTTACCACTGTCGTCTGCGTGTGCGCAGTGTTGGCGTCCTTCGACTGTAGCCCAAAGTATAGGTTGGAGCGAGTAATTTAATTTTTTTATTTGTAGGAATTGTAGACTAGGCTGAATATTTGTATTATTACTTTGTATTTTTATATGCAATAAAAATATATATAATATCTAATCAACTGGATCACAGGAACAGTGAATTATATAAAAGAAAACGACGTGATGTTAATTGTGTAAATTCCTCAATAAACAAACTATCCGACGCAAAAATATATTTTCAAATTGTACAAGTGATTTCTGAGATTATTGTGTTCAACCAAACCAACTCTTCAGCTTTGTTATATTAGTATAATATATAGATAAAATCAGACATAAACGCCCCACGCTAGCACCTTGCGGTAGTGTCAGTACGCATGATGTCATTCTCATTATTTTTGGACCTCGGCGATGTGATCTTCGCAAGTCTATATTTGCTGGCGTACATCATGTTATATTACCATGCGTTACGAGAGTGTTCTGGGGTACTGTTTGACCTACTCCCTGCCCCCGAATTCTCTAACCGCACAGTACTCAAACTCAAATACCATCCACACCACCTGGATACGTGGCACTCCACTACTGTGCAGTGCGTAGGAATTTCCATCATTCATCAGGTGGCCCAAAAAAAGTATAAAAATGTCATTTATAGTCCAGAGAAGTCTCAACAAAAGAAAGATTGAAATTATTTACCTATAAGACACTCCTGCGCTCTATTTATGGCATGGTAAAATGTTACCTCAAACGAATATTGAACCAGCAACCACTGCTGCGATGACATTCAATATTATAAATAGATTAATAGACAAGATTAACATATTCTTCTAATACAAAGGTACTGTAGATCATCCATTACATTGATTGGCGTTTCTAAGTAACAAGACGTATTGTTGGAGCCAACGCGAGGTGACACGACAAGTGCCACTTGGCAAGTTGTCAAACACCTATATATGGCTTAGATCTGCATATGTTTTACATATATAGATTTAATTATTGATCTGTCCGTGTGTGATGGGAATTTAAATTAAAATATATAAAAGAAAAATAAAAAACAAATTTCACTCCAAGTTATCGGAAACCTCAATATTTCATATTATTTTCAGCTTGATTCTTTTACACGATCTCAAGATGAAAGCTTTTGATAAACGGACAGACGGACAATTCAATTTATACTTTAAAATCATTTTTTTTTTGCTTAATGGAAGGTTAAATATAATCGCATTTAAACAGTTGCATCTAGAATATTCCGTTGAATAAAAAATACGCCTTATATTTTGCACCTATTTGATGAATAGAATAATATTAATAGCGCACAAGCTATGATGAATAGAATATTATTAATAGCGCACAAGAAATTTCACGCTATCCCTTTTATGCAATGGCGGAACTCAACGCCGCACTTCATCTACCAAAACAGAGGAATGAAAATAGGAGGTCGAATCAACGATGTCCTCTAATCCGCATATACGTTGATACCTGTTTGAAAAGAGCCAATCCACACTTTACATAATTAAAAATATACATACCTAATATACATTATTTGGGGGAATTGAACCCCTGTCTCTAGATGTTTTCCAAAGAGGTCCGGGTTCAAATCTCGCTACGTTTAATTTTTTTATACATTTTCTTAACAAGTAACAATAAAACAATGAAATAGGTATTTAAAAATCCGCTTTACCGTTCGAAAATATCGAACTCTTAACAAGAATATATTGAACGTAGCATTATGGCCATTGCGGTCAAAGAACTAGTATTTGCATTACAAAGAAGGATTTGGTAGTTTTGTTATATACTGCACTTACTTTTTATTAAAAAAAATATGTCCCAATGAATTTTTTGCACGGGTTCCTCGTGTTATACACAGGGAACCTAGTATTAAGATACTGTTTTCATCCAATTGAGTGTTGAGTGATATTGAGTGTTGAGTGGTTGGTGGGACTCGCCTCTTTTTAACAGAGCAACGAAATAAAATTTATTTATTCTTCCTAGTGCAAAACGATCCCCCACTCCTCACATTTACAGTCAAATAGCATTTGACCTTGGCCCCTGCACCACAACGGCCTATCCATATTCTTATAATATATGATTTTCTCTAAGAGACCTGCCACCTCTTGCGCCATTCATGATATGTTAGTGTTACGTACTTTTACGATCATCGTATACCTAGATAATATAATATAGAGGATAATAATAACGTTAATGAAAGTTTACACAGATGAGAATAGAGTAGTGTGGGCGTCGCAAATTTGTACGTATGTAACATTCGTATTTATGCTGTAGTAAACGACTCTGTGCTCAGTAGGCTACCGTCTGAACGTAAACACGATGGTTTTGTATTCGATTGCCACTAGGGTCAATAAATTTCTTAACACATTCTGGTAAGATATAATTGTGCTTGAAATATAAAAACAATTTCAAGTTAGATCGAACTCGTTTACAATCGACCGATTGTGTCCCTGCACTACGACGTGGCTCAGGATTTGCTTATGAGAAAACCGCTATCTAATTAAGAATTAAAACATTTTCAAACTATTAAAGCTACATATTTAAAAGCTACATATTTTGAATTACAAGAAGTTTGTAGTCGATTCAAATAATGCAATTTCTCGTAAATTATTATACAAATTAAACGATATGACATTAGATAATCCATCTTCCGTCCGTCTTGTTACGAAGGTTTGCGGCTTCTTCAATAAATCATGAATATTATATTCATCTAAGTCTAAGTGATTGAGTTTCATCACGTTGTCTCTATTTAATTATAAAAGGAGATTTACAATAAATTCTAAAAGGTCGTGGCGCAGTGAATCTGCCTCTGAATGTAGGCGAAGGTTGTGGGTTCGATTTGTAGTCGTAGAAAGAATTATTTCATCGCTCTGGTAGGTAACAGGACCGCTAAGAGCGGAGTGTTTAACACTAGGCTACTTTTGCCTTGCTTTCACAGTGCCAGTTTCTAGACAAGATGCACAAAGTGAAACAAAAAAAAATTTAAAAGGACAATTTTGTAATTATAATTGAATAAATGTAATAATTGAACTCTACAAATATTACATTTATATTGCTTTACCGACTCACATCCACAAGAAGATGAATTGAAATCCATGAACCTCATGCAGCAGAGGTTTTGCAATAGTGATGTATGTATGTGGGAGCGTGTCTTTGATACAATGCGTCATTATCAGGTACATTTTAGGTCTTAATAATAATCAATAATCAGCCTCAGCTGTGTCCTGCATATACCAGGTGGGCAGCGGGAATCTAGTGTTACAAAACTCCGTTCTCCACTTTCCCCATCATTCAACTCGCAATGTCTCGAAAAAATTTACAGAAATTGAAGTAGAAAAAAAGTGAAGTAATTAACTTTAAATTAGCTTTTAATTCAAAAGTGATGATTAAGTTTACACTTTAAAAAATGAAATGATGTATACCTACTGTCAATGGTTTTTTGCACCTTTTATTAGCTTCACGCATCCTCTGAATAAAATGGCCGTAGCACACGGGCGCCATCGTAGACTGTTAACGCGCCGGGTTGTGGGTTCGATTCTTAAAAAAATCAGTTCTAGCGCGAAACAACTGACTTACAAAGTGACAATATGTACTTATCTCTCGAATGTATAACATTATAAATTTTTACAATCTAATTTAGACTTAATTCGCCATTAGTGAAAATATTTTACTATCATTTCCCCGATATAAGCGCAGCGTCATTCGTTGTTACGCTAAAATGTCACTCTGCCGACCCAGCTGCACAACGTCGACTGAAGTTCTGTCTGGGATTCGGTGATCTAATATTCTGTCTAATGTATTGAAAATAAAATCCCGCACACAGTACCGTATGCAGAGGGAACCTAATGGGTAAATGGAGAAAAGAGGGAAACAAAACTATCTTAAACACTGTTACCTTCTCTCCGCCGAATTCAGGAGGCATTGAGTGGCGGAACTGAACGCCGCATCTAATGTAATGATATATGATCTAAATGTATTGATATGATGGAAATCAATAAAAATTTGAAACATCCGTCCAAATAAAAACTTGGTAGCTCCCGTGTAAACAGGAAACCGCGGAGCGACGTTCATAAATTTTCAATTTTAGTTTCAGTTCAGTTCACGTCGCTACATCGTCGGCCATTGCATTTCTCCATTTTTTTAAAAAAATATATTAGTTAAATTCTCTGAAAAGTATTTTTTTTTATTGTAAAAAAATAAAATATATTTATTGTTTGTGTTAATTTTGTACAGAACGTGCAACATGCAACACAAAAAGGTCTGTTTATATATAACTTTACTACACTCTTATATAATATTAGAAAATACTTAGTACTTAGTTTCTGAGTGACTAACAGACAACGCACAAACGACACTAATGGACTTCGATCCGTAGGTATAAGTCGCTCTCAAGTCTGAGATCGATGTTGAGATGCCAATTTCATTCATAAATAATAATACATACTACGGCATCTCATGATCGATCTCAGAATTGAAATCGACTTGTAAATAGTGGTATTAGAGTACATAAAAATACATATTACAATGTTTTTTTATAATTTAACTTTACAGAATTGAAGCCAACAAATAATTTAATAATGTCACAGTTATTATAACGAATTATTAAACAAATAAATTAATACACGTAACAGTTGTAAATAATTTGATTAACTATGATTATAAATAAAAATAAATATGAATATTTGATATTAATTTCAACTTGACATCTCCGCGCGATCTCGATATAAATAGTCTTGACAGATGTACAATAAAGTGGTCCTATGAAGGTTCTGTTTTCACCTTTTGCGGTACGGAACCCAAAAAAAAATTATATAGGTATATCAAAATAATATTTGGAAACGTTATTTAGGAGGAATGCATAAATTATATTTATATATATATTCTATTCTGTAATATACAAACATCTGATGAAGCTCACATAATAATTGTTTAACCTAACAGTTTCACAACTAGTTTACAAGGCGACGTTAGTGCTCAGAATCATATGACTGACGTTACGTTTATATAAACAATGTGGTAATACATATATGTAGGGTATGTGTAATATATTATAAAATATATGTCCAAAACAGTAGTGTACTGTTTGTTTTAAAATGTTTTCGTGCGATGATTCCGCGCCATTAACGGCAAAAAAATCGCTTTTCTTTTATGAGAACTCTATTAAATATATATTTTGATAATTCTTGTTATAATATAAAAAATACTCTTCTTCTTATAATAAAACGTCTACGTATAAACGCGACGGTGATGTGGATTCGATATCCAGTCCGTGAAATAAATTACTTTTTCTTATTCCATCAGGGGTTGAATTCAACCTCCCTCCCTCTTCCTACCCTGATGCTTGCGGGATACAGCTTCACCCTTTAGTAGAATATATCGTAATAAGAATATTTAAATAAGTATTTATTAAATATTGTATAATAAAATTATTATGTGAAATATTTGAAGGCAAACATGAATCTTTCATTACTCAGTATTCAATAACGATGTAAGTAAATTTACACCAGCAAAGTTATGTAGCCCTTTATTGAGAACTGTAAATAAATTACGTAATTTCTATTATGTTTCTGTCAAATGGAAATAACGATGGTACAACACTAGTTCTAGTGACGTCCCATAAAGTGTGTATTAAATGTGTATCAAGTGTGTGTAAAATTTGCATATTTAGTTTTATTGACGTTTTGAATACCGTTATTTTTTACATGTCGTAGTAAGAGATTGCGTAGTAATCTTTTTTCGTTCAGATGGAATATTTTAATTCAATTTCTTTTAATTGTTTTCTTAAAAAATGACATGGGTGTCAATAGATCACTTACGAAGCAACTGCTCCTTTTCTTACTTTTTTCGTAATTTTAAAAAAATAACTTTTTTGTTTTTTTTTCTCAAAAGCTTTTTCTTTTTTAGTTTTGTTATCTATTATTTTTTTTTTGCTTTAATAATTTAAAGCAAAACCATTCCCATGAATAGGAATCGAACGCACAACCAACACATTAACAAACACTGTACCATGATAGTTTTCTTCTTTTTTATAATTTCTGCTACCTAACTAAAAGAAAAAAAAAATACTATTACACATTTTTTTCTATTTCTGTTAAGAAGACTCCAAGAACTCACTTTCATTTGTATAATATATATGTTATATTATAATAGTTTTTTTTAATAAGTTTCTTAAGAGCTGACACGCTTACTCCGCTAAATTCGGGAAAAAACGTGAAGCTATTTTTTATGAAATAAAAATCTAATTATTAATTCCCTTTTCTACAGCCTCCACCAATTCCGGGCATGAGACCGCCTTTAGGTTCCCCCGGAGGTCCAGTCCCGGCGCCGAAGTCGTCAATGGGCTTCGTAATGCCTATATACACCATATGTATTTTGATATTCTTCGTGTACACGCTTAGCAAGGTGAGTAGTTATTATAATTCTATATTTCTTGAGTAATTTTTGGTATTAAAAACTATGCAACAATGACGGCGGAAAGGCTATTTACAAACTGTGATTGGGCCTCCTGCAATATATCGTAAAATAAAATTGGTGAACGATTCTTCTTACTTTCGATTATTTTGAATAAATAGATATTCTTCAAACGCGCCATATCACCCTACGAGCATGTAGCACCCGACCCTCAGTTCCGTAGACGTGTGTTCAGGGATGACTCCAGGACTTCACCCGATCAATTGGGTAAGCTTTGTTTTTTATCATACTTCTTTATAATAATAAGCAGTTTTTGTAAAAAAATACCTTAAAAAGAAATTTTCCTTGTCTTATGAGCAGATAATTATATTATATAGAGATAATTGGATTAAAAATTTGGTGGCTGAACATAGATGACTATCTTGCAAATGTAAATATTTTCGATTCCTTCGTATATGAATAATTTTAATGAAATAATTCCCCCCGAATGCGAATCGAACTCACAACTTTCATGTTCAGTATCAAAACCACGATGGATATACATTTCTTTTCTAGCTTCACGTTGTGTTCCGCGCATAGCACGTAGGCAGAGGGAACCTAGTGCTAAGATACTCAGTTGACGGAATTCAACGCCGCGATATACCTTGTTACCATAGCGACGAAATACAAATATTAAATATTCCATTCCCTGAGTGGGAATCGAACCTGCAACCTGACGCGTTAACAGTCACATGCTTTAGTCCGTGCGCCACGAATCCTCGACAGGCCTCTGTATATTTTTTAATTAGATTTATTTTCACTCAACGCACGCGCAGGTCACAGAGAAGCGGATACAAGTGAGTATACAAATATTTTTAAAACACATTAAATATTATGAGTCGATACTAATTAGTTCGAGGAAAAACTTAGTTGATAAAAGTTATTGATAACAAAAAAATATTGTAATAACATTATAATATACTTAACTAGAAACATTGCGTATTGCCATTAAAATTGGTAATGTAGACAGATAAATAATAATTTCAAATAAGGCTAATTTGATCTGTGCTCAAAGTTCTAAAAAATAAGTCTTAAATCTCAAGTTAAAAAAAAAAATTAATATCCGTAAGTAGGTACGAGTATATCGTGCCCTCATTTACGTATATCTCAGGAACTTATTTACAAAGAACGTTACTATATGTTATTTTATGTTATTTTTAGACCATGATTTGATTGATTGATTTACTTATATATACGTAACAGTGTTGTACTTTTGTTGTGTGTAGAATAATTCAAAAATGAACCAAAAAAAAAAACTGACTGGCGTTAATTTCTTAAATAAACGGCTATAGTTTAAGGTTCTCGGGGTAAGCAACGAGAACCTAGTTAATTTATTTAATTAATCGTCATACAAAAAACCGTAATTTTCTAATAATACATATAAGTTACAAAGCATATACTTAATAAATATATAAAATAATTTACAAAGGGGACGCCGAGCTCGCCGCCCTGAGAGCTCGTCTGGCGGAAACGGAACGGGCAATGCAAAGAATTGTTGGACAACTCGCGAGGCGCGACGCGGTATATTACTAGTCTATATTTATGATTTGATATCCCTTAGATAAACTAATTTATTATTCAATTTTGAGATTTATTCAATAACATTAATATGCCGCATTATACGCAATGAGAAGCCATTACAAAATAAAAAAATATAAGTTGGTTTATTTGCCTAAATATCATAATTTGAACATTTCGAAATTTCCTATTATATTTTTATACATTTCATTTTTAATCTTATACCTGTGAAGATTTTGATGATAGCTTGAAGGTACTCTTTGTAAAAAAGAGGGTAAATATTTAGAAAATGAGGCCAGTTGTGACACAGGGGCACAAAGTGTGACTATAAAAGCGACTGGCTGTGGGTTCGATCCCCACTCGAGGTAGTGAATACGCTATTTACGTTTATATTTTCATTTCGTCGCTCTGGTGTTAATTTTTTCACTTATATTTAGAGAGTTAAATTATAAGATTGTCACTGTGTAGCGTCGATACCTTTATATATTTAATTAAATAATTCTTAAAAGAGAATTTAAAGGGATATCAAATCGACTATCGTTGTTAGACGTGTCTCACTCTTTCACACTTGCAGCATTAGAAAGAGCCAGATGTTCCGAATGTATCCTTAGGTGTTTAATATTCGCTTGCGGCATGGTGACCGTTTTGTTTGGTGGTACTTATAAACATACGTACTAATACCACAGTAACTACAAATTCGGAGGGGGTAAGTGCAGGTTTGATTATGTTGTTTTATTCAAAACATAATCTAAAAGAAAGGTTCTGAAAAATGTATTTGCTATTTAGATTCTTGATTGCCTTGTTGTTTGTTAATTATTGACGACGATACACGGTGATATAACCTAATCTGCCCTTAAAAACCTCCAAATCTGTAGCTGCGGTGGCGTTTGTATATATGTAAGTACCTGTTTGGTTTTGGTTCAACGTAGATAGAAAACGATTTTTTACATAATAACCTAATTTACAAAAAAATTACAATTACTGTATTATTGATTTCTGGAAGAGTCAAATTCCGATGTAAAACGATAAAAAAACGTGATGGAAATTAAATTCTAATATATATTTTATATATCTAGGTATCTTAGGTGTCATTAATTAAAAACAAGTCAAACCTCAAGAAATAGAAACATTAGAGGCACATATTTAACTGAAAATTTTGAAATAATTATATCGTAACAATCTATCAAGAATTCGGTCTATAGTTTGGCGGCCATCCAGATAGTATGCACGGTCAGGCTATTTTAGTCTGAGCGTCCTTCGTTATTTTGTTTCTGTCAAAGTTTACTTTTATATTTCATTGCCATTGTTATATAATCTTTGTTTACATTTAAAAAATGCATTTTATTAGTATCTGTGGCATAAATATGTCTTGGAAATTCAAAAAAAGACATGTCTTTTTGGCAAGATATGGCAAGAACAATTATAGATAATAAATGTATTGCAGATAAATTATAGCTAAATTATAATATAATATAACAAAATATGACGCACTCTTAAATTATTATTAATTTCTAAAAGGAAATAGGGCCGTGATAACACTACATAATTGTAGTTTAACTGTCGTAATGTAAGAGGATAAATATATTTTAAAAATTAAAATATTATTAAGATCTCATTTTGTACAGCCAAGGACACGATCTGACCGTTAAATTAATTCCAATTGTTACTCCATTCTCTAAACTAAAAAAGAAATTTGTAACTAATTTGCAACTTTTTCAATGATGTATAATTTAAATCCTACAATGTCTATAACATAATATATGTATTAATATGAACCTTGACGTACAAATATATTAAATAACCGTATGTTTTTTTATAAAAATGTAAACTTAGTAAATAAATTATGATTTTCCCTAGAGGTGTATTGAAATTTAGCCCTAATTGCTATAACATAAAAACATAATAAGAAGTATAGTAAATTTTAATACAATCTTGTCGGCCGACAGTTGTATCGGCAATATCTGGTCTGGTAGCGGAGGTCAACCAGCAGATGGAGGCGAGCTACACTCAAAACCAACGACAGGTGGCTTTGCATGCACACCCATCACCATGTGGAAATGCTCCTCATAACTTTACCATGTTTAATTTTTATATCATGTCATTTGACATTTTTTCCTTTTTTTTTCTGACTAATAAATCGTCTTTTTTTCTTGTTTATTTGTTTCCATTTTTTGTAGAATAGTAACTGTTTTAGATGTCTAGCTTTTATATTTTAAACTGCCCAAATGTTGTTGGTATCTTTCTTTTTGCTAATAGTTATTTTTTGGCCTATCTGTGGTAACTTGTTTATCGGATAAATTAAAGATGACTAAGTTAAATAATATATTTTAAATGCAAACCCCTATAACTGTAACTATGACTTGCAAGATTTTGTAACAATTAAAATCAAAGTTGCTTATATCTAAACAGAGAAATCATGTATCATATAACAATCTCTAGATCATAATGAGATGATTTTTACTTATTCTTTACCAACAAAATTTATTATGACTTACCTATTTTCATTAAAATCGTACGCTTTTTTTATAATCACGCTCCTTTTCCAAAATCTAAATTTATCATAAAATCACGATAAATGTTCTTGGCACAGTAAATCTGATCATGAAGGGAATGCCTTAAAATACCTTTTGGCAGTATTAAGTGTAGTAGAAATTTATTAATAATTCGCTCATTTATTTCTGTTTTCATTTCCATTGCGTCTTATTACTGTTTATTTCATTTCACCACATTTTTTTTAATGTTCGCTGTTCATCTGTCTGTTTGTTCTAAGCTACCTGGCTTAACGGCATACTAAACTTAAATATCTTTGAAATATTAACTAATTGATTTTAATTAAACTTTAAAATAATATATCAAAATGAAAATATAACCTGATGAAAAAATAAAGTTAACGTCTCCAAATATAACTAATTACTAACGGTTTTTTATATTTCGTCTGATTATAAAAGTAAATAGACTACTTTTTAATTTTTATGCTTTTGCAGATTTGGCTGTTTGGTAGATTTATTAGTGTGACCTGAATTGTATTTAGTGTTTATATAGAAACCTTTTTCCGTCCTCATAAATGTTTTCTGTATAGTAAAATTTGCGCGTAGATATTTGTTTTATTTTCGTAATATCGAAATTAGATTATGGTTTGAGTTGAATTGAATTTGAGTTGTAGATATTGGCTTTTTAAACATTATAAGTTTCTATTTTAAAAACCACTGTCAATTATAGTAATATTTGCCTTTATCTATTTCTTAGGAAGCACAGGATAATGCTCGCCCTTACACCAATGGAACTATTCTTTTAAATAGTGGTCCTGTTCACATAGTTGCTAGCGAATATCGGGAAACCAAAGAAAAATCTCCTGAAACACAAAAAGAAGCTTCTCCTGAAAAAATTGAATCACAATCAAATGTAGATAAAAGTAGCGGAAAGATTGACTTAGAAACTCCTGCAGAAAAAGCCCAAGATGAAATAGAAAAATATACTAATGTAAGTGAATCAAATGAAAACGGTGAAAAAGAAATCATTTCACAAAACAAAGATGAAGAAAAGTCAGCAGAAGTTAAAGAAAATGAAACGAACGAAAGTGAGCCACAAGAATCTGTTCAACAATCTGAGTTATCTAGAATAGAAGGAAACGATTTACAGAAAGAGTTAGTGGAAGCTGCTAAAGAATTTGACAACTCTGACATAGAAAAAGTAAGTAAAAATATTGTTGAGGAATCTCTTGCTAAAGATATTGAAGATTCTGAACAAGTGGAACATGGGGAACAACTTGTAATAGAAAATATTGAAGAGATCAATAATATTGTACAATCAAATGAAGTGCTAGGTCCTGACCTCGCAAAATTAGCAGATGATTTCTTACATGAAGAACGAAAAGAAGAAGAAAAACATAAAGAAACAACACCAGAGTTACTTGAGGAGGCCATCAAAGAGGGCTCACCTGTTGTGGACGAGAACGTAGAGGAAAATCAAAGTGTAAAGGTATGTTAAGTTAAAAATTGGGTTTTCACTATTAGTTACGTAAATGGGTGTTACGTTGTGGCGTAGAGAAACAAAATCTTTAAACGCAATGGTTTTGGGTTCAACCACCACTTTGGAAAGTTATCTATTTAGATTTCCCCGCTTTAGCAAGCGAAAAAATGTGAAACAAAAAAAATGTTCGACAAATTGATACGTAAAAATCTATCTCAATTCAGTCTTTAACTATTTATTTACTATCTTACACTAAAGAACAAACTCAAAACTCGCTTTCGTTTAAGCTTAACTTAAAACACAGAATTACGGGGTAATCGGTAAACAAAGAACTAGTTAACTTATAAAACCAAATATTACCAGGTAATCACTAAACCATATATTTTTATTACCACTTATTATCAGGTAATCGGCATGGAGTTAACAGCTCATCCAGTTGATGGCGGTGCCTACAAACCGGACCTGCCCAAACCGTTACCGCCAAAACCGGTAAGACCCTATATCAGTGTAGTACACATAGTTCAGACTTTGTATGATTGATGTTGTGGTTGCATGCAAATAATAATATAATAAAATAAAATAGTGGTCAAGTGTGAGTCGGTCTCCTCCACCGAAGGTTCTGTACCTACAATATTTATATCATAAATAACACTTTTATTCTATCATCTCCCAATAAAATAATACTTAATTAGGATTTTTGAATATGATTCCCTTTTGATAATTCAGATCTATAATAAAAGCTAAAAACCTGAAATAGCATGTTATTTTGTGTTAGATTTCCTTAAAAAATACTTACAGATTGTTACAATATTAATGTATTAGACCTACACATTTATCAATTGTGTATTACTGCAACAAGTTTTTATATATATTTTCTGTTATATTTGTGGTTGTCGTTAATGTCGTATATTAAATAATATATATGTCGTATATTAAATATATTAAATAATAGTAATAATAAATATATATTAATTTTTATATAAAGTATTGTATTCATTAATATTAATATTCTCTAATATACTAACGAAACCATCACTAGTAGTGTGCAAAGAAAAAATTAAAAATAATATATATTTCGAATTAATGAAGATAAAGTGAAATAATAAACTATTATTATTATATTGAAACAAAAAAAAATGCAAAATTGATAAAATAAAAAAAAAAAAGTTCTCTCCGGCGGGGAATCGAACCCCGGTCTCCCGCGTGACAGGCGGGGATACTTACCACTATACTACCGAAGATGTGATATATATGTTGAAATTACGATACACAACAGTCGATAAAACGACTTTTATCGCTTTATAACATTCTTTATATCATACTAGAGACTCGCACGAGGCCTCGCTCTCTTAAACTAATTTTTATATCATAAGCAAAAAATAATACGTCGTTTCTAATACCTCTTAGTATATATGCATAAAGTTTCACGAAAATCGATTCAGTAGCATTGACGTGAATGTGTAACAAACAACATTTTTTTATGGAAAAGACAATTTAAACTAGTACACGAGTCACCTTACACATTTATAATATTAGTATGATATTCGCTCAAATACTTAAAGTATGCAACGAATGCGAGGATTCACATTACAATGTACCACGTCAATATAGACACTAGAAATTTACTTATTTAAAATAAATTTATTTAAAAAAATGATTTTTTAAATGTATTAATGTAATAAAAACATCAATCAATGTCAGTGCTATTTATCTTAGTTCAAAATATCATGCTCAGAAACAGGTTAAAAATATATCATAATATTAATTTTAAAAAAGTAATTTCAAATTAAAATATTAAAATATTAAAAATAAAAAATATTGTTTTTATTATAATAATATATAAGCAAAATGAATATATCTTTACAGCACGAAGCTGATGATGTGAAGTCAATATTCCTTGAAACTGAGATTCCGCAACAATCACGAGTTCTGATTGCGGACTTCGAACAGAATGATGGGGCGAAGCCCGAGCCCGAGAGTGATAGGGCTCCGGTAAGTTTAATGCTTATTTTGGTTATTATTATGTTTAATTTACATATTTCTTTTTCCTGCATATGTTTATTAAAAAGTTTTTTATTTCTATTAAGAAAACATATTTTTTGTAATATTTGTACCGAAAAATACCACTATAGTCAGATAGAACCTAATTTAAGGCCACTCTTTCACTCCACTCCAGTTCTACATTTTTATATGTATGTATGTAGTTAACCGTTAAAAGTTTTCATTTTTCGGTGGAAAATATAGTGTTAAGACACTCTGTTCCCTCTGCCTACTTTGCTGTGTGCGTGAATAATGAAGCAAATAGTTAAATAAAAAATAAATTATTTTACCCATATATACCTAACGAGTATATATACCTAACAATGTATTTTATAGTAAAAGAATACAGACAGCAAAAAGTGCTTCTTTTTAAATTTATAGTTGGTGGTTAGCGGGAAGATCACACTCTCGCTGATACAAGACGCGCCGCGCGACACTCCCGAGAGAGAACTAGGTACTTATTTATCTATAGCTATTATCATTATTGATATATCCAGGATAGTCGTGGCGGGACGTAAGAGTCTTCAAACCTACGAGTCAAGTAGTCCATTTTTTATAGTATTTAATACAAATATGTAAAAGTCATTGTTGATTCCGAAAAAAATATTGTTAACTTTCTATTATTTCAATGCTTTATGTTTTTATTCTTTGTTACCTCAGCTGTTGCCCATATAGCAGGGTAGACAGAGAGAAAATCTAGTGCAAAGAAACTTTGTTCTTCATTTTCCGCTCAATTTCCAAGATATTCCGTATCGAGTGGCGTAATTAAACGCCGCATGATTTTATTCAACATTTAAATCTAATATAATATACATTTCTACACAATTTTTATTTCAGAATCAACGGTGGATGATTTTACAACGGCGAGTGGGCTCACGCAACCGGCGGCAGAGGTACAGTTTTTTTAATAATTAATCTTTTAAACTAATAAGAAAAATTATGTTATAGAGAATTATGATCAAAATATTTGCATTTACTAATACGACGTTTCTTGTATAATTTTATTGGTTCTCTGACGTTTCTTGAATTCACTATTGTGAGACACACTGATCATGGCGATCCAATCGACGAATACTATGAAATATATTTAAATATAAACACTCTTTACAGAAAGAAGATGATTTATCTGAGGAGGAAGAAATTGAAGAAATCGAGGAAATAGAAGAGATTGAGGAAGAGGAGGAAGAAGAAGAAGAAGAACCAATTATTAAGAAGAAATGAACTGATAGCGTTAGGCCGGATGGGAGGCTAGTTGTGTATGTTTTGATTAGATTTTTTTGTACAAACAGACAAACACATGTAAAAAAAATTAAATTATACTCTATTTACTCTATGAATATACAGATTAAAAAGTCTCCAAATTAATTTTTATTTTATCTGTGATTTTAATTTTATAAATTAAAAGACGAGTAATTATAATTGACGTTAACTTAAAATATTAAAGTAATTCTTTTTGTATTTTTTTTCAATGATAAAATGGTTTGTTTTCGAATAATTAAAGTTTTACCTATGAATGATTCATAATTTCAATGTTTTATATAAATTTAAATCAATACATATATCACTAGCTTCGGTATAGTTTTCTACGTAATGGATATACAATTTTAAATATACGTAGTTTTTATCTTAACTTAGTGGAATATAAATTTACATTATACTCTGTGTAATTAAAAAGAAACATTAACCGCCATTTTGATGATAGAGTACTCATTTTTTAATTTTAAATTTCTATTAATGTTTATAAATTATATTAATATTCAGTATAAAAAGGTTATATAATTATAAATAGATTTTTAATAATTTGGCAGTTCTAATTATATTAGACTTCTTAGTCTTCTTACAAAAGGAATGAAATTTCCTTAAAAACATAGACAGTTCAAGTTAGAACTGACAACTAACAAAAATAAAAGAGTAATACAATATTCGAAACCTGTACTATACAGATAATAAATAATGGAATTATAATTTGTCATAAAAAAAATAAGTATTAATTTATTGCAACATTGATTGATGATCTATTTGTGTGCCAAATTTATACGATAATTTTAAATTAAATAATATTTAACAATTTTAAATTATTCTTATATATGTGACATGTTATTTCTGGACTCAACTATTCTGTAAAAATCTAATATGATTCGATAAAAGTTGCAGTAATATTTATGAAAACACATTTTGTTTCATTTGTCAAATATCCATCTGAATAGCAAATGCTTTATTTCATTGTATGTAATACACAATATGTACGACTTCCAAAACACTAGTCTCTTTTTGCACGTTTGTTATCTTTTATATCGCGTAATTGAATAAAAAAACATTGGATGGACTTTATAATTAAATTTTATTATATTATAATTAATATCAGAATCATTAAAAACATACATTTTGTAATAGAAAACATTAGTTGTGATTATTTCTAGTCAAATTATCAAAAGTTGGCATTTCTGTTATTAGAAAGTCTGTTATATTTGAATATTATGTTTCTTTAAAATTTATGAAATGTTCTTTCTTTATAGTTAAACTTTTGAATAAGAAATAACTGAAGATACACTTTTGTAAACGTTGCATAGATACAAATGTGAAATATATAGATATCTATAGATTATTTGAATTAAAAGCAAAGAAGCAGTTTCATGGTTTTACCCGCAGCAGAATGGACAAAAGTGACGTAGTATAGTGACTAAACGTCACTCTATTCCCCACAGGTTTAAGAACAAAGCGTGTTGAGTAGAATAACGTAACGCCGCGCATCTGTACTTAAATTTTGCGTAAAAACCGTATAGCGTTGAAGCGTGGCGTTGAATGTTGTCACAAGTAGAAACCTGTAGCTGCAAAAAATATTTGATTTATATCATATAGCTAGAACTAATACTAATAGCTGTACTATTAAATAATAATTAAATAAAATTTGCAAGAAATAATATAAATTAATATCCTAATTTTGTTAACAGTAAGACAATACCAAATATAAATTTAGTATTTATAAATTTAATATTAAATGAATATTTTAAAATTTTGACAGATTCAATAATAAGAAATTATTATGATTTTCTACTTCCAGTGTGGCTTCTTAAACTTCTGCATTTACTTTTCCATTTTTTTCCCTATTTACTTCACTTTCAATACAATAATAGATAATTAAATAAATTATTTAGTTTTTTTTACTTGTTATTTATATATTTTTTTTATATAAGAATGCACTAATTCTTTATAACTTTTTTATATTTGTAATTGCTTATATAAATTTATAGAAAAGGAATTATTTCAATGAACATATGGACATTCCTTTTCGTGTGAGCAGAAATTAAATGAAAAAATTATAATTTTATAATAATTTATGAATCTTTATTTTTTAGCTTATATTTGTGTGTTGAATTTTAGCATTTTGTTGTTTATTGCTTCAGTTTACAGTTGCTTGTTTGATTAGTTTTTAAAGAAATAAATATTTAACAAAGTGAGGTGTTTTATTGTAAATTATTATTTTTTCCACATCCCACTTTAAATGAAGCTTCCAAAAGCGGTGAAAGATATCAATATAATAAGCTTTTTAGTTCAAAAACATAACTTTAACTTATTGTTTTGGATTTTGCAATCCACCTAGTACCTAAGGCAGTTAAGTCTTCAGAGTATTTATAAATAACTTACGAATATACTTTACCTTGAAGGTTTAGTATCTAATAAAAACCTCAAGAAAAAATATTTATTACAATATGTCCATGAAAAGTGGGACTGTGTTTGTCCCGAACGAGACATTTCATTTTTGCATTAAAACTGGCAGTGAGGGTTGGGACACTTTTCTGTTGATTGATTCTACAAGGGGGTTATTATGAAGTTGTCTTCTAGATGGAAACAGATTATCGAAGGAAACGGCGCATATTTGAACTCAATCTGATCACTGTAACACTTTTTATAACTTTTTATATATTTTTTTTATATAATATTCTTTATTCAATAATAAAGAATAAAAATGTGTGATATTTGACAACCATATAAAATAAATCAGGAATATTGATAAAGGCATTTTTACTGCAAGCAGTGTTTTATATGAGTATCATGGTGCATTGAGACAGCATTCAATACTAAGGGTGAAGGTTGCGGGCTTGATCCTCACTCAGGGCAATTAATAATTTTCAATTGACTACTATGGCAATGTGCATCAACCACAAGTGTGGTGTTGAAATCTGAAATCTAATTATAAGTTCTCAAATTAGGGTAAAAAGGGGAGAATGTAGTATAGTTTGGCACTAGGTACTCTCTTCCTATCTGTAATAAGAGGAATAAAACATAGAACTGTGTTACAAAATATAATTAGCATTTAGTATTGAAAAAAAAAACTACAATATTTATAATAACTTTGATTTATTTCAAGCAGATTTTATTAACTCCCCATTTTATTTACAGTCTATTTGCATTCTATATTCATACCTTTATTTTTAAATTAGTTTGTACCTGAAAAAAAAAAAGGTTATAGTTATTAGGCAAAATTGTTACTATAAATTGATACAGTGTAAAATAAAAGACTTTGTTCAGTCTGTCTGCTATGTATAAAAGTTTCAAAGTATCAAGTCACTTAACTCCCCCATACATCAATCATATCATCAATTTTTTTGAGAACACAATGTTAAATTTTGTCTTGTTAACAAAACAATTATATGAAAATAATTAATTTCTCAATCAAACTAATATGAATGCATTTACGAGTCAGGTACACTGCACCAGTTTTTATTTTTGTTGATTTATTGTAAACTTGCTTGCAAACTTAATTATAATAACTTTAACAAGTTTTCTCTATACCACTAAAATACCTTTCATTGATATAATACAAAATTTACATTGTATAATAAAAATAAAGACTAATACATACATTGAACACACTTGTGGTGCAGCAGCACAGGGTCTGACTGTAAATGCAAATGTATCCCCACTTAGGGTATATAGAATGAATCATTTCAATGAATTATATCATTTTCTCATATTTAAATTTTCTCACTGTAGTAATGAGACAAAGTGTTGAGTACCACCCTGTACAAGCAACACACTATGCTTCCAGTTTACCCGGCTGCATAAGTCATATTCTAATTATAACCTACCCTTAGTCCAGGTCTTCAGTTGCTCAATATCTTTGACTAGTGTCCAGTCATGTTTTACAGATTTGATGGACTGGTGAGTAGTGGTGATTGGGGGGAACAGGGTCCAGTTTTCATCGATTGCGGTCTTTTTGATCATTGCTACAACTCCAAGACCGATAGCTGCAGGGACAGCGATCACACCCGACCTCTGCCAAACACTGAATAGAGCACCAGAGACGGCACCTCCAAGGAAGTAATTAAGATTGTCGTTTTTACCGCGAATATTTTGAGCAGTGTTCGCGGTTACAGTAAAAGCAGTCGCCATACCGACCATGGGACCCACGAAGTAGGCATATCTGTACGCAGTGTTGAAAATTCCTTTAGGATGAGAATACATCAGAACATCCATAGTTGCAAGCGCCAATCCACTAAGAGCAGCATATTTTGAAGTTACAAAGACTTTTTTATAAACATCCTGCCCTTCAGGCGTGTCGTAGTATTTATATGACAACATAGTTTCGTATTTTTAATCGAATATCTTCCCGAAATTATTACACAACAGCCATCAAAAGGAATATAGAGCCAGCTGTCAAATTGACAATGACAGTGATTTTTAGCTTTAAAGTTTTTTTTTTTTTTTTATGGGAGAGAACAAGGCAAACGAGCGTTCAGGTCACCTGATGGTAAGTGATCACCGCCGCCCACGACCCCATGCAACACCAGAGGAGCCACAGGTGCGTTGCCAGCCTTTAAGGTGGAGATGAAGGGCACCGGGGCCCGGCATTATGCGAAACGCAGTGGCAAAAGCCACTACTTCACGCTGGTTTTAAATGTCGGGGGTGGTATTAAATCCGGTCGAGTCTGCCCATGCGTGTTGCCATTACTGGCGACGTGACTCTTCCACACGTACTTTAGTCGCCTCTTACGACACCGACAGTACCAGGGTGATCCTATTCTAAGCCGGGACCACACGGCTTAGAATAGGATCAGTGTTATAATAAATAGCTTAGCAGTGTTCCTAAGTTAATAAATTATTTCATACAACATGACATTGGCGAAGTGATTAGTGCTCAACTGGCAAGCTCGAAGCGCTATAAATTAGGAACTGAACAGAGTTATTACAAAAAATAGGATTCACATCTCAATTATTACTATAAGTTATTATTTTATATACTTTATAATATATATATATTTGTCTGATTATTATAAAAATAAGATTCAAATTATTAATGATTTAACAAGTTTCTAAGCTGTTACGACAAGCGCCGCACGTTGTATAGTGAGCACCGAGCACTGTACAGCGTGCAAAGGGTAGTCGCACACTAGTTGTCAGTTGTCACTCGGTGCAGTTGTTGATGGTCGCTCTCGCTAGTGTTCCTCATCTGTGGCGTTGTGCTTGTGTCAAAACTACCAAAAATGGCGGCGGACGGTGACGAAGTGATTAGTGATCAGGAAAAAGTGAGAATTGTTTCGGATTTTATACTGCACTCGCCCCCGGGGGAGTTCAATGAAGTGTTCAATGATGTGAGGGTACTCCTGAACAATGACACGCTGCTAAAGGAGGGCGCGAGCGGCGCCTTCGCGCAGTACAACAAGGACCAGCTCACACCCGTGCGCCTAGACGGCTCCGAGCTGCACACGCTTGTCACCGATCACAACGACCTCGGTGGCGGCCGCTTCTTTGACCCGCGCTCCAAGCGCTCCTTCAAGTACGACCACCTACGCAAGGAGGCGTCCGAGTACGAGCCCTACGAAGGCGACCGTGCCGCGGAGCCTTGGCGTGCCGCGCTCGACGTGGAACTGTCCACGTATGTGGCGGAGCACTACAAACATGGTGCCAGTTTGGTGGTAGGGCGCGCGCTAGAGGGCGGCGCCGTGGCGCTGGTAGCCTGCATCGAGGACCACCAGTTTCAGCCCAAGAACTACTGGAATGGGCGGTGGCGGTCGGTGTGGTCGCTGACGGTGGGCGGCGCGGCGGTGGAGCTGCGGGGCATGCTGCGCGTGCAGGTGCACTACTACGAAGATGGCAACGTGCAGCTGGTGAGCTCGAAGGAGGTACGGGCGGCTCTTCCTCAAGGAAGTGGCGAGGCGGCGTGCGCGCGCGAGGCCGTGCGGCTGGTGTGTGAGGCGGAGGACGCGTACCAGACCGCCATCTCGGACAACTACAAGACGATGAGCGACACCACGTTCAAGGCGCTGCGGCGGCAGCTGCCCGTGACGCGCAGCAAGATCGACTGGGCGCGCCTTGTGTCCTACACCATCGGCAAGGAGCTCAAGAGCCAATGACCCCGAGCGCCCGCTACGCCTGTACATAGTCTCGCGAGAGGATATCTTGTTCAAATGTTTACCGGCGGCCGCCCGCCTATTTATCTATGAGTATATAGACAAATCGCTATTGTAACTGTTAAATTTTATTGCATTTTGTTACTCTCATTATGAAAGGATATTGAACGCTTCGCCCGCTTTAAAGTGGAATTATGATAATTTTTATTTCAGAGAGAGTACTGTACTAATTGATGGTTTGGTTGGTAGTGGAGAGACTGTTGTAGGGTAGTGTCCGCTCATAGCCAACCTTATTCTGTACTATTTTTCAGTCATAAAAGTATTTCTATCGCAGAGTAATTATTGTGTAAGCAATATAAATCCGATTTCGTTTGTTTGCTCTAATGTTG
Source organism: Heliconius aoede (assembly GCA_037355905.1). Lineage (NCBI taxonomy): Eukaryota > Metazoa > Arthropoda > Insecta > Lepidoptera > Nymphalidae > Heliconius > Heliconius aoede. The sequence goes on along the minus strand of JBAIZZ010000244.1, from coordinate 16,566 downwards.
TGTCAATTACAGAGAAGATATATTCTAAAAAACAAATAACTATCGCTTGAGGCGATCACTAGACTTTGGATTTAATAATGAAAAAAAAATTATACAAATATAGAAAAAAAAACACTCCATTTGCTAACAGTATCTAAGCATTAGCGAAACTTATAGGTTCACACTATAGAGAATATTTTATTAATATTATTAAACAATTTGAAGCAATTGAATCCAATGTGTAGGGACGCCGCTCCCTCTGAAACTTGTCCATCCATTGAATGTGAACATCAGTATTATTTGTATATTAGTTTTGAATATTGCTTGCATGATTATTGACAATGTATACTTTGAATGGTGCAAAAGAAACTTTGCATTCCACAGTTTTACAATTGAGGAGTTCAGAGAAGTGCCTGGGACTTGCAACCTGTGCATTGATTTAAAGTTCCGTTAAATTTGCATTAACACTTTATATATCTGCTATATTATCCGAGCTCCTCTCTATGGCTCTAACCAAATTTGAAATTATTCTATTAGTGCGCAAGTACATCCTAGTAAAGATTCGATGATAGTTCTAGACAGGCCGATACATTTTAGCAAACTATATAGAAAATTCACGGTTTCTATTGACAAAGTGAACTTTGGATGGTGCATTTAATAGTTTAAAGATCCATACAGCTTCTATAATAGCGGCAAAGAGCACAATATTGATTTTATTCAATAGGAAATCAAAAAAGGTTTGCTCAAAACAATGTGGATAGAAATTTATGGCGTCGAGAGTGCCGAGAGCATTCAAGTTTTATATATTACGTATGTGAAACAGTAAGTTTTATTGTTTTGTAATTATTATAATTTACAAGATGGTACATTACATTCAAGTATTCCGTAAAAAAAATTAATGTATGATTGAATTCATTTGAATAAAAATATATATTAAAATGTTGCTAACTACATTTTTTATTTATTTCTGTTTACATAATGTAGGGATAATGATAATATAACATGGTATTACAAATAGATTTTATATTTATGCATTGACTAGATTATTTAACAACATCTTAACTATATTATGATAATTGAGCTGAAGTGTTTGGTATGGGTGAACAAGATAATATCAAAAAATATTAATTCATATAGTTTTTTTTATGTTGGACTTGGAGTAGACTTGGCTATATTACATGTAATTTATGTCAATGTAACTTACTGTACCTAAGGCCAGTTACTTCGAGCTTAAACATTTATTAAATTAAGGCAGTTGTGGGTTCGATTCCCATTTGGGGATATTAACTTTAAAATATTGTAATATTATTTCAGTTCATTTATTTATTGACAGGCTGAGTCATTACAAGCAGTGGGTGGGGCATTGTATCAATTATCTTGATAAATATGTTTACAATAGTCCATAACTTAAGTAAATGATAACACATAAATGACTAATGTAGTTTTGTTTTTACATTTAATTTTTTCATGAAAAATTAAAATAGAGGTAAAAAATACATAATATATTCAGTTAAGTTGTAATATAATAATAATTTTCCTTTTAGATATTTCATGTTTATTTATATTTAATTGGTGTAGGATATCGCGGACGTCGTGACGCAGACGCGCAGTGTAACTTCACGACGGATGTGGGTTCGATCCTATTAGCGGAAGTGAAATTTTAATTTTCACACTCTTTGAACAAGACATCTCGCCGTTCAGTTCCGCCACTCAATATGCAGTGTCTCGAAAATAGGGTGGAAGAGAATGCCTACACTGGGTTCTCTCTCAGGAAGCTTAAACCCATTTTTTTTGGTTTTGGAGTTGGTTATAAAATTATGAAGAAAGTATAATACAGATGTACATTTTTTTAGCCTCCATGCTGTTTCCTATAAATATATTTGTAAATACCGGTACACGCTTTGGAAACTTGGGAATCAAATGTCAAGAAACTTCCCCCAATTCTCCAGGCACTGTGTGTTGAGTGGCGGAAGTGTGCTCTTGCGTCACGACATCCTGATGAATACACTGAGAAAAAATATAATAATAAAAAATAAAACGAAAGGGAAACGCATCAGGAATGACGTGTTCGCGTGTCCGTCGTCCGAGCCTGTGAGTCACCACCTTAATGAGTTATGGAATTTGTATTCTACATATCAGTTCACTTCGTTGTTTCTGGTGATTCTTATGACGTACTGATTTGTTTGTCATTTATTACTTCTATCCGAATTTAAGGAAGTCGTATTTATCTTCAAAGTAGGCAGAGGGAACCTATAGACAGTCTATTGACTGTTCCTATTGACACACTTCCGTTTCATAATGTCCGATATCTGGAGGCGAGTGTTCGGTACTTGACTTTTAAAATTAACTTATTAAATTTTTATTTCTTCAAGTGAGAATCGAATCCACGAACTGTTTCACGCGTTTACGGTTATAAGGCTTCAATGATTATATTTGAAATATTTTAATTTTACGGCATAGAGTTCTGCCACACAACTGACATTGTCTTGAAATGTGGTGGTGCGTGGTTGACGGAGTGTCTAACCACTAAAATAGCCTGAAGTAGAAGTGGAAAATAATGTTTTTAGATCTACATTGTATCGTGCTTATAGGAGGGTGTTAAGAGGGAACCGAATCTTAAGATACTTTTCGAGATATTGCATGTGAAATGTAGGAAGTCTACGCCGCGCTTTGACCTGTTACCATGAATGAGCAAAATAAAAATAATGCGTTCCTCATAGAAAAAAAAATTCTTCATTAAAATTTTCAAAAAAAAAGAAAGCATATAGAGAAGTCACAACCAAAAATCCATAAACCTCCAAAACCAATAGCTCGATTTAACCAGAGCTTTATAAAGTTCTATTTTCGCGAATATTCAACAATGGAGAGCAAAACTAAAAAAAATATTGAAACTAATCTACTGGACACCGCAAACGTTTGTTCGGAAATTTAATTTTGCAGAGAAAATATGAAGCTCTTTCAAATTGTGGTCGGTATAGTTTTATTTTAGCTTCACGCTGTATTCCGCACATAGCGGGGTAGGCACTAACCAGGGAACCTTATGTTGAGACACTCCGTTTCCCATTCAAATAATTTCCCACTTTCTGCGGAATTCTTAAGGCGATGCCTGTTGAGTGGCGGAACTCAACGCCGCATTTCTGGTTTCCAGAGCAAAAATAATAAATACTTCTTTTCCTCGAGTGAGAATCGAACCCCCAATCTGTTGCGTTTACAGTACATAGTACGTACAGTACATTCTCCCACTGCGCCACGATGGCTTAAGCCGCGATACTTATTATAAAATGCACAGAATACAAATTCGGTAACTCATTAAGATAATAACATGATAAGTTCATGGCGTTTTGAATGTGCTACTCGTAGGTGAACGCAACAGGTTTTAGGATCGATTACCACACGGAAGAAATGAAACATTTAATATTTTCATTTAGTTGCTCTGATAACAAGTGAAAGTGCGGCGTTGAACTCCGAAAATTCAGTGGAAAATTTGAAACAGAAGTGTCTTAATGTGAACAGAGTGTTTTATCACCAGCTTCCTAGGACCTGCCTTACCTGATATATGCGGAATGTAGCGTGAAAGTAAAAAAAAAACACGCGAATATATCAAAAAATGTATATTTTACAATGGAACTTTTGACTAAAATAACAATCTACTGGACACCGCAAACGTTTGTACAGAGTTGAGTCTACAGAGCCAAATCCGAAAAGGTCTTATATTCAGCATTTTTTTCTTCTAGTTTTTATGAAATAATATAGTTTTTTGTAATTTTTTTTTCCGTATTTCATATTGTTATACATATTGTTTAAGTAATAAAAACGGTTTTATTTCTTTGGCATATATTCGACGAGCTAACACAATCAACACGCCTTGTCTCCAGATTTCGGCGGAGATTTTAAATATAATAATTTCCCCCAAGTGGGAATTCAATCCACGACCCCTGCGTTACAATTCCACGCTTTGCCCCTGTGCCACGGTTAGTATTTTTATATGAAACTAAGAATCGAAGCCTCATACTTACCTATAAGATAGGTAAGCATTCAGCAAAACAACTTGAACATTCCTCAAACTAAAGTGGAAAAGTTATTTAAAGAATGATGTCAAGAAACTTGTGCGTTATAAATAACTATTTATCAGAAGAGTAAATCTAAATAGGCGGAGCTAAAACCGGAACTGCACTCAGAGACTTTAATTACCGTTTAAGTCAGATTAAATCAGCAAAGTGATACCGATTTGTACCTACCTACCATACCTATTAGTTATTAAAACCAGATTTAGAATATGAGATGTCGTAGTGCATTTTGTTTGTTCTATAAAATGTGATTATTATATCTGCCTTTTTAATCTTTTCTTATTGAAAGGATATAAGGGGTCCTATCTGTCTGTTTGTATCAGGCTATCTCATGAACAGTGACAACACAGTTGAAATTTTGCACAGATTATGTATATCTATTGCCGCTATAATAAAAAATATTAAAAAAAAACCAAAATCGAACAATAAGATATAGGAGGCCGAAAAAACAAAAACTAAAATGCGCTATATCAAAAACGAGTAACGAATTAATTGACGTTAAATATATAAGTAACGAATATCATTATACTAAGTATTTAGGTATACAGTCTAAAGTATATTCGTGAGAAAAAATAATTTCTCCGATCTCTCTTTTCTTACAATTTGAATTCATTCCGTCATTGTGGGGTCATTACACTGACTGCTTATCAAATTCTCTATAGCAACTAAATTGGAACATAAAATCTCTTATCATAAACTTCCGTTTAACTGTTATGTTTTTGTTTTAATTTTTTAAAATTATTTCTTCGTAAGATATGAGTTCAAATTCTGGACGTTAGCATTTCGATGTATTCACCTACCACCATAGTTGTTTTTAGTTTTACCTTGTATTCTCTTACTGGCAGTACTCAACGCCGCAAGTAGTAATTTATAAGCGCGAGAAAATGATAATGATTCACTCCCCCAAGTTGGAATCGAACCCACAACTATTACCTTGACAGTTAAACGCTGTCCTACTGGGTAATCACAGCCTCGTTGCAATGTGAAATAAAAAACATACCTGTTTTAAGAATATTTTTATTAAATCCACGTTCATAGTGTAAGTCTGCATAGATAATAAATTAATTAAATAATATATAACTACAAATTCAAAACATTTTTAATTGTAAAATTAATTAACCTTAAATTATATTTATTTCATTATACACTAGTTGTATGTAACTTCTATTGGGTGGATTATAAAACGGAAAATATATATTTTCCCGTTTCGATAAGATATCGGTAAAAAACGAGTTACAGCGTTCAACACTGCATCTTTGCGTTGCCTGCCAATCACTCAGTAACGACAAAGTATTATATATTTTCTAGCTTCACATTGTATCCCGCACATAGAAGTGTTAAAATATTTCGTTCCTATTAAGGCACTTCCGTTTCCCAGTTTCCGAATTTTGGACGCATTGCGTGTTGAGTGACGGGAAGAAATAGTACAATTAAAAACTAAATAAAAGTATAACTATATTTACAGATATTGGAATTACACACAGATTACAATAAATATAAATCTTTTTTGTTTCTGTAATTAACTACTACTACTAGTACTAAATTTAATTATTCATATACGGAACCTCAAGCGTTCTAATTTTGCTGCTAACTTGGCAATTTTATGGATGAATATAATACATACATACAGTCTTACAATCTCTTAAGTAATAAAAAATAATATAATACATTCTAAATATAATTCTAATTACAATGTTTCAAAATAATAATATTTCCTATAAAAGACAAAAAATGTTTTAAGATATTACATTTTTTTCCATTTTACGTATTTCATTCTATGCAAAATATGTAGAGATGTAAGTGTTATGCCACTCTATTCTACACTTTTTGTTCGAGTAAACTAGTATTTTCTTAAAAACATCCCTGTACGGGAATCGAACCAGCAACCGTCGTATGTACACACAATATTTTTACTCAACACTTCTTTAAATATTATTTTAACTATGAAATTGGTTTATTTAAATGTTTATTTCTAGTGTAAAGATAATCTTTATAATATATAGGCTGATATTGGTTAGGAAATGACCGCCACAGCTGCGAATACTGAGGTATTTCTGAAATATATGTAAATAAATATACTTAAGAATTTTTTGTTTTAGCTTCACGTTGTAAACAACACATGCAAGGTAGGTAGAGGGATCGTGGGAACGTAGTGTTAAGACACTTCGCTCCCCTGCTCCGTTTCAGACAAATTCTGGAAGCATTACCTCGAGTGGCGGAACTCTAGGGCGCGTTTTGCTTTGACACCAAAACGAAGAAATGAAAATATTAAATATTTCATAACCTCAAGTGGGAATCGAACCCACAACCAGTCGCGTTGACTGTCAGTTTTTTTATTATTCGAAATATAATATAGAAAATATCAGGTTCTCTTATGTTATATTAAGGAAATATAAAAACAAAATTTATGTTAAATTTTAATATATCAAATAAATCCTTTATGTAATTTTAAGATGTCAGTTTTAATAATATTGTAACTAGACTCACCTATATCGCTAGGTATAACATAGTTCTGAGGCGGCATCACTACCGCGGGTATCGGCCCTTCAACTCCCGACGGCACTTCCAAATCTCTCTCCGAATCTATTATATGGAAAGAAGAGAAGTGATTGAGAGCTTCTCTATCCTTCTCCTTGTGTATTTCCTTTATTTCTGTTTCTTTTGTTCTATTAGATTTTTCTATAGTAGTGTTAAGTTCTTCAGAATCATCTCTTATGTGTATTTTATGTTTGATTTCATTGATTTCGTCATTATTAATTGGTGTTTCATAATTATTATTTGTTTCTTGAGTATTTTTAACTATAAGAGAATTTTTATCTTTATTTATAAGAATAGCTTCTTCCCGTTTCTCCATTGAGATGTTAGTGACTAGATTTGGGAGGTCATTTAATTCAATTCCAGCTTCGTTAAAATTTGTTTTAGTTTTTAATGTTTGTTTACTATTAACAACAGCTACATTTTCATGGTTTGTTTCTTCATCATTATCAACTATAATCTTGTTTAAATCATTTCTATCACTTCCTATATTTAAATTAGGAGATTCTGTAACTAAATTTTCTAACAATATATCATTTTCACCTCTCAAACCGTTTTCATTTATTTTGTAATAGATATTATTATTATCATTATTTGTATCTGTATTATCATTATTTTCTTCATCATCACGCTTGGTAAGATTATCGTATATGGGATCTTCTAACGGAATTCCTTCAGGTATATCGTCGAAGGTATACTCGTGGGAAATAATAATTTCTCCGCTCTCTGTTAGTGATCGCGCTTTGTTATAAAGATTATCGGTTGCGTTATATTCGTTCACTTCGTCAGCTATTTGGGATGGACAGTCTTCTGGGATTGTATACATCTGTTGATAGAATGATTATTAAACTTTTAATTATTTATAATATACACTTGATAACAGATTAATAAATAATATGTATACAAAAGGTCATATATGTTCTTTATATATAAAATATATATTATTCATATATAAATGATATCTATCTTCACCTGAGTATCATCAACATAAGGCCTATAATAGTCCAATATCTTAGCATAGGCAGGCCTTGTCTTAGCCCGCGGTCCGACCGCGTGCACGTTATAGCACACGTGACCGGCGCGAGGTGTCGTGTCGCTCCCGTCCCGCGAGCCGAGGTAGAGACTCGCTTTAGTGTTGGTCGGCGTCACTTCTATACGGCGTAGAACTGTTGGTTGAAGTAAGAATTAATTTTTTTTAAAGCGTACAGATAATGTTTGTATATACATTTCTGTATCATCTGTATAATATTTATAACGTCAATGGTTCGTAACTGTTTTATTGACTTCTGCTGCCACATTGAGTGGCAGCTCAAGCTCAGCCGCAACTCCTCTAGAATGCGGTAGAAAGTGGGAAACGGAGTATATTAACAATAGGTTCCCTCTGCCTAACCTGCTGTGTACGGGATACACCGTGAAGCTGAAAAAAAAACATACAAGTATTGTTATAAAAGAGAGCACAGAGCGGCTCGCATGCAGGATGCAATACAGTATGGAAAAAAGAAAACCCAGACGTTTTATAGACAACCTTTGTTCTATAGGAATGTACTGACCTCTATTTGCATATGAGCGAAACGGGAAAATAATTTTTAAAAATATATTTAGCTATGTTTTTGTATTTTACAGTATTATGCTAGGCATTCAATTCAATTGCTTTATGTGATAGTAGTAGGTTCATATTTCAATAAAGGTAATAGAGTGTATGTAGTAGTATGTAGAACAAATTTTATCCGTTACAGGTGTTTACACAAACACCGTACAATTAATTTTAATAGCACAGAAATTAAAGAATGAAGTGTCATAATACCAAATTCTTTTTACCAATTTAGCAAAATAAAGCAGTGAATAATACTCAAGTCTACTAAAATAGGTTTTCCTAAAGTGAAAATTTACTATTTCCGGTAAGTAGCAAGGAAAACCTAGAGTTAAGACACTACATTCTTATTAAGTGAAGAAATGAAACTATTTGATATTTTCAGTTGATTGGAAATCGGACCCACCTGTGCCCCTTGTGCCACCATTTATATGACCTACAAAATATATTCACAATAATAATTTAAACTATAAATAATATGATAAAAAATTGGATATAAGTCGAAATGTATTGGAATTTCTTCTAATTAAAGTTTTAAATCAAATGAATACCTACATAATACAGATTAAATTAAAAGTTTACAAGTTTAATTACTGAAGCCGACATCAGCTGGCGAAAATGTCTTTGAAACCGAGTGTGCGCTCGATACCAGATATTTTGGGACACACGTAGCTATCATAATATCATGCAATTCTGGGTCATCTCACACTAATATAGATTCTAGCAAAATTTTATATAATATTTATTACTTATTTAATTTTTTGAAAAGAATGGGTTATGGGTTCAATTGTCATTTGGGGGAATGTCTCCAATATGGGCAGGAGGAAGTGCCTTAATAATACAATGTGGGAAAAAGAGTGAACACTGTATTCTCAAAAATTCGCATGGCATAGATAAAGGCATCGTTTGAGGAACACTTCTGTTATAAATTAATATTTTTGTAACGTCATGCTATATTCCGAATGTAGCAAAATAAAATATCATATTCCTTGGAGTGGGAATCGAACTAACAATCGCGTTTACAGAATCACGCTTGTGCGTCAGCGCCCAATTTATACTAACATATTATATATCTTTTTTTTAAAAGTTAGTCACCAATTCACAGAATCAATGTAAACGTGTCCGTGACCCGGTCGTCATGTATGTACGGCGTTTTTATACAGGAAATGCGTTATATATAGACTATAGTACTGTTGACGAGTTGGGGCCACCTTGATGTTAGGCTTTCTGAACTTCTGCGCCTTGCACACTTGGAAAAGAAAATAGTCAAAAAAAAATCTAAAATCAAATATGCGCGGCCATTTACAGCTAATTACAGGTATGATACTTTACAGGAATGTCACGGTAATCGCTTAGAGGTTAAAAAGCTTTAAAAAAAAATCTATGAATTGTATCGTTAATCTACAGTTAATCTGAAAACTTGATAATGTATAGTAGATTCAAATTGGTGTGGAAGAAATCAAGAAATCATAATTATTTATATTAAAGTGTCATCGGTATGTGATTGTTAATGCGATTGTTGTGAGTTCGATTTCTATTGGAGGGAATGAATTATTTATTTTTCTTCGGTCTGGTGACAAAATACAGCGTGGTTGTGTCCACCAATAATAAAGATGATCTCTTGAAAATTATTGGAAAGTGGAGAATGGAGTGTCTAACACTAGGTGCCTCTGTCTGCAACAAGCGGGATACACAACGTGAACCCAAAAAAGAATTAAAATATTTTTTTCTACAACTTTCAACAAAAAGAAATAATATTAGATGAACGGACCTTTAGTCTCGTAAGATTACTTGCTGCCTACACTGCATGCATGAATTATAGCAGATGAGTGATAGTAAATAATCAATAAATTACTTAGTACACTTCTTTTAATTGAATTATTTTTAAGAGTGTTACAGTACAGTACATTTACGTAATAGCTTCACGCTATATCCCACATGTAACAGGGTAGGCAGAGAGAGGGTAGGCTGGTGTTAAGACACTCCGCTCTCCATTTTTTGCGTATTGAGTGGCGGAACTCTAGTGTCGGAAAATTCTAAATAATTTATTTCCCCGAGTGGGTGCGAACCCACAACAATCGCTGAGCCAGGACGTCCAAATATATAGATATATTAAATAACGTAAAACCAAATATTTTAACTAGTATTTAAATAAAAAAATAGGATAAACCTTTCTGCTTTCATACGAGTGTAACAGAAAGATTTTAAAGTATCACATAAAAGCAATTACGTATGTCGCAGTAACAAGCCTCCACTCCGCGTGCCGGAACGGGAGAGTGCACCACATTTAAGTATGAGATTTTACTTTTATACGTTTTATAGAAGGATTGTAGGTAGTTTTATAAAAAAAAGTACGTTTTCTAATGAATGTTCAAAGTTAAATAAAGTAGGAGAGGATTTGTAGGAATAATGTAATGTTATTTAGTTCTACAGCTCACCTTTTACAAAATTACTTTTTAATATTGAAAGAATATTGAATATGTGATTTACTCCAGGCAGGAATCGAACTTATAATATTCTATCTTCTAATAGAAACAAAACTATAGTCTATAGTATCAGATGAGAAAGAAACTATACTATAGTTTATTACGAATAATGTCGCAGTAGTAAGATACTCTACTCCACGTAGCGGAACGAGAGGGTGCATTTTATTTTATTATATTTTAGTATAATGAAGGTGAATATTTTTTTTATATGTATTATCTTCAGAAGAATATCTTCAGAAATTGGTGTGCTTTTTGTTGACTGGAGGAACTTAACATCGCTATAGTCAGTCCATTCATTTCGCCTATTTACAGATACAAAGCGATGTAATATTTACACAGCGACCTACTCGTCGCTGGGCACGTTTAACCCTAGAAAGATAGTCATATTTTTACATACGTTAAAGATAGCCGTGAGTAATTTGGACGCATATTTTTTAATTTGTCCATAGATCCGGATATATATTTATTATATTGAAAAAAAAAGTCCGTTATTATGTATTATATATGTGTAAGTACAGGGAATTAATTTGAAAATATTGTAAACGATTTTGATTTATAGGAGAAAATGGAAGTATTCAAAACGAAACATTGAACTCAAAACAAAACAATGCACATGTGCTGTAGTACATATATATGCAATGTAATCCATATATTTAAGTTTTAGTGTGATTTTGATTCACATGGATCTTCAAATAAAGCGCTACTTGTCTTAATGAAATATATCCAAAATCTGCAGAGAGCAATATTTATAAGACGGACGCGTAAATTTTACGCAGGCTATCTTTCTGGGTTAATAAGCCGCCCTTGATCTGCGGTGGCCTACATTTCTGTGGAATGAGGGAGGTATTTAAAAATATTGTGTTTCTTTTAGTTTGTGTGGGTTGTGGGTTCGATTTCTATAGTAGTTCTATAGTAGGACGTCGGTTAGTAAGAGAAATAGTTTAATAAGAAAGATGAATGCGCTCAACGTTGAAACGTTGAGTGGGTTACTCAACGTTTCTAAAATTGGAGTGGGGTGTAACTCTTCACAGAATCCTATCTATCATATGTGGAGTATACCGCCGTGCTAAAAAATCTTTTGCCACGAATAGTACCGACAACCATCGCGCCTTCAACCAAACACTCTACCACTGTGCCGTTACATCACATTAGCTAAATTGCGTAGATTTTCCCAGCAAATACGAAGTAGGACTCTCATTATCCTTGACCCAGTTACTGGAAACATCGCTCTAGCTCGATAAAAGTTAGGCTCGACTCCAATGGAGTCGCTTTATATTAATTATGAGGTAATGATAAAATGATAGGCGTGTCCGTGTAGTAAGGAAATATTTTCTAAAAAATAATAATGTTAATAACAAAGAAATACATGTTTTTTTAGATAGACAGGAAGGAAGTTGTTTTCTTTAATGTAAAAAATACAGTATATTATAGTTGGGAGTTCGATCCACTCGGGGAATGATTTGTTTCTAAAAAATTTTTAAACGTTTCTCTTAACACGGTTTTTTACTAAAATCTATATAATCTAAATTAAGTGAAATCTATGTCGTATAAACGAAGCGTAGGCTTCAAAGGCAACGTCCTTGACCCGCGACCGAGATACGCGCTGATGAACTCCCAGCGCTTACCCTCACAGCTCAGAGTATTGACGTTTTGCGTGTAAACAACTATAATAAGTATTTTTTAAGCTTCTGAATAACGCATTTATTCGGGTAGAGGGAACCTGGGAAACCCTTATCGTTCCCATTAAGACATTTTAGGGTTCAATTTTCCATAGAATTCGATATCGAACAGATTTTTTTTTTACTTTAGACTGTACTGTTAGAACGTGGAGACAAAAGCAGCTTCTTACTCTTCCCTCAATGGAATGCAAATTTTTCGAAATTAACAGATTGTCTTTGCGGGGCCGTATTTTTGGTGACGGAACGCAATGAATATATTTGATTCCTTCGTGCGGTAATCGAACCCACACCTGTTGCGTCAAGTGTTGTGCCGTCTAGTCAAATGTTCTTTTCTGCAGCAGAACAAACAAATTCCCATTTAATTTGTGCTGGCACTCACTCCCATTCCTATTAAATTGAAAACTAGAAATATTCGTACCGTGTATAGCCGCTTCAGACTGTTTGACCGAATTCCTTTGACGTCTGCTTTTCTGTGCGTAGTGCACTGTAGACAGTTTTATTGCTTGCATCGCAAAGTTTCTCTTTCTAACAACAAATCTATACTTGTTTAATTGCAGGTAAAAGTATGGTTTGCATATAAATCAGTTGGTTTTGGAATATATTTATTTATTATTTTTCTACTCCCTGTTAAATTAAACAAATATGTGTTATTAATTTGTATATAGCAAGGGAACCTAGCGTTATATTTCGTCTTACATTTTTTGTGGACAGTCACTTTTACATCTGTGGCACGATTGACATTGTTCTCTAGGTCTTTCCCTCAATTTTTTTTAGATATTATGAACATAATGATTGTGGGTCCAATTTTTTGTTACGGGACTAAAAGAAAAAGGAGAAAAAGAAAGAAAAAATAAGCGGTAAATTAAATAAAAGATAAGATACAAATCCAACCGTATCGTATATGGCCGCATTAGACAATTTCGTCCGGATTCCTTTGACGTGCACTTCGTTGTGTTCGCAGTAAACAGTTTTATTGCTAGCATCGTGGACTATAGAGACAACAACTAGTTCTGTAGTTTTTTTTTAGAAAACGTATAAATATTCGATCGTTTTCCAAGAGACGTGGGTTCAAATCCCGTTACGTTCAATAAGTAGCTAAATATTTTCTATTGAAAATTTTGTTTCTTTGATCTGTTGTATGATGTTTAAATAGAGAAGTTAATAGATAACGAGTTTATTACTTAACTAGCGACCTACGCGTGGCTTCACCCGCTAGAACTAAATAATTATTTATTTTTTTAAAATACCTTTTTTTATTTGTAATATGAATTAATTGATGAATTAATAAAACTAGCACAAAATGTAAAAAGCTTCCCAAAATACTTAAACAAATTCAAATCGATTAAGCGGTTTCTGAGATTATAATGTAAAATAGTATAGACAAACAGACAAAAAAATTAATTATTTAATTTATTTAATTAATTAATTTATTAATTTTTTTGGGTTCAATTATAATAATATTGATAAAATAATAATATTTTTTTCATATATCTTTCATGTACACACAGCGACCACTTAAAATGTTATTGTATATACAGAGAAAAAATAATACTAGCTAATTTAATATTTTCATTTTAAAATTCGCACAATAAATAGACTAACTAAAGAAATGCAAAAATGTTTAACAATTTTGTATAAAAGAATAATTTTTGTGGACCGTTCTAAAACTAGAACAAGCCGTTAGTATGAAATATGTTTAAACTTGAAAACACTAATTACTTCATCGCTTTATACTCAAGTATTTTTTTGTATTAAGTATTTTTCTAAAGCGTTTATAACTTAGTAGTAGTGGCCAGAGCGCTTGGATGGTTACCAAGAGTCGCGGGTTCGAATTCTGTATGTTACTAAATATTTTTAATTACAAGGCAATAAATTGAACAGGCTTGCGACGATAAAAGCGACGAGCACTGGGTTCGATTCCCAGTCGCTCTAGTTTCGCTTCGCTCAAAGAACGGCGTTGAGTTCCGCTACTAAGCAATATTTTAAAAATTTGGCGGAAAACTAAGATTTCATCTGCCTACGTTGCTGTATGCGGGATTAAGCGTGAAACTAAAAAAAAAAGTAAACTAAAAAACAAAATAATAAATGAACTCACGGTGGTCGTGGGTTCGTAGCTGTGAGTATAACGAGGCGGCGTCTAACGCGTACCCGCCGGGCAGGGACAGCTCTAGCAACGCCATCGATGGCAGCTCCGACCACCACACGGCGCAAACCTGGACAAAATATTATATTTATATAGATATAAGCATTTTAGTATGTTTAAATAACGTTGTTAATATTAATTATATTTTGATGTTATTAGGAAAAAGCTATATATCAGGATATATAGAGGGAACCTGGGTATTTATTTCCTTAATTTTCTACAACACTTTAATTTTGTATAATGTTAAGCTTAGGTTCATAAATTTACTTTAGCATTCAGCTTCACGCTGTATCCCGCACATAGCAGGGTAGGCAGAGGGAATCTAGTGTTAAGACGCTCCGTTTCCCATTTTCCGCCGAATTCTGGAGATATTGTATGTTGAGTGGCAGAATTCAAAGAGTGGCAGAAGTAAATTAAATTCAATATTCGGCGGAAAAAGAGATACGGAAGAGTTTAAAGATCAATTTTCTCATCACTAGGTTCCCAGGTATCTACTACCTGTTAACAGCATGAAGCGAAAGAAATGAATAAAGTAAAAAAAAATGTAATATTGTATGTTAGTATAATATATACCTCAACAACAACAGCACAGAAACACACGTCGCCATCACAATTGAAGGGTCCCTGCGTTTTGGCGCGAACTCGCACTGATAGAGTTCCGTTATTTCCGTTTCCGTTAATTCCGCCATTTTGTGTATTTCCGCCATTTAGTGAGCGATATGATCGCGTCACTTGTACTAGCGCGCAGCCTGACCCTGTGTCACATATTATTATGTTTAATAGCGAACTAGTACATTTAAGAGTAACATAGTACAGTCGACGGGTTGTGGCCGTTGTTAAGTTAAGCTTTCGCGTATTGTTCACTTGAAAACAAAATAATCATGAGTAAGAAAAATCGTAAAATCCAATCTGCGCGACTCCTCAGCAGTACTGCATATACCAAAAACTAAACATCACAGTGTACATACATTTTCCGTCATAGTTATTTATATGTTATTTAGGATGTAAATGTGACGGTTGTGATATTATTTTCTATTATTAGATTTGGTAACATGACAGAGTGCGGCGTTGAATTCCACTCAACACGCAATGTCTCAAAAATTGTGTAGTGCGTAGTGGCGGCCTGGTGGAAATAAACGCCACGCTTTTCTTCGTTACCAGCGCGATAAAGTGAAAATTTTCTTTTATAACTCATATTATAAATAAAATTACCTTTCAAAGTAACATTCAATCCTTTAGATACATTCATATAATCTCCCAAAAACGGTATTCTAGTCACTTTATCATTATCAGTTAGGTAAAGCGTATGAGATTTTAGTCCGCTCTGTACGGTGACCGCTGTGTCTGTGTGTGCTGTATGTGCCCACATTGACAGAGCTTCTAGTGCTATCAGTGTATCCTGGAACGGTTAAAGAGAGATTAGTGATTCGTTTTTCCGTTTTATAATATATTTTAATAGCAACTTAAAAGCGGCTTTACTCGATTAAGCTTATTAATACATAATTATATAAAATATTTAAATAAATTTTAGCGTATGTGTTATTCAGATGTATGAGATACATTACAGACATATTAAGAATTTAATTATCTACACAAAAGGAGCAATTCAAAACTTAATTCAAGGAAAACATCTCTGGATTCGCCCATACGAGTGATTAAATCAACAGAATTTGCCATTATTGTAAAATTTATTACCTATTTTATAATTTATTTTCATTTATCTCACATTAATAAGCCATGTCTTTGTCCACTTTTCTTTCATTTAGATTAAGAAAAAAAAAATACTAATATTACAGTACCGTGTGAAGGGAGAGTTAAATGACCATTATTTATTATTTTTCAAGGCCACTTGTAGTGTAGCAGCACAACCGTGCAAATTTAAATGTTATTGATTGTAGGTTTGATTTCTATACGACAAAATAAAATATTTAATATATTCTTCGTTCTGGTGTCGAGCCACTAGTGCGGCATTGAGTTCCGCTACTCAACATGGAATGTCCCCAGAATTCGGCGAAAACGGAATAACTTCATTAGGATGCCAGATTCCCTCTGTATACTCTGGTATGTCTAACGTTTTTTGTACATT
>JBAIZZ010000243.1:1402367-1466551 GCA_037355905.1 Heliconius aoede | reverse complement strand
GGGAGTTAGCCACTCTCGAAAGGCTGCCCCGCCAACTTGCGAAAAATTCCGGGGTTGCGCCATCGTGCTGGTTGGCGACTAGAAGAGAGGGCCCGATGGACATCCCTGGGGGGGGCACGGGCGTCCCCGCGGTCTCCAGTCTAGTCCCCTTACAGTGTGGCAATTCATTGCGTGCATGGGTCACTTACAAAGAGCTTTCTATCACTTCCTCCTGTCGACCCCATTCGCTCCCTAAAATGAAAATGCACAAACGTAAGAGAAAGTTTATACAGCGGCTGCACTCCCTCTCACTTAAAGTGCATCTCTCCAACGTTCGAGGCTTGCACTCTAATCTCGTTGCGGCTCGAGCTCCTTGGCGTTACATTGACCTCTACTCTAAATTTTGGTGCCTACATTGAGGCAAAAGCCCAGGCGGCAGCCAAAAAGCTGGGAATCCTCGCAAAGGTGAGACAGTATTTCACACCTGGACAGCTGCTCAATTTATACCAAGCGCAAGTCCGATCGTGTATGGAATACTGCTCTCATCTTTGGGATGGATCTGCCAAGTACCAGCTTCAGATGTTGGAGGTTATTGAGCGTCGAGCTATCAAGCTCATAGGTAACGATTCGCTGGTCAAAGCCAGGCTTCAAAGCCTTGAGCACAGGCGAAAAGTTGCAGGTCTCTCGGTGTTCTACCGGTTACACTTTGGTGAGTGTGCGTCGGAATTGTTCGAGATTATTCCGCCCTCCCCTTTCCATCATCGGACAACGCGACTCTCGGGTAGACGGCACCGTTTCACGGTAGATATTCCACCACACCGTACCAAGCGCTTTGCGTCTTCGTTCCTCGTACGTACTGCCAAGGAATGGAATGCGCTGCCTGAGGCCGTGTTTCCCGATAACTACAATCTGGGGATCTTTAAGAGTCGAGTCAATGGGGTTCTTCTAGGTAAGCGTGCTACATCTTAGACCCCGTCTTTACCTACGATTAGGTTAGACAGTGGTCAAACGCTTACCTATCACTGTTAAAAAAAAAAAAAAAAAAAAAGTATATGATAATAAAATTACATCACATACATTTCCTCAATACATAAAACGAAGCGTGGTACTGGATTCGGCCATTCAACACGCAATGTCTCAAAATTTAGGCTGAACGCGGGAAACGGAGTGTCATAACACTATGTTTTCTGTGCGTGAAGAAGCGTCAAACTGTTATATAATGGACAAGGTATTAGAATGAAATATAATTTAGAGGTATATATTTATAAGACAAATATAACTGCAATGCAGTCAAACGCTAATGCCCTCCATTCTCCTCGCCTAATGAAGACACTCATTGTCTTTCTCCAACAATCAAAAGGTGTAATTACAAGTTGGTGCCATCTTGCCTGTTATTAGGTATTATTATTGATGATTTTCTAATTTTTAAATTTCTACACATTTTTAAATACTAGATGAAATATGGAAAGATGTTGTTGAAGTCGTCTCGGCATAAATAACGATTTTTTTAATTAGCTTCTCGCTACACAAAGCAGGGTAGTCAGACGGAACCTGGGAATTTAAAATTAAGTCACTCTGTTATCGTTAAGACATAATATACGTTATTTAATTTCTTGAAGCGGGATTGGAACTCACTACCCTCGTGTTTGTAGTCGCATATTTATGTCCCCGCACCACAATGGCGTTAACCATATATTACAAAAGTAACCATACAATAACCATATATCACAATTTATTACGTAAAAATCTTAATCAAAATATTTTAAAAGAAAATTATTTTATATAGTAAGCGCTTTTATTACAAAACTTTAAAGACAGAGAGCTCTTTATAGAACAACTGTCTTAAGAAATTTCATACAATGTCCAGTAAAAGTTCGTACTTGGCTGTTCTTTAAAACATTTATTATAAATCACAGAATATATTCCAAATATTATAAAAATTGGATCATTTGGTCATCTTTTAAAAATATTTAATATATCTATATATTATAAAATTTCACAGGTCTGTCGTGGCGCAGGGGCTCGAGGAGATGAAATAGATATTTAAATTTATATTTCCATTTCTCAGCTCTGGTGTCGAGGCTAAGTCGCTGTGTTGAGTTCTACCACTCAACACGCAACACCTCCAGGATTCGGCAGAAAGTGTGAAAGTTGGCTCAACATCAGAGCGAAGAAAAATGGAAATATAAACGTAAAGAAATATTTCACTTCCTCGAGTGGGAATCGAACCCACAACCGTCGCGCTCTAACAATTAACTCGATGTAATATAGCCAATAGCGTTCAACGATAAATCCACTAATAAAGGAAGGCTAAAGGTTTTATAAGTACGTCCACAGCAAACAGAATTACAATTGAAACCACCAGTTCCTGAGATTGGTGCGATAAACCAAATCAATTCTTCAGTTTTGCTCTTCCAGCTTGCTTTTCTATGCTCATCCTGCATCACAAAAAGCTAATTTTCTATACGTACCGTCGCAATAATAATAAATGCACATAAAATAATATTTTATACAGTTACGGTACGATAAAACAATGGCATAAAAGACTTTTGGTTTCGAATAGGCCCATTATTTAGACTGTCTTACGTTGTACGCTAGCGCGGAATATAAACACGCGACAGTCGTTGTTTCTATGTTTATTCTATTCAAATTCAATACCACCATTGAATGACGTTTTATCATGAATATCTGAGGATTTTATATAATAGTCGTATGTATGTACCAGCGTTGCCAGGCGTAACGATTTAGTCCAAAAATAAAAAAATGAATGAACGTATAAGTGAATGTAGATAACAGAGAAAACTAAAAAATATATGTAAAGACTAAAAATACAATGAAATTGTCTCTTGAAAGCATCTCTTTGTTCCATTTAATGTATCCAATTTTATCTCTAGCCATGTAATCCGTTACAATAACGACAATAATTCATCATTACTATTTAAATAGAAAGTTCACCCACAATCTCGGCAACGGGAACCTTAATGTAAAATCGATACGTAAAAACGATATAATGTACTTACACGATCAAAGCAAATAATATTTTGTGGCAAGATTTCCATACAGCTAATACATATAATAGGGGACGAGGATCGCTCCTTGCGAGACCCTTTTAGTTGAGACCAATAAATCAGTCCCTAATGGAGTGGTGGTTCTTTCCAGGCTTGTATGTATAATATTTCTGAATTTCTTGACTGACCGGGTAAAGTATCTGGGACTGAACGACTTGAATCTTAAGTGGGTTATTAGTTATTGTCAATACTGTAGATTCTGTACTGACTAGTTGTTGAGTATTTAAATTTATATTGAAAAAATAAGAGCTTCGCGCATTTTTCTTGACAGATCGTGGTTTTGACTAGAGTGAGTGCCTATAACACCAGAACCTCCCTGCCAGTATTTTTGGGGTCTAGCGTGAAGCAGAAATAAAGTCACCTAAGTAAATATAAATTAACATTAATACCTCCCAAGCTTTCCGAGGAGGCTTTAATAAAATAAAATAATAAAAGAATATTATCTTACTTCATCGGCCTTTATCTAAAAATGTCAATCAAAACTTATTTGTAAGAAGAGAAAAAATATTTCCAATACTATAACAAAATAAAAAAGCACGTCTTCGAAGATTCTTCGTTATTATTGTTAATTTCAACTGAAATAGAATTGATGGAAAGAGACATTTTCAGATTTTACTTAATTGAGTTCAATCAAAAACATAATATCATATTCAATATATTTTTTTGAATATATAAGTGTTAAGACACTTTCCGTTCATATTTTCTTAAATAGTCCATTTTTCAAATAAAGACTATTTAAATACTGAAAACGAATCTTCAAGTAAAGCGAATGTTCATTCATAAAACGGAAAGTTTAACGCTTAAATACGAAAGAACTCCTAAAGTGTGTTTACAAGAGAGGTGATGTAACGACTTCCTAAAAGATGTTGCATTATATAACACTAGTTGCCGCCAGCAACTCTGTTTACGTGGACTGTATGATACAAATTGATAAATAATGTCGTTTTCCAACGTGCTCCATTTGTAAGTGGGGCGTGGGTTCGATTCCCATTCTCAGGGAGTAAAAATATTTAATATTTTAATTTCTTCACTCTTGTAACGAGGCAAAGCAAACCGTTGATTGATTTCTACCACTCGTCACGCAGTGCCTTAAGAATTCGGCGGAGAATGGAGAACAGAAGTGTCGTAACATTAAGTACTCGGGTTCCTTCTGCCGATTCTCCTATTTGTGGGGAACATCGTGAAACTGCAAAATTAAACGCTATTTTTCAATCTATGTTAGAAATTTGGAAAATCCGCTATAAGTGCCTCGAGTAATAATAAAATATTCAAAAGTGTGTACTAAAAGTGTAACTTAAATTTTATGAAATTGTTTTGTAACAAAATATTTCAATGTTTTAATAAGGTTATCTTTGTCTATAAAAAATAATTGTAACATGTAACCAATTCAATTATTTCTTATACATAATATATATAAGAAATAATTGAAAAAAAAACTTATTTCCCAATTTTATCTATCTTTTCATAAGCATAATTGAATTGCATGCAATTCTTGTCAATTTTTCGCTTATTTTGTTTCATTAGCTTAAAAATAATAACAGGAAAGGCTTTTAAATTTATTTGTGTACAATATAATAATATAAGTATATTCATATATTCATATATGATGTGAAACCCCTCTTCCGGTACCCCGCCACTGTGGCGACTTGAGCGAGCTTTGTGGGGCTCGCGGACCGGCAGACGTAGGCCGTCCACCCTACCCACTAAAACCTCACCGTGTATATCTTCTACCGCCAAAGGTCGGGACTACGGGAGCCAGAGATTCTTCCATGTCCAAAGATAAAAAAAGGAATAAAGTAATTAACCATCATTCAAATGTACATTATCTTGAACCAAGTTATAAAACAATATACGTTTTAAATACACTTTAAAATCCATATTTTCTTAACAATAAGCTTATAAGATGACTTCCAAGCGCCTTCTATACCGTTTTCCTCATACAAATACGATATAATATTACAAAAGAAAATAAAAAATATATATAAACGCAAGACAAAACATCGTCATCGTCTTCGAAGAATTACTAAGTAAGCTCCAATTTATCTTTCATATAACAAGAATCACAGAACAACAATAGTCGTTATTAAATTTTGTAATAACTTTATTATTTTTCGTTTGTCTTTGGTATTGGTTTTAATTGAAATTCATTTTATTATATTCCTTTGGTGACACTGAGAGATGAGAGACGAGAAATAGTAGAGTGTTTCGACACTAGGTTATTTTTGCTTATCCTACTCATATGTGATGAATGAATGAAGAACTGTGTAACCCTCAGTATGTAGCCTGTTGGCCATAAATCCTGTCACATACGGGATATACGGGATATACGGTGTGAAGAAATAATAATTGAGTATCTTTACCTCAGAATAGTAATTTGAGTTCGGATGTCTTCTGTCTAGACAGTCCTAACCAATGTTTTTTTTAAAACTTTCACTAACTTGTTATATATTTTTTCTTCACTATTATATTTATATGGAAATTACATCGATATTATTTTTTAGAAGTGTAAACGAAATTGTGAGATATTAATTATATAATAAATTTCTCACAATATACGTAACCGAAATCGAGATTGATGTAGTTTTTATATCGGTAACCAGATCCAAGATAATTGTATTATTGTATTATATATTATAAGTAATATGCCTGCCACATCGAAAAAGGAAAATTATATAAAATATCCTCTCATGTATATGTATAAGTATGCTTTTAAGAAAAAAGCCGAGGAATGTCCACTAAAACCAATTTGCGACGTTTATCTTATAAAACAACGAGGGTCAGTGATTTACATAATACGATTTCGTAGGGATCTGTGTATAGTTCAGCTTGGTTGTATTTATATAATATATATATTTCTTTTTTGTTTCACTATGTGTCCAATATATAGAAGTGGAGAGGAAACCTAGTGTTAAGACACTCCGCTGCTGACGCGCATATTTCATAAGCTACGTTTCAAGTTCACAATCAGAATCTGTGCTGGTGCGCCACTATGGCCTCATATATCACATTTGAAATTTAGATTTGGTGATTGCTACTCGGGCTAAGGATTCAAAAAAAATATTCAAAACATTCAACGCTGCGCTTCGTCCGTCAGAGGGCACCCCCCTCCTAAAATTCGTTTTTAAATATAATAATTTCTTGGAATAGTAATAAACCCACAATCATCGCGCTTACAGTCTGTTACTGTGCCACGACGGCCTCTACTATGTACATACTCGTATATATTCTGTATGTATGTACATCAGTAGTACTGACTTATAGAATAGAAAAGTGAGCTATTTTTCTACGAAATTGTTCTTCGAGGAAGTATATTTGAAATAAAGTTTTATAGTACTTTAAAATTTATTGACATAATAAGGTTTATAAGCATATAGAATATCTGATATAGAATTTTATCATGTACATAAATTTTAGTATGTGGATGGAAAATATGTGAAAATTTTATAATTTTTTTAAGAAATCTATCTTCTTTCGCCAGATGATCATACATTAAAATGACTGTAAAAATGTTGGGAAAATCTTCTTGCAGATGATAACAAAGGTAATATTCATTTCTAAATATAATACTTTTCTTTTAAACGAGCTTTCTAGATATTTTTTCATACTGTATCATTCATTACAAATCATGTCCTTTAGTTGCAGGCCCATATTTTTTTTTTATGGGAGAGGACAAGGCAAACGAGCGTTCGGGTCACCTGATGGTAAGTGATCACCGCCGCCCACAACCCCATGCAACACCAGAGGAGCTACAGGTGCGTTGCCAGCCTTTAAGGTTGAATGAAGGGCACCGGGGCCCGGCATTACCTAATGCGAAACGCAGTGGCAAGGGCCACTACTTCACGCCGGTTTAAAATGCCGGGGGTGGTATTAAATCTGGTCGAGTCAAAATTGGTTGTTATTTGTACATTTGTACATTTGTAGTAAATGTGTCCGCCATTTTGTTGCAACGACCATTTTGAATGATCAACATTATTGATTAGATTGTGTAATTTCATTGTCATCACAAATGAAATCTTATTTCTAACATTATGTGTTTTGTGTTGAAACTCAACACTCAATGTTTCCATAGGAGGAAAATTAATACAGTTCATTGTGCCGAGTGAATATCGAACCCACGATCTTCGTTTAGAGGCAAAGGTTATTCCACTGTGCAATATTGGCCTCATTATTATTTATGAATAATTATTGAGAGAATACGAGTATGAACATAAATATTTTATGTAGTATCCACCACGTAGGCAGAAGGAATCCACTCGAGACATTACATTACATTTTGAGCTGTAGCTCTTTAAACAAAGTTTACCAGAACTAGGAAATAATTTCTCTGTGTGGAAATCGAACCCACAACCATCGTGCTTACAGTGAGAATCTCCACAATAGTTTCAAGGCCATAAAAATACCAGATTCAAAGTGTGTACTATATTAAATATATCATAAAGTCTCTGTGAATGTAAATTTACTGAAAAAGTCAAATGTTACAGGTTTATTTGCCAAAGTGAAAAGGCAAATGAATGAATCGTGTTCGAAATCGTCGAGATCGAGCTTGCATCTCAAACAACGTGGGTCTGTTGTTAAAATTGAAAAAATATTTTCAGTTTTTCTGGAATAAAATGTACGTTTTTGCTTTTGGAAAATTAAAAAAAAATCGAGGCCGCCGCGGTGCACAGCATTTCGAGGGTTTGCGACGGTCTTGGATTCGATTATCACTCGGTGTAATATAAATGAAGCTAAAAATAAAATATGGCCAAACAATTGAGTACTGCTGACTTTACTGCTGAAACTGTTACCTCGTGTTTACCAATTTCCATGAATTGGTGTGGCATTACTTATCACACATCACTTCGTTTTTTTAAGGATTGGACTAAGGGAAATATTTTTTTAAATATAAACTTTTTATCCCAATGAATTTGTACCTACAACCATCGTGTAGCCACTTAACACTTATCAGCTACCCCATCACTGTTTCATTAAATTATATTTTACCCAAAAATAAGTCCAGAAGGCGTATTTCTACATTTATAGGTATATTAGAAGGGTCTGATCTAGTTTACGACGGTTATTCGATATCGAAACGGAGTATTTCATTTTCGTATGAAAATTCGATATATTTTGCGATGTAAATTCAAAATTTTAAAAACTAAAATTGTAGCTGGTATAAATTTTACTTTTTTTGACTTTATTTTATTTTTCAATTTGATTTTATCATTCCATTGACTTCATCATTGCGTATATAGCAAGGAAGGCAGAAAAACCTAGCACCAAGGCATTTCGATATGTAATTTTTACTTGATTTCGAGGCGGTGAGTGGTGGAACAAAATGCCGAATTCGTCTTCAAAAGTAAGAAAATATATTTAAAAACATATCTTTACTATATACATATATCTTTACCATCTATAGGTACATATGTACTAATATTATACAGCTAAAGAATTCAAATGGTTGAATGTGCTAATCTCAGAAACTTATGATTTTTCAGCTTCACGCTGTATCTCAACAGAGTAGACAGAGAGGAACTTAGTGTCAAGACACCTCGTTCTATATCGTTACACTTTCGATCCCTACATTTCCACCATATTCTGGCGGCATTATGCTGATAAGAAAAATATAAATATCACAAGCAATTCACTTTGACGTTTGACGCTAGCTCGATTTAAATGAGTCCGTTAATACCTTTGAAACTCTCTTAATATTCACCTGGTTGTGAATTCAGATATGGACGCCGGCGAAATTGTGCCTATTTGGAGGATTTCACATTGACTAGCGGAAACACCTGATTTTGTCTGTAATTTTCTTATTTTAAAGACTGAAAAAGTATGAATCTGTATATGAACCACTTTTAAAAATGATATCCAAATAATACTCGGTATATATACGTAGCTTAGGTGACAATACAGTACATATATTTAAAGTGCAATGTTTTATTTGAATTATTTTTTTTGTAAAATTATTATTATATACGAAAATTATCGAAAGAAACTTAATTAATTAGGATATACTTCTTCATTCCACATAATCCTAATAATTAAAAAAAATACTAAAAAAAGATAACTAACCTTCGTAATTTGTAGTGACTAGGGGTTAAACAGGGTGAGGGTTCAATTCACTCTCAAAAATGAAATATTTTTATTTCCTCGCTCTAGTAACCACTCAACACTCAATGCTTTCAAAATTCGATGAAAAGTGGAGAATGAAAATGTCTTAAAGGAAACGGAGTTTTTTAACACTAGGTTCTCCAGTTCTCTCTGCTTACCCGTAACGTGCAGGATGTAGTGTGAAACTAAAAAAATATAATAATTATCTAACCTCTGTGCAGTGGTAGAAAATGATCTGAAACCAAAAATATTATATTAGAGATGTACATAATATTATTATATTAATTTATACATTTATCATCATCTTAATGCCGCTAATGCTAAAAAAAAAGTAGAAGCTTGCAGAAATTCTTTTTAAACTCTTTTTGTCCATTTATATGACGAACAGCAAAAAGAAAGATTTAGTTTCATAACAAAATTCTTAAAATATATTTTTTAATTCACTATGTATCAGGCATACACACATCACCACTTCCGGTCTGTAATATCTAGACATCGAATGTTAAGTGGTGGAACTCGACGACGCACTTTATCTTTACACCGGTATAAGGAATTAAAATATATTCACCCAAAGACAACGGCATCAAGAAATCAAACCTACAACCGTCGTGTTGTCAACATGATCGCTATCGCCAGGAAATTTATGATATTTAGCCAAAATCAACATCTTCTGAAAACTTTAGCAGTATCATAAGTCAGAAACTATTCTCAGTAATGTCCATAAAAGCTACAAAAGTAGTTTCGATAAAGCCATCGTCGTGTCCCCAATTCCAAGGATATCACATGATTGGAAACCTCCTCCAAAAAGCGAATTATTGTATCATTTTGACAGCTTGACCGCTTTAATTTTGTTTTTTCTTTTTATTTGGCTTTACAATTTTTTTAGAATTTTGTTTTTTTTTATCTTTAACTTTACGTTTTATCTTGCACATAAGTAGACAAGCAGAGGGGAACTGGGAACTTAGTGTTATGACACTTTCGTTCTCCCATTCCCACGGAATTCTTGGGGTACTGCGTGTTGGGTGACGGACTTCAGCGCCGCTAACCTCGTTACCAGAGTAAGGCAATGAAATAAGTCTGAAGCTATTCTCTATCAAAATGCACTACATTTTAAATATCCCACAGCCTACACTCGGACATGCGTCGTAATTATTTGACATAAATAATTAACAAATATTAATATTTCAAAATATATTTCTTAATGTTTCAAACAAGTTACGAAGCATTCAAGATCTGAATGAAATATTAAACTTTAATTAAAGTATTTTATTAACTTTAAAACTCCATTTAGAATATCTTGATCTTGAAACGTCCTCCGTACTATGAACTGAAACTGATATTAAAAATCGATATTAATTAGAGACATAATTGAAATTTAATTTGTATTTTAGAAATAAAGCTTTTTCAGTAGCCTAAAATACGTTTTGAACTTTTATTGTTAGTTTCTCATAAAAGCAAAAATTGGAACCTTATAGGATAATTTTCTTATAATACGCCGCTTAGTTACAACGTATAGGGACGTATGGCACAAAGTGAGAAATTACTATGCAACAATAAAAACATACAGGAACAAAATAAGAAATTTAAAATTTGTAGGTATTTCACTTTTATCTATTTACGTTTATATTTCCAATCAACTATGCGGTACGAAGCTGGTATAATATATATATTGGGATGCTTAGAATTAGAGGCCAGTGGTGCAGGGACGCAAGCATGTGACTGAAAGCGCGAAGGTTTATATGAATAAATAAATTAATTATAATTCAATGCTCGTCAGCCCTAAATTTTATATAAGTAGGGTAGTCACAAGAAAATCATCACACAGACAGACAGACATTGTTCCGTAACAGAGTGGTGTTTCACAAAGTCCGGGTCAAACGAGTTATAAATGTCAAAAACCTTTGAACACGCGGTATGTAAATCCACTGAGCGAACAAGAGCTCGGATTACCATATAATGTGGATGGGTCGATGTAATCAGTGTTCTTCTTTTTTAAATTTGACCAAAGAAAATATTTTTGTTTTGAAACTTATGTTTGTATGTAGATTGCGTTCTTTTTCTTGTACAGCTGAATTTTCTTTTGTAATATACAACTGGTGTCTTCTTGTGTTTCGTTTTTATTAAGTTTTCTAAATCGGATATTGGATGACGAGCGTGTCAGTTGAGTGCAAGACATGTTATATGTCACGTAGTATGGAGAGCAAATCGACTACGTAATGCCGCTAGAATTCAGCGGAAAGTAGGAAATGGAATCGCTTCGAAAAGAAGAAGAAGAAGAAGAAGAAAGGTCTTAACACTCCCAGGATTTTTATTCTTCTGTTGCTGCCTGCTATATGCGAGATATAACGTCCAGTTGAAGAAAATGTTTTTAATAGAGAGATAGATTCGTGCTATTATGCAGCGTAAAAATATTCATATTGAATATTGACTTAAATAACAACAAAGGAAATAATTTCTTCCGATACAAAGAATAAAAATTTATAGTGGTATCTTTTGTGTTAAAGATATTCATGAATTCTCGTCTACTTGAATTTTTCGTTATTTTTTGTACTCTGGTCACAAAGAAATAATTTTTTATGGAAAATTCATATATTTTTTTACTACTTTTGAAAAAAAAAAAAACAATTTTTCTCTCGCATAATAGGGTGCCTGACCCTATTTGGAAGAAACTAGACAAATTAAGTAAAAGTGATAAGATTTATTACATGCACAATAGTATAGTGTATTTACAACTCTTGAGGTCACTCTAATTAATATTTTTATTTTCTCGCTCTAGTAACAAGGCAAAGTGCGCCGTTGAGTTTCATTCATGAGTGATGAAACTCAACACGCAACGCAAAATGCAGCTCTTACTTCTAAATACAAGATAAAGCGTAAAACTATTCAATAAAAAAAAAATGAAATAAATCGAAAATTTAACAACAATTTAATACAAATCGTGAAAAGTTTTATAAAAAACTTACACGTCACTTCCCAAAAAAATGTCTCGTTAAAATCATAATAAACGTTACCGTGCAGTACTTACTGTACGTAACTTTTCAATCAAAGTTATCAAGTGAGGGGCCTCTCGGTGCTTAATTGAAATTCCGAATACACTACTCCCGAAAACTTCCGCTCAAAATGCGAGTTCGGTTTAAAAACTTTCTTTATTCGCGTTCAATTACTGTTCAGTGTTCATGTATTTACGTATTTTCCGACGCCAGCTGAGCCGGTAGTCGCGTTTCGAACAAATTGTACGTAATTCCTGTTTGCCATCTCTTGTGGTGTGGTGGTTTCGTTTTAAATTAAGCACTCGTATAGTTGGTTTGGTCTGTTTTTTTCTGTTTCACATTCTATCCCGCATGTAGCAGGGTAGGCAGAGGAAAACTTGTGGTACGACAATTCGGTTTTCATTGTTATATAGATGAAGTAATATATATGTATTTGTTTTTCTGTGTTTTAGGGGACCATAGAATTGGATATTTGATATTAATTTCGTTGATTACTTTTATTAATTAGCTTGATACCTCCACGTGATTTTAAGATAAATAGCCATGACCGACAAACAACAACAAGTGACAGACAAGTGATCCTCTAAGGGTTCCGTTTTTACCTTCTGAGGTACATACGGAACCCTAAAAATATCTAAGGGCCATAAAGAGAAAAAAATAGTTTAAAATGAGTGTAATCGGTAGTAATCAGTGGTAATTATATTTGTGACTAGAATGTCACTTTTTCATACTGAAATAATATAAATTCAAGTATCAAAATTCCAATTACTTTGAGACTAGACTTTAAAATAATATAAACCATAAAAATTAAATAAAAATAACTATATTAAATGCTTAGGTCTTGGAGACGGCATTTAGAATGTAGCGTAATTAAAAATTTATTTCATAATTGAATTGAGGACAGAAAAACTTGTCATAATAAAATGTAAGTATATTTCAGTATTATTATATACTAGTTTTGGCCTGCCGTTTGCATGAAAAACAAGACAGGCAATTTTTTTTAGCTTCACACTGTATTCATTACGTGACAGGGTAGGCAGAAGGAGGTCCAGTATTACTATTATGGTATTTCACTCTCCATTTTCCACTGAATTCTGAAGGTATTTCAGAATTCAACCCCGCGTGAATATAATAGAAATCTATCTCACAATCCTTGATCCAACGATGACCTATACTATTTAATTTCATTTGAGAAAAGAAAAAAAAAAGAACTATCACAGAAAAATTTTAACTGTCTCCATTAAAAAACTTACAGTAAAGCCGTTTATTCAAAGAAAGTTTCCAGTTACGTGGAAAATAGCTAATACGATTAACATTAAAACTTCCGAGCCCTCACTCTATATTAAGCATCCCCGAGTTTTTAGAACTTTATTTTAATAACTAAAGTTTTACATTATATGAGAATTATGTCGTAGTCATTTGTCTGTAAACCCATCTATTGTGTGTTCGATTCCCACTCAGAGGAATGAACAAATAACTAAAGAAATGCCCGACGTTGAGTTCCGCCACTCAAAACGCAATGCATTGAAAAATTCGGCGGAAAATGGGGACTGGAGTGTCATAACACTAGATTTCCTTTGCCTACTCTGCTGTGTGTGGTGCTACAGAGTGAAGCTGATTTAATTATTTTTTAAATCCCTTAGAATAATATGATTAAAATTAATAATTTAATTGTTTGCGAAAATATTTCAATAAAATAATTGTTTTATTGTGTTGGCTTAATCTTCAGCTATAATTGTGACAAAAGTAATTAAGATAAGTAAAAAAATTGTGTAAAACATGCGGTCGAAGCCGCGAGCGAGTTGCTAGTTTTATATATAATGCTATGAGCGCAAAAGCGTTTCTTAAGTGGGATTTGAACCTACAACCTATTTGTTATTTCTTTATCTGTCCAAAATAAACTGTGCTATCACAGCGTTTCTTATTTTCAACTCTAAACAATTTAACTGGGAGCTAAGTTATGTTCGTGACTAGAAAATATGACAAAAGAAATATAAAATTATTATGCTTCGTGGGACGTATTTAATTTTATAATATGTTAATTTCATTAAAGCCCGCGTTTCATTAGAATAGTGGAGGGCGACGTTATATGAGGTGCGACATGGAAATGAAATATGTATTTTTGTACCCGAAAAAATTATAATATACAAAGATGTCGGAGGTGTGTTTTTCAATCGACTTCTAAAAATAAGTTTTCATTTCGGCTGAATTGAAAAATAGCTTCACGCTCTATCCCGCTTATATGTGGGTTAAGACAGTCCGTTACAGGTTACTGTGTTAAGACCCTCCGTCTCCTACTTTCCATTAAATAAAACATGAGGAACTGAAAATGACATCAAAAAGGAAAAAAAAGTGACTTAAAAATAAACAAAAAAAAAATTCACAATGACTAACATTTTTCCACGTCAATTTCTTCCTCAACCTCAGAAAAAGCTCGTGTTAATCGTAAACCATAAAGAATTACATTTTAAAAATTCAAATAAATCGCCTGGAAGAAGTGCCTCGTCATCTTATCCCCGGATTTAGTGTCCAAACGTTCCGTTTCACGAACGCGCCGCTATCGTTATGTTGATTTATCACCGAAATTGAGACCGACCCTTGTCTACAGATGCAGGAGAGAGAATTAATGGTTGGCGTTACTTTAGTTCCGAGATGATTTTAATATTATGTACAACTCTCTTCTCCATTTCCCGCCCAATTTTTGAGACATTGCTTGTTGAGTGGCGGAAATCAACGCCGCGTTTTGTCACCAGAGATGGGAGGAAATCCTCTATCTATATATCAACTAAACTTATAATAAAATTATATCTGATCTCTGTCCGTATATGGAAGATGATATATGGGAAAAATATTATTGGGGGCCTTTATTAATGTCATAAAACCCAAAATAATGAATCAGCTTCACGCTGTATTCATTCTTTGGGGTCAAATACAATTTTGTTACAAGTACAGAAGTAGCTAGAGAGAATTATTTGGAGGTTAATCGTGGCAAAGGGAAGGGTCATCGGAGTGTTTTAACACTAGCTTTGCTCTGCCTATAACAAATAATTTTAAAATGTTTATCTCTTTGTGAGTATTTCTATTTTGAGTGCGCTTGGGCACGCTAATATCAAAAAAGATTCACCGAATTAAATCCAGTTTTCACTTTGACATTTAGTGTTTGTTTTATTTAATATTATTATATATTATGTAATATTAATATAAATGTTGAGTCAGCAATATCAATCAAGTAATTCAAATTAGTAAACACATTATTTTTAATTTCAAGCAGCCGCAGCCACGTACGGATCACTAGTATTAAATATTATTTGAAATAAAATATTCATTTTCTTCTATTACATACAAATGTATCTCTTGGGTGCAAGAGGGAGAGATAGAGTATGACAGTGAGATATTTATGGCACTTCTTATCTTAATTACACTATAAGATCCTATGGGAAAAGCAAAGCGGCATAAAAATGGTTTCCAATTGGAAAAAAGAATGTAATATAGTGATTCGGGAAGAAAATGGGAAAATGAGATTTTCCATTTTAGGTCTTAAGTAAACGAAAACAGGTGACACAGGATATCTAAGTATCTCAACAACTCGTCGTTAATATTATTTATAATTGTCAGAAATTTTTAGCCTGCCTTGATGCCTGGAATCCTAGTGTTAATACACTTCGCTAGAAACCGTTCCCCACTCAACACGCAAAGGGGAGGGGAGGGAGGGGGGTAAGGACGGAGTGTCACTAACACTAGGTCCCCTTTGCCTATGCTACTATATATGCAGCGTGAACGAAATCAGCGACCATATTAGAAATCAGTGGTGTACTCAGAAAATTGTTAAATCAAAATCTCTAATATCTCTTAAAGAAATGATATACAAGAATATTCTATAATAATGACAATTTATTTGAATAAAATGTTTGTGATAATATAATACCTCCTTTGTGTATATAGGAATGGAAACTGCGTACCAAATAAAATTAATCTAAGGAACTCGTGTAACTTCTAAGGCATTTGTTATATCTATACCAGGTATATACTTGTATATAGTGGAGTCCACAGACTACACTGAAATTTGTTTCAGGCCTTGGGGATTGGTTTGTTAATTGTAATTGGCATTCAGAATTTCTAATAAATCATTATTTCAGAACAAGATAATAAAAGCTGAATTGTAATATAATTCTTATTTACGACTGTCTGGCTGGCCAGAGTGCTGATAATACAGTCTCAGTCTATAGGGACGTTTAAATTTATACCTACACACAAGTGGGTATATATATTTTTTTATGTGTGAACCTTCCAAAGGTTAAGTTGCGTCTACGCAACTCAACGCGATGCTTTGTCTTGTTACCAGAGCGAGTGGAAATCAGAATAATCTATTGCAGAATCATTTCATTGTCGTTAGATTTAAGCTGGAAATAAAATGAAGTTATAATTTTAAAAATATTCTAATTGATATTTGATCCCAAAGTTCCGTCTTCACAGGTTGTCAGTGATATTATAAAATTAAAGTACTGTAAGAAAGTAAGCTTAGAAGACAGATATAAGTTACGGTAGACGAAGATCTTAAGGTCTTTTAAACTGTGAAGTTATCTTGGGAAATAAATATTTTTAAGCCTTTGGATGCTTGATAAGATCAGAGGTGAGATAGATTAGATAGAAAAAAAATCTGTATTAAAAATATATTGAATAAAAACATTGAAAAGTACATTGAACAATTCATTAAATGAAGAATGTACATCCATATAATTTTTCTTCAATTGCCGTATATTTTTTTGTAATAAATTTACTAATTGCAATTTTGAATAGAAATTACAACTTAGATAGAGGAGAACCACGCTTATAACTCATTTATTTCTGACTTCTGGTATTTTTAGTTTTACTTTTAATTTTATTATGTTTTAGGACTTAATCACATATATTTGTGGAAAAAACTTAAAAACTCCATAGAATCTCTCCTGAACTAATATTTATTACCTATTTGTACATGTTTGCCAAGTCTTATCATT
Organism: Heliconius aoede; assembly: GCA_037355905.1. Lineage (NCBI taxonomy): Eukaryota > Metazoa > Arthropoda > Insecta > Lepidoptera > Nymphalidae > Heliconius > Heliconius aoede. Next base: position 1,449,424 of record JBAIZZ010000243.1, on the reverse strand, counting down.
GCAAAGTTTCATCATTCTAGGTCAACCGCAGGTACCTTATTAATTTTGATTCCTTTTACGGTGTTTTTTTTGGGATATATACGGTCATTTCTTTTTTACAGAAAAGATTCCTTTTTTTCTAAACAGGTACGGAACCCTAAAAAAACTACTCTTATATAGTGACATTCTTAGCCCTTAACCTATAAGGTATATAGTAGTTTTAAGATATTTTGTTCGTTAATCTATTGAAAACTGTCCTCAATCTAACGTAGAACGATCAGGAGTACGATGCTAGATAGCTCCAATTCCCTATATCCCAGCTTATAACAGGAACGCTTTGTGAAAACAATTCCATCACATCGAAGTTAATACGGAGTTTTGAACGTAGAACGTTGTGGTGTACTGTAACGTCTGTCTGTAAACGACATAAGCAGATTCGAATTAAACTCAATAGAAACTATTTTCATTTCCTCGTTCATGTAATCAGATAAGGCGCAGAGTCGAATTCTATCACTCAACATACAAATTATCGAATATTGATTGAGACATGAGAAACAGAGTGTTATAACACTAACTTTCCTGCTATATGTGGAATACTAAAAACTAGACCGACTTACCCAACAATTCTAAACCAAAATCAATCGTATACAGCCATTACTGCGAACGAATTGACGTAATATCGGAGCCATTGAATCAATTACCGCGCGGCCTCATGAATAGAGCCTTATTGTTACTAAGTACAATGTCTAACCCAATTCCATTTGAATACTATTTTGGCTTGTTTAACTTTGCTGGCTTAGTTGCAGGCGCGTATTTGGACGTTATAGTCAAATTGTTGAAATAACGAGTATGTCCCCTTTGTGGCTGCAGATGACGAAACCAAATGTAAGATGGGTTAAAGAAAGACACTTATGATTTTAGTGCACAACTCTTTATATGTACATATATTTATTATTTTTATATATTATATTATTATTTTAGTATTATACTTATATATTTTACAATATTTTATACAAATTGAACAGAAGACATTAAAAATACGAATGTTTTACTGCCTATACAGACCGACCAATACAGATTCTATCCATTCATGGTTATCATATCTGAGCACAGTTTATGAAGCAAATAAAAAATAAAATAAATACTTTTAAAGCTGATAATTTAGAAAAATATAACGTGTCTACATCAGCTAAAATAATAATAAAAATAAAAACTAATGGAGGCGAGAGACTTTTCAACTGTGCTACGATGGCGTCGATAACTTAAGTGGCTTAAGTTATCTCCTCGTATTAGAGGCGTTGGCAGCTTGAAATATATAGTTAATGCGAATACTAAACATTGATTGTATTGCATAATTAATTCGTTAATGGGTACGTATCAATAATTAAATAGAAATTTCGGCTTCAAAATTTCAAACTAGATAATTATTTTACACATATTATGTTAACTTGCTATAATATGAAAGGCAGTAGATATTTCTTTTAGGTAATTTGCTTTGTGCTGGAGCAGTGCTGTAGTCGCATATCCTGGGCACAGGTCCAAGCACAAAATATAATCTTCTTATTCACAATTTAATCTTCTGCGGCTATAACCTATATAGACTTATTTACGTCTCGCATACTTAGAGAAGCTATAGATAACCTTGACCTGAACTTTAAAGAACAAAAGGGTAAATTAGGGTCGTTTCATACGAGATATCAGGTGAGACTATTTCTTATCACAATTTCTATTAAAAATATGCTATTCTCGTTGGTGGTATTTTGAATTTTATTTATATTTCGATTGATGACATTCAGCATAAATATTATATAAATATAGCATCTTTTAGTAAATCTAAGTGTGTACATCTCCAAAATATACAAAAAAACAGAACTAAATTCGCTGGCATGAACAATCAAATCCTTATCAATTCTATCAACGTTTCAGCCAATCATCTCTGTTTCTTTTCCAGAGCAAAAAAAAAAGATAAAAAGCCCCCCAATAGTACAAAGAAATCTGCACCCACTCGTTTACGATCACATTTTTGGAACAAGCCAAGTCGATAAAGCATACCGGCGATAGATAAAAAGCCGATTTGCTCATAAATTGTAATGAATGGTGAAACACGACATCTATTTGGTTTGGAAAAATAAATTCGCATTGCCTCCATTGCTTACTTAGTCTCATTCGAGTAATCGATTCTGTTCTGTATACGTTCGTATTCGTGTCTGGGTTGTTTGTCGTCAGTCTTTTCTTTTTTTTTTTGCTCTTCCTTTATTGCGCAAAAAGTTTATATACACCTGTTGCTGTATTGAATTTCAGATGTTTTTTAATTGGTTTTTCTTCATGGACACTTACTTGTATTTTTTTACTTCTTTTTTTCCGTTTCACTCTGTACTCTGCATATAGTAGGGTAGGCAGAGGTAATCAATTTTAAGACATTCCCTTTCCTATTTTGAACTCAACGCTGCGTTCTTGGCCTTGATACCGGGGCGAAGAAGTTAAAATATTAATAAATAATCATTCATTTACCCGTGTGGGATTCGAACTCACAACCGTTGTGTTACAGTCACCGCTTGCGCTCATGCGCTATGACGGCTAATGGGTTTCATAGTAATAATAACTATAGATAGGAATCTTGATCGTAATATTTCAATATAATATAATGAGTAACAAATAACATTTTAAATTGTTATTCCACACATAGGACATCTCGTAACATTTTCTAAAAACAAACTGAAAAATATATCTTAAACAAGTTCAAAATCAACCCTACGGTTATCAGTGACAGCAAACCTTTTTTTTTAGGTAGGCTGAGGGAACCTAGTGTTAAGACACTCCGTCCCCCACTTTCTGCTGAATTTAGAATATTTAACCGTTCTGACTATTGTGACAACTCTTTAACGTCTCAGTTAATTTTGTAATAGCTTTGAAAAGTTCAACTTAGATATTTAAACTTTCTAATTTTATGTAAATATTTATAGCAATGTCTTGTTCCAATTCCCGTTTCCGTTGCTTCGCTTTGGATTGCGAAGTTTGTTTACGATTTCATGACTTACTTGTTTTGGATAAAACTCAAGGTGGCTACGGAACGGGAACGCTGAAGTAATGTTTAATTTGATTTTGGTAACTCAATCATTAAGAGAAACTTCTCTTTATGTTTGACTAAATTGTCATTTATATTAAGAAATTATTTTAAACATATTTTGCCTGCAGTATTACATTTCGTTATATGGTTTTCAAACTAAATATCTCATTACTCTGAATGTGAATCGAACCCATAACCTGTCGCGTTTACAGTCACACCCTTATGTCGCTGGCCAAGACTCTGTTTATCTATCAATAAAAAAATACAAAAATATCAATGAACATTAAAATATATGAAATACCAAATATTGTATCTAATAGTAATTGAACCCAAAACCACTTCATATTCTATCTAATACTTCACATGAAGATATAATTAAACAGCAAACGCAATTGACAAAGACAAACATACATGACATATAATATGACACAAAATGATAGTAAGCGCGGAACTTAAGCTTGTTGTAAATGAGGCTTGACTCACTTGACAATAGTATTAGTGGATGTAAACACTCCTATAAACCTTAGCTGCAAGTGGAGCAATTAGGATCTACTCGGAGCTATAATATACAGTTAGAAATGTCATACCAATGTATGAGAGGATATTCGAGATATTGTTGATTAGATGAGATTATAATGTTGCTATATGAATTTATAAGGATATTATGAATTCTGTCTATATAAATATTTCTATATACATTTCTTTATATATAAATTAGAGTACTTTTAAATTAACTTTATAGAGTAATGAAGGTAACAATGACTTTAAGAGAAATAATTTTCCAATTAAAAACGTAGAAATGAATTATTGAGTCGAAAATATCAATTGTTACCGGCAGAAATACGTTTTTCTACATCCATCTGAAATCGAAATGACAATTTACAAATAAATTAAAAAAAATGCGAAAAATAATAATTTACAGATATTTCATAGAAAAAAAAATATTACAAACTTATATTTGTAGTTCAAAGCATACAAAATAAGTGCATACTTTAGTTTATCAACTTAAGTAAGTTATACTTCCTTTTTCCAGTTGACCTACAAACCTGAAATTGGTTAGGAAGCCTCAGTGCACGAGTCCAAGTTTTTAATATTATTTTATGTGACAGATTTTCGCTATTTTATAAGCAGCAGGGTAGGCAGGGTAGGGGCTGATTTCCTTGCCAGAGACATTTGCCCCAATGGAGATCGAACATCGGTCATCGGTTTTAAAGTGAGAACGCCCCAATTCGTCACGACGGCCTGTATTTTATTTCATGAATTTTATTTGATGAATAGCGTTATAGCTATAGCGAATGCCTATTGAAATATTTTTCGGAGCTGAATTCCGTATTGCATATTCATGCAAGCACTTTATTCTGTATATAGAGGAAGACCAACGAACGTATTTAAGTGCCATATATAAATACCAGTTTCTGACTGTCAAAATGGGGGTAAAAGATTCGATTCCCGTTGAGTATGATATTAAACGAAGATTTATATTTATACTTCAGAGTTCATTTTCTCAGCAAATTAAAAATATGGTTCCAATATAGTAAAACAAAACTTTCACCATATTTGTAGATATTCTTTATTTTACATGACAAAAGGTATGTTAAACGCGACCTGCGTATTTAAATTGTATTAAGCGTACACGTGTACAGTGCACAGGTTTTCAAGTTGCACTGTTTCATTACAATATCTATATTAGTATACGTGAGTGTGAAAATTAATGTAAAAAACAGCTTCCCGCTTTTTCCCGCATAGCACGATAGGCTGATAGCACCTGGTGTCAAAAATTTTCCTTACGTTCTATCCAATATAGATTTTTTGATTAGAGGAACTCAACACCGCGTTTCATCGTGGTACCAGAGTGAGTTACGATAAAAGAAAATAATTATATTAGTTTTTTTATTATCTTGAATATTGTACTCCGATACCATATTTGTTTATCTTATCCGAACAAACAACTGAATTTAATAATATTTTTTTTTCAGAATATAAAAATGAACCCAAAGCAATCAGTATATTTCAATCAGATACTTTCCACTGCGTCACAACACCAACAAGTATAAAAAGTTATAGCAAATGATAAAAAAAAGATTTTACTGTCGTACTATCAACGTCGGCTTACTCCGAATGAAACCAATCCTACTACATGTATAAAATTTATGACTTTGAAAGAATAGCTGCTGGAAAATTTTTAGCTGCACACAACATGTTAGGCAAAAAGAACCTAGTGTTAAGATACTCTGTTCCCGTTAAGACACTCTTTTTCCCCTTTCTATGGCGAATTCTGAGGCATTGCCTATTGAGTGGCGAAACTCAACCCCGCACAGTGTTTCGATAACATAACGAGGACATTTAAATATTAAATATTTAATTTCATGACGACGCAGTCAAAACAATAATATTTAAGTTACTTTCTATAATCAATTTAAAAAAAATACACACATTGTTAAGCTCAGCCACTTAACCAAGAATTCCTACGTAAGGAGTGTCTTGACACTAGATTCTTACTGCTTACTACCACCAACTACTTAGGACCGAGGGCAACAGAGTGACTCCTTTACTTATAATTTCTCTCTAAAGAGTACTCTATTCCAAAATAGTTTATAGTGTAAATGTACATAAAATTTTAGCACAGACAAAAGATATAAAATTTATTTCCCACAGGATATATTTTATGTAAATAATATTTAACCGACGTAACCATTTGTTAGTGACCTAACTAGAATTTCAAATTAAATTCAGTCATACGTTTCAACTGAAATACAGCGGTGGCCATAATTAAGAAGCTCCCGAAGTAAGCCAGGGTATTAATCATACACCAATTATATCTTTCCTTAATTTTGGTTTTGCAAGTAGAACATGCAGGGGGAAAGAGGGGAACGGAAGGGTCCAAAGGGAACGGATTGTGTTCACACTAGGTTCCCCAGAATCCTTTCCCTTCCATGTTATTTGTGTGATACAGAGTGAAGCTAAAACATATAATATATTATATATATAGTAAAGCAATTTCTTAAATACATTTAGTCTATTATTATTCGGGTAATATTAAAAATTTTCCCACAAGCAAGATTAAAACGCAGCTACTACACCGTTAAGTCAAACAAATGCCAACTCAGCTATGATGAAGTCAACTGGAAATCTAAATTAAATTTAGTGTTACTACCCGACTGAAATAGGGCAACGTCTATAATTGATTTAACTGCCGAAACCGAATCAGGATATTAAGCATACACATACAAATAAAATAACTAAAAGCCATATTGGTACAGCAAGTGACTAAGCACGGCTGTTGTGGATTCGAATCCACTCAGGAGAATAAATTATTGTAATTTAGTGTCTGTCAAAAAGACATCATTTATGATGCTAAATTCCCTCTGCCTACCCTGCTATATGCGAAATACAGTGTAAAGTGTGTAGAAATAAAGACAGAATATTATATCTAGGCTGTAACTATTAAGCACACTGGCTAAAATTCTATTTCCCATGGAAATAGCCTAAAATTTAGCAATCTAGACCAAAATACAGACCTTTCTCATATTAAATGAAGTTATGGGCTCAACCATTAAGCTTTACGACGCGATATAACGTTTTACGAACACAGTAAGCCTGCGATATTACTTCACGGACAATTCGTCAAGTTTTTGAACAGATTTGATGATATCAGTGGAGATAAGGAATTTAACACAATGTTATATTTTTGTTTATAGTTAAAACTATAATAGACTAACTAGATTAGAACTAGATTAGACTAGAACTAGATAACTAGATTTGATTTCAAGTATGTCGTGGTGCAGGAGCCCAAGCGTGGGACTGTAAATATGATCCACTTAACATAAAATGTCACCAGAATTCAGTGGAAAGTGAAGAGCGCAAGTGGAAAAAACTAACTGTATAAACTAAATAAATACTCATATAAAATTCACTAAAGCCATCACACACATCTCTAACGATGTATCATTTATAAAAGTTAGTTCACTAGTTAAACAATAATAAGGGAACAACTGAACGGACATATGCGTTAAAAACATAACCCTCATTTCTGATATCGCCGCTGTAAGTTAAAAAAAATAATATTTAAATAATTTATCTCTGCAATATGGTCATTAAAACATCTTTGTAGTCATGTAAAGCCCTCGTCGTCCACTCGTGCTTTCAAAGTACACATTCGCCGGAGTTTGTCAAACAAATTAAATTCATACTCTTGTATAAGTATATATTTATGTGGAAAACGTGGCTGAGTGTTTGTTTTTTTTTGAGCTTTACGCTGTATGCCACATATGGCAGGGTAAGCAGAGGGAACTTAGTGTTAAAATACTCCAATCCCACTTTCGACTTTCGGAGATACTCCAATGCCTTACGATGAATTTTTGAATCATCGCGTGTTGCAACGCCGCATCATACATCATTACCAGAATAGAGGAATAAAAATATTAAATATTACATTCACCAAGTGGGAATCGACCCCACGAACGAAGTTTATCGAAAATTCGGCAGAAAAACAGAGTAGACCTAATATCTACCCAGCTATGAGCAGGATACAATGAGAAACTAAAAATAATCCTCCAGTACAGATAGTACATTTCATATAAAATCACGAAAATAAGTAAACTATGTTTGTTAATCTCACCGTACAACCGAAGCGTGAAATGTACTTCACAAGTATAAATATGTGTTTTACATAATATTTAAATTTGTCAGTACTAAATTAAAACTTATTACAATATAATTTAATTTACAAGCGCTTATAACTTTCGAATATGATGGAAATTCTAAAATTCAATTTAAAATTGAATTATGTGGAAATGAGATGTTATCATAACGCAATAAGATAAGATTTTTGTTGTTAGTTAGCCTTCCAAAAGTATATCCAAGGTGATTTGTTTTGCGCTGCCGGTGTCCACCGGCTTCCGGTGACCTTGACCACATCATCAATCCACCTAGTAGGGCCTACCCACTGAGCGACGTCCAGAAGAACTTTCTCACCCTTTATATGTACTATTTATTATGGGCACAAAGTACACTACAGTCTTACTATGAATACGCTGTATCACGCACACAGCATGGTAGGCAGAGGGAACCTCTTGTTAAGAGACTCTGACAACTCAACGCCACGCTTTGCATCGACACCAGAGCGAAGAAATAGAAATACAAACGTAAATAAATATTTCACTACCTCTAGGGGGGATCGAAGCCAAAACCGTCGCGTTACAGTCACACCCATGTGCCGCCGCGCCACGACGGCCTCGATTTCGGTAATACAAATAAAAATTTGACATACGAGTGTACCACACGAAATCCCATCTAAACTCATATTTCGGCATTCACAAAGCTGTATTTGTTCTTCGATCTGATAACGGATGGAAGGAGCTCTGTATGGGACATAAATACGCGGTGATAAATTCGAAGGTTTATCTCGTATTGTATCGCGCACGTTCCACTTGCTGGTATTTTGATTAAACTTTTTATGTTTTTACATTCGGAATTTGTGAAAAGATTTTTTTTTTTGTAGTTATGAAAAATTTCTCGCCACTTTTGTTGCGCGGACACTCGATTTTCAACTGTTCTATGCGAATACAATTGATTCTTTTGTGAAATAAAAATGCGCGTGGTTTAATTCGTCGATCCGTTTTAAATGCTTACCTTCATTTTGATGTTAATAATAAACCAGGTTCTTTTTTTAAAATCTATCAAACGAATATTTATATGTTTGATAAATTGGAAGTTGAATTCTCACTTCCACCATTTCCTCAAGTGGAAATTGATCCCGCTCGGGAATTACTTATATTTGTTTTTTACTTATTATTACATTAAGACAAAGAGAGATTCATTTATGATATAAAGAAATGGGTTAAAAAATGTTTACAATAATTATATTGTTATACAATACAATAATTAATCACAATATTTAATCAATGTCTGACAATAGACAGTAGAAGCTTTTGAGAAAATAGTTGTACTTGTGTAACTAATATTCTTATCGATACGCGCTGTTTATTTTATGGAAGATTCAGCAAAAAAATTACAAAATATATTTCTCTAGTGCTAAAGCACTATGTCGATTGTGAATGTGAATATTCATATACTCAACTCGAGCTCAACCCGCAACATCATGCTTACTCTGAAAATAGAATCGAACCCACACCCCACCCCCGTCATCATGTTTCATCAGATAATTGGCCTTTGCCCTTGGTGTGTATCGAACACACCAATAAATGAATATTTGTAAATAAATCCCTGCACACGAATTATATTAGATTCCCAACGCGGCTCTCTCACGTCACAAAGATACAATCCGTTACAAGGAAGCAGCAGTGAAATGTGGGGACGAGGAATTTACGACCATGAATAATGCAAAAAACTTCCTAAAGCGACGAAAGAAAACTTGTTATTTTACGTCGGCACGGATTTTATTTTTGCTTATGCTTTAAAAAAAGACGTTGTGCTATATAAATCAGTGTGTTTGACTTCTGTTTAACCTACGCCAAAGACAAAGTACAGCTTTTTATGGAAGTCACATCATTATGATTGAGGTCATGGAGTCAGTCATGGAGCACAAGCTGTGAATGTGAACACAACATATTGTGGATTCGAATACCAATCAAGGAAATTAAATAGTTAATATTTCCGTTTACTCCGCTCTGATGTCGAGGCAAAGCTCGGTGTTGGGAACACACAATGCTTCCAGAAATCGATTGGAAATCGGCAATGGAGTGTCATAATTTAAGCTTTCGTCTTCCTACTTTATTGAGAGTGGGAAGTATCCCGAGCTCATTGTATGTATATTAATTTTTCGGTAAAGAAATATAAATTTTACATTTGATTGTATATTTAATATAATTTACATTTTATTACATTTAAATTTTCTCGTTAATCATACCAGAAAAAAAATTATAATACAAACATTTGCTGGAATTGATATCGAATCCACAACTAATATTTTCACTTAAAAAAATGTTTTTAATTAAAAATTCGCTTTAATATTTTCTCAGCTCATAATTCACACATCTATAAAAAAACATACCAAAAAACTACAAAGTAAAAATTTTCTCCCTAAAATCTCCCTATATTCGTTCCTACACATAATATAATACCCAAAATATTAAATAAATATGAAAAATACACAATACAAATCGACGGATCAAACGACGTCTTTAGTTGAATCGACATCGACAATCGAAAAAAGTCTAAACATATTATTTTTTTTTCAAATAAGTTTTCGGCGCTCAAATATGCCGAAGTTATCCGTACCGCGCAATTATACGCCAAACAAAGGAACGAGTGGCGTCAACGCGTCGTGAGAGCGGGAAGCAATTATTTCACCCTACTTCTACAGCCTATACGAAATTCTTGGCCAAATTGTAGATTTTGTAATATGACTAAATATGTACATTCTTTACAAATGTATTGAATTATTTTGAAGAGTGAATGCGTGTGTGAGTGAGTTTTGTGGGATTTGAAGCTTTTATCATCACATTGTACGGATTATAAGGAACGAGTCTTCAGAGTAAATAAAAAATTCTAGTCTATTTCTTGTCAGCATTTGGCCCTGTGGCGTCATCTAGCAAAAAAAAAATTAAATGTTACGCAGAGGCACAAACTGTAAACGAATTATTATTTATTATGTATTTTCATTTCTTCGCTCTGATACTGCGTTAAAAAAATATAGTACAGTCAATTATGTAATTTCTGTTTTCAATTAAAATAATTGAATATCGAACTAACTTACAGTCTTTTGGACGGCAGTTCCCAAATAAATGAAAACGTCTCAATCTTTCCATTTATGTTTTCTCTGTTTCAAATGTGGTAATGTAATCAGGCCACAAGGGTTGGCTCATTATCCTATCCCTATCTCGCCAAGGCCGTAAATGAAATGGAGTGTGTAAGGTCACTTTTCCACTAGGATAATATATAGATAGTACAGTAGTTCTGCCAAATATGTAGAAAACGGTTTCATAAATTCTCCAGTTATTTTAATAATACATATCATACATATATCATATATACTTATATGTTTTGCAAGATAAATTGTAACCTACAACGCGGTGTTTGTACGTTCAAATCCATTATTAAAATAAATATTATTAGTTTATTCTTCGGTATGATTAGTCGAAGCACAGCTAATAAACAGCTATAAAATATTATATATATGTGGTATCTCGAAAATTGAACGGAGAGTGGAGAAGGGAGAATTTTGTCACTGGGCTTACTCTGCCTATCCTGCTATATGTGAAAAGCGTTAAATTGAAAAAAAAGAGAATTAAAATTAAGTACATACATTTATATTTATAATAAAAGAAAAACAAAAGAAATATATATTTTTTGCTATATTTGGTATATTTCTCTGACAAAACGTCAGAATATATTTTTGTAAAATATTCCGCGCGCAGCCTCGATACTACAATTTTATTATCAGTATAAATTGTTTTATTATTAACAACCTTGCATAGTAATGAACGTAGAGTATATCTGTATTGTATATTTTATATACGTTGAACTAGTGGTTTCACCTCTATTGGAAATAACAGCTTCAAATGCCATTTTTTTTTTTTAGATTTGTTTATTATTTTTATCAGCTTCAGTTCTGCGTTGAGTTCTGTCTCTCAACACGCGATATCCCCAGAATTCGGTAGAAAGTGGGGAACGGAGTGTCTTGTACTCTAGGTAATATTTCAAGGATTATTTTAAGTATTAGTTTTCAGTTAATTATATTTTTTACATAATATAAGTAATATTTTTCTTTTTACTGTTCTTTACTGATACATATTGATAATAATTAAATACAACAGTTTAGGTGCGGTCTGGTACTAACTAACTGATTGGTCAATTAATTTTGATGTGAAAAACGCTGCCTTTTCAAGATACGGGTGTGGTGAATTACTTTATAAATAGCGTATGGCCGAGTGACCCAATTAAATTTACTTAAAATATTTTTAGCTTAGAAGAATATGAGCGGGGTTGAGTTCCACCTTAAGGTTTTGCTGTTCTGTAATATAGAAAACAAATGAACATGTTTCTTTATCTGAAAATTGGAAATTTGACTGAACTACCATTATTTTTCGATGGACAAGTAAACTCAACACTTTACTCGTTACCATAGCGAAAAAATGAATATATATATGTTTCTTTTCCCGAGTAGGAATAAAACCCACAACCGTCGCGTCTACAGTCGCACGCTTTTACACTTTTTTTTTACCTCTCTGGCATAGATTATGACTAGGGGGAATCCCCCTGAGAGAAAACAACAATAATGTCACATTTTGTTTTAAAGTTCACGTTATATTAAATTAGTAAAATACATATAAATAATATTCGATCTTTTAAAAATTAAATACATTTTTTTCAAAACTGAAAGTCTCTTTTTTATTATTGTAGTAAAATTTTATTTATTCCAATTATTTCTATACAAAGTCATTGGTCCGGCTAATACCTCAATTATTTAAAGTGTTTGCAATTGAAATTTAATTGCTGCGAATCTACACTAAAATTAAATTAATTGGCCGTACTTTAAATACGTATTTATGAAAAGCGGTACTATTAACTGTTAACGTGACGGATGTGGGCTCGTTTTCGAGCAGGGGAGTTATCTGAATTTCTTTGATCCCGATCGAAACAGAGTTGTTATCAGTAACAAGATAGAGCACGGCGTTAAATTCCACCACTCAGCATGCAATATCTCGAAATTGGCCAGAAAGCGTAGAGCGAATCGATGTGGGATACAGCGTGAAACTGGGAAAATTACACGTTGACGCATCTTTTCTTATTATTTAATTAAGGCCAGTTAATGACTGGCCTTAATTAAATGTCGCAGTCGTACAACCTTGGGAATGTAAGCGCGATGATTGTGGGTTTGATTCTTACTCGGGGCAATGAATTATTTATTATTTACATTTTTTCCTTCTCGTAACAAGACTCGCAATGCCTCTAAAATTTGGCGGAAAGTAGAGAATAATTGCATATACTTGTATATACAAAAACAAACAGACTTGTTACAAAATATGTATCAGCTTTAAACAAACTCCAAAAATTGTAAAAAAAAGTTGTAAATTATTATACTATAACATGTTAAGCTCTTTAGCTTGCAGTGCTTATAACAGTTAATCCTATATAATTGGGAGACAACCCTCACCTCATTAGAAAACTGGTTAATTAAACATGTGGGTCGAAGCTCGAGTTCCACTTTCCTGTAAAATTCCATGCGGTTTTATCATTTTCTAGTTAATAAGTTATTTAATCATCATGGTCATAGTAGATAGCTTAGTATAGTTATAGAGGTTGTGGGTTCAATTTCTATTTGATTTTTTTTTACTTCCTTGCTCTGGTAACGAGGCGTTGAGTTTCGCCAAACTACACGCAATGCTTCCAGAATTCGAAGGAAAGTGGGGGCGAAAATGACTTAATGGGAAATGAGTAAAGGGAAAGTGAGGTTCCCTCTGCCTTGGCTGGTTTTTTGCAGCAGAAGCTCTCCCGCTACAATATTACTTAATTATTTAGACAACATGGGACTACTTGTTACACAAACACTCAAAATACTATAAGGAAAACCTTTCATTTGATACAGTTTTGTTTATTTTCATGGTAAGCACGAATCAATAAATATATAAAATATGATAAAAAAAAATATATAATTTTGATTGAAAAATATACCCTCCGATATTTATATAATTAACATTAAATGTCTAAATAATGCGGATACAATCCAGTACGGCGACGTAAGCAAATCAACTCTGCGTCCCATTCACACTTAATGGTATAATTTCCTTAGCTTTGATATCCAGACAGAATTAAAATAACGTTTCCTTGGGACGTGCCGCATTATCTCTTAGGGCTGTAGCGCAGTAAAGGGCATGTGCGTTATAATGGTAATATAGCTTTGGTTTATGTTTATATGAATGTTGATTTTATAGCTAAGGGTTTGCCATGTAAGTTCAGTCCATGCGCAGTAGATGGGTCTCACTAGAAGGGCAGTGGAATGAAAATAAGTTAAATATAATCCTTCAAATAAAAAAAAAATAAGGAAGCTTAAACGCTGCGCCATAGCACCATTTTAAATGTAAATGTTGTTTTAAAATTTAAGCCCATAATTACCCCAAACAGTTGAAAATATCCCAAATTTACCAGCGTACCGTCAACAACACAATAAAGGCAAAACTAAAAGGTATCTATCTATACCAGAAGCATTAAACCACATCTTAAGAGATTTTCTCAACGGTTTCCAATGTTACTAAAATGGGATGCTGATGAATATGTAGATTTTGAATGTTCGGAGGTATCCTCAGCCTAGAATCGACATCTTGCTAATTGTACAGTGGTTAATTATCTCGTCAATGCTTATATTAGGTTTGAATTATAATTTTACTACGCACGTACTCGTTTTGAATAATAATTTAATGAAAATAACTTATATTTTACAATATTGGGATCGAGAAACTTAAGGATTGGGACAGCTTCTGACTGTGAGCGCGAGAAATGAATTTTAATTTCTTTGCTGTCACTCAACAAGCAGTGTCTTGAATTTGGACACAGAACGTGGTGTTTTGAAATTAACTTGCTTAACCCTCTCTATGCGGGAAAAAGCGTGAAGCTATACAAAAACTATTCAGCACATAAATCGAATATTGAGAATGTTTTTTATAAAAACTTTTATATAATCTTTATAGTGAATTTGGAAATTTCACTTGTGATTAAAACGTTTTTTTTTTCAAAAAACCTCCTTTCTTAAGAAAATATATTAATAAAAAATATTTTTCGACGTTTCGTATACCTACATTGCTATATGCGGGATACTATATACATATATTATTATATACTCGTGAACTATAAGCAATTATAATGGCGTCAAGGATATTAATATTAGCTGAACAGATATTGTGAAAATCAAGCAATTTATATTTCATTACTCAGTTCAATATTAGTTAATCACAATTAAGACACGTTATATAGAGTTCATATTGTCTTAATCAAACAATTACCTCGTTATTACGTCGTATAGAAACCAAATCGGATTAAAAACAAATAGTTTTAGCACAACTGCACTGAGAAACTCGTTCGTTTTTCTTTAACACTTACAATGTCTACTTGTCTATATATATATATATATTTTCCCAATATATATATTGATTCAATGAGAACTGCCAACTCCTTGCTTCAATGGAACTCCAGAGACCTTAACTTTCATTCCTTTTCAGTTTGATCAAAGGGAATGTCAGCTTTTTGTCGAGCTCCATTTAATTAGATGTTCCTTCTGACCAGGCCTTACGTTTGTTATATAGTGTCCTGTATTGTTTCAGTCAATTGTCGTTTGGTGTTGTATTTGTATGGAGATGTAAGGAATTGGTTGTAAGTTACTAACTTATATGTTGGTACTGTAATTTTCTGTTATATTGTTAATTAAAAGTATATTTATTAAGAAAATTAGTGTATTAACTATTGTTAGGCTTCTCCCGCTTTATTATTGAATATATGTTTTTATTCTATTATATTTAAGTGTAAACCACTAGTCAAACATGATTATTTTAGTATAGTTATCTATACTATTATGATAATTAATTAAGCTAGGCGGCAGATATACGCGCATACTTAACGCGCTTTAATCCATATCTCACGAGAATCTCGGGGTAAATAATAATCTATATATTGCTCCACAACTCCCTATAAATCTTTCTCCTTTCAGTGTAAATTCGATATAAATTGTGAAGCTTTTCTTGATACTAGGCCGTATAAACATTAAGGAAGACAGACATTTTTGATTCTTTTATAGAAATTAATTTTACATTATTTTTTCTTTCGATAACAAACAATCTAGCAAGTAAATAACCATTAAAATAATAAATAATATAACGTTATATAAGTGAAAAAAATATCAACATATTTCAAAAGTGTTATACCATTCCACTATGAATGCAACAAAGTCTTTCACGCAGCGTAAAATACGCGACTTTCATAATTCACTGTTATTAATAAGACCTACCCTACCAACCCTGCTTACTTACCCCCATAGCGAAAGACACCTGGTGTTAATTAATTAATCTATATTGTTGTAAGAAGGCTAAACAGGAAAACGTTACATTGTTAATGAGGGTAGTTGTAGAATTAAGTGTTCTATAAACTGATGTTTTCCTTGCAATTTTATTGTATTATATTTTTTTAAAAGAAGAAAAAGATAATAATTTCATATAAAGGTTTTTGTGATAGATTTTATAATTTTATTTTATATTATACGGAAGTGGCTTCATAGGAATAGATTGTATTAACACTAGCTTTCTATTTTCCAGTTAGCACATAACGTATACAGCATCGACATGATGAATAGAGCGTGACTCCCTGAGCCACGACTGGTCTCAATTGGTCTTAACACTAAGTTCCCTCTGCCTACCCTCCTGTGTGCGGGATACAGCGTTAAGCTGATATTTACCTTTTTATTCTGTTTTTTGAATCAAAATCTTAACTGAAAGAATGCGTCTATTTTTCTGTGCATTTTTACACAAGTATTAAAAAATATGCAAATAATTTAAATATAAGCTAACCAAGTGAATTTCAAAACCACAAGCATCATGTGCACGTACCGAGTGGGTCATAGGCCGTAGCGATGACATTGATACGTGTAATTCACAAATGCACGATTTGTATTTAACTTAGCTCTGCAATTTGTGGTTCTGTAAAGTTTTTATACTGTAAAAGAGACAGATTGAGGGTTCGATACCCAATTGAATAATATTATTTTCGTTTCGGAAATTAAATGTCTTAACACTAGGATCGTTAAATTCATGGAGTTTAAAAAAGTCCCACCTTTTATAAGAAAAAAAATAGGATATTCTCTATCACGAAGTGACATATCTCGAATTTTATCTTTGCCTACTTACTATACATAAAACGTAAAATGCTCGTAGAAAAAGTAAGTAAGTAATATATTTTACGCATCGTGAATTTCTTAGAGTCGTTGCGAATGAAATGTGCTTTTCAGCTTAACTTCCAAAGCGCATTTTATTTTGATGTTTCTTGTCATTTATTTCCATCCACTCATTTATAAGTAAGAAAAGTCCTTAGTTTCACAAAGTAGAGCTTTCTTAATAGCTAAGTTAATATTTTTCATCCCATAGCTATATAGGTTCATATTTCAAGCGGAGAGTTGTTTCAAAGGGAAAATGTTAAGTATTTGCGAAGTCAGGTCTTACGAACCGGCCAACATTGAAAAATATGGGACATTTGCAAAAAATATATCGAGGAAAAGGAGAATAAATTATATTGGATTTGTATTTATTGTCTTCGATTCCACGTTCTTGGTGAGTTACGGAACTCTACGCTGTCTTGTCCAGAGCTGAATGGGCTGAATTCATAACTATTGGGATTACAGTCTAACGTAAACAAGCAAACAACACAATTAATTATTGTATAGTAAATTTAGATTTATATGTTACTTTTAATTAATAATAACTTATTTCTATATTTTGTATGAAAAACATAAATATTTTTATCAGTAACCTGGTCAGTCATATTTTATAGTATGTATACACTTTTGAAAATTGTCATTTGATTACTTTTGCAATGTTTAGTGCTATTTAATTTGAGTTCTTTTACGTTATCGTAAAGATAATTATAATTTAAAAAAAAAACAGCAAATTAATTGCAATATGTATAATTATACAAATACATCATGTAATAATCACGCAATACGCGCACATTAGATCGCAGATTAGCATAACTATCGAATCATTGTACCGGCTGATGTAATACGTCACGACGCCCATATAAGTCACGGGGGAATTGATGGCATTGGAAATGAGTTATGGTATGATAAATATATGTATGTATGTATGTATGTTTATGAATGTTATTTATTATTGTCTCCAAAATAATTTATTTATCCAGATAGACGGTAGTTAGTACAGGATTTTACAGTGCTAACCGTGTGACTTCCATCCATTAATCAGCCTTTTAAAGTCCATTATTGGACATAATACTTTTTCAGGCCGTCATGCCTGATTGGGTTTCACGACCACGTCACGACCAAAAGGTCCTCCTGCCGAGACACAGTCGCTATTCGAAGACTTCTCTTACCCATCGGTTGACGCTCCACCCAAACGACATTACTTAACAATTGCATTTTCAGTTTGTAGATTTTGAAAGCTTAGTCGTCGAAGGATTTCATCTTTTCTGACTCTGTCTAGAAATTATCTACTCTTCCTTTATTGACTGACTGACAATAAAGTATTAAGGAGTATTAGGGAGCACTTAGAAATAATTTAATTTGTTCACTTTATTCCTTACAGTCCGTACAAATTAAGTTGCAGGCGACGACAAGTTATAAAGATAATATACTTTTTTAAATATTGTCAAAAAAAATTAAAATAATATGATTATGAAAATGCGAAAACTTATAATTTAAATTCCTGTCATATAAAAAAATTATTTCCATGTCAGTATTTTGTGAGTTGGTAAAATACATCACAACTGTGCCAAGGAAAACGCTTTAAAATATTAATATATAAAAGCATGTTTTACATTGAGCTGTCTGTATTTAATTTATTCAAGGTTTAGTAGTCACAAATGCAAAATTTGTAGCAAAATTAAATATTATATAAAAAGTCCGAGCACAAACCGTTTGTCATTTACTTGTTTAATTTTTGTTCAAATGATATATATTTAAAATTACTTTTTTTATATTATAAATATATTCTAGCTTTTACTTTTTTTTATGATAAAGGACACGGCACACGAGCGTTCGGGTCACCTGATGGTAAGTGATCACCGCCGCCCACGAACTCGTGCAACACCAGAAAAGCTACAGGTGCGTTGCTAGCCTTTAGGGTGGGGTTGGGCGCCGGGGCCCGGCATTACCTAATGCAAAACGCAGTGGCAAAAACCACTACTTCACGCTGGTTTTAAATGCCGGAGGTGCTTAATCCGGTTAAGTCTGCCCATGCGTGTTGCCATTACTGGCGACGTGACTCTACCACACGTACTTTAGTCGCCTCTTACGACACCGACTGTACCAGGGTGATCCTATTCTAGGCCGGGATCACACGGCCTAAGTTAGACCTTGTCGTCATGGCCAAATAGAAATAACTAGGAATTATGTTTATAGCTCGTGGCCCATCCAGCAGGTGCAGTGGGTAACGTTGACATAAAGGGAACCTAGTGGTAAGCCTGCAACCAGAGCGGGCTTATTGAGGATAACGATGAATTAGCAATAATATATTACATACGAGTACATTAAAAAATAATCGGGTAGGAAGGTCCGAGCGAGCAGAAATAATTGAAATGAACTAAGTTTTCGCTAAGTTTTTGGTAGTGCAGGTAAGTAATAATAAAACCCAGTGTTTTGTATATAAATCTTAATGTAAACCTGTTTTATTTAAAAGTAGTCCTTTCACCTAAGCATTACCCGCTCATTTCTCTTTCGCAGCGGAAACCGATCCATTCTCCACTTCCTGCTCATCTTCGAATAACGAAATTAATATAATCTATTTCTTGGCCATTTTTCTCTAACATATACTTAAAAAATCTACTGTGATGTATCTCGTTATATTAATCTCTGGAGTAAAACTTTCCAGACGCCCAACGAAACGCTGATCTGATTTCGTGGTGCGGAACAATAGCTCTCACCATCGGTCTAACTACCGAGGATTCTAAAGACCGAGCAAGGTGGAGTAGGCTAAGTAGGGAAGCGGGAAAACCTTGGCAAAAGCGGAAATTAATACAAAGAACAATTACATTTTAAAAAATCATTAAAACCAATATTTTACAAAATTTACTACATTTGCTATTTAAGCTACGTTTAAAACAAGGTCAGGCTGACCCAAACATAAACTATTCTGGGGACTCGCCTATCAATATACTGTCTGTAATAAAGGCCGCCATTAATCGTTATCTAAGTTTATTATAAGTCGTATTATATTCTGGACACGCGCCGCTCAGTTATTGAAGGAAAGTATGGCTCCTGTTACTTTTCCATCTCATGAATGAATGTTGTTTGCGTGAGTTTTTGCTCTAATTTATTTTTTTTGGGTTTGGTCTAGAATTTTATAAATGTTACATTTTATGCTTTATGTGCTTAATTTAAGTGTTGAACTTTAAAGTTTAATTTCGATTAATTTGCTAGTGTTAAATTGTGTGTCAAACTCAGTTTTATGATATATTTGTTGATTGGCAAACCCCGTATTTTGTGCAAATCGATGAAAAAAATATATATTAATAAGGCAATCAACTCAAAAGTTTTTCAAAATAAACGTTTTTATGTTAATTTAATTTCTGCACATATTTAAAAGAATATATTAGCTAATTATTCTCTTATCTATAACCCGTGTATATTAGTGTAGGTATGTCAACCTAATGTTTATACACTCCGTTCCCCACTTTCTGCCAAATTTTTGAGACATTGCCTATTGAGTGATAGAACTCAATGTAGTCTTTTCAGTTCTTACCAGAGCGAAGAAAAAATTAATTTCTCCTTGTGGTAATGAAGGTTACAGTACAGTATTAGGAATATGTATAAAACATTCTACTTTAATTATGATTCAACTTTTCAAAATAAACTATTCTAAAACTATTCTATGTAATTACAATTCAACCGAGAAACTAAAATTAATTAATCACTTTAAAAAGAAATAATTTATGGAAACATAACATAAAAATTTGCAATGGCATTTAAATATTTCCTTTTATTTTCGTGATGAATACTCAGCACTTACTAATTTCACTGTGTAATTTCCATGTTTTACAATTTTAAACACGACAGCTTTTCCTTTACGACTTTAAAGAGAATGCCATTTCTGAACGGAATATAAAAGTCACGGATAGTTAACTTAAAACCAACTTCACGGATTTTGATTTTGGTTTTGAATTATTTCTTAGCTTTTAATATTTCTGAATACTGAATACGTTATAAACGTATAAAATTCTGTCGGACTGTAAACTCGACGGAAGTGAGTTCGGCTCTCACGGTTCGGTTAAGTTCTGCCACTCAACACGCTATGTCTTGTTAATTAGGCCATTTGTGGGAAACGGAGAGTCTTAACACTAGACTCTCTTTACGTACCTTGTTACATGTGGGATAATGGGATAACAAGAAATTATTATAACGTATCTATAGATCTTAACAACATAACTTTATAAGTACGGATTTATATAATTATACGTATATTTTTGGTAGTACATATACATAATATTTCGTGATAACAAAAAACAGCTTTTTTCCACAGTTAAGATAATGGTAATGACTTAAAACATGCATCTATAGATATTGAATTGAAGATATCGTGAAGCAGTAGAAAAGTGTCTAAGTATTAGGGCTATCCTAGGGGTATCCGATTCCATCTAAAGAGAATAATTTTATTTACTTAACATAAAAAAATATATATTGATCAGCTGCAATATTCCATGTTGAATGTTTTGATACTGAGTTCTCTCCGTTCACCTTCATTGGTAGGAATTAGCGTAAAGGTGAAAGAGAGTAAGTCGCATAATAGATTTTTATAAAGGCACGGGTGGACAATTTGCCATGGGAGTTGGTCTAGTACCCCAAATTCACTTATAGCATTGTAAAGTATTAAGTTTCAATATGTATTACACAAATTATTGAAATAAGCGGAAATGAACATAATAAGTGAGGTTATACAAGTCTTGCTTATACCGGAAATAGGGAAGACACGTGCATAGATGAATATCATTAATTAATATTCCTTATAATATTAATTTTAACTTTCAAGAACTTCTTTCGAGAAATTTCCCTTCTTAAATTTCAGAAGTGCAAAGCAGTTAATATTTATTATTGCAATGTATATTTGCTTGCCAATTTCACAAATGTAACAAGCATGCGTGAGGTTGTTAGTCTGGTGTGCCCCAGGGAACCGTTGTAGGCCCAATTGAATATATTATGTTCAACAATCATATAAAAATATAATGAGCCGTGGTCTGTCTTATGTGTTTGACATTTGTAAAATAGCTACTCAGTTACAGCGATGATACAGAAAATAAACTAGCTACAGAAGGAGAAGCTATTATTTTGAATGAAAGCCGTGTTTATACGACAATGAGAAATAATGAAAATTTCTACTTTATTCTCCGTATGTATATAATTTGTCAAAGTGTTCACAGTTCCTTTGAATTCGTTTACTTTGAACTGTAAAGTCATATATAATTGGTAGTTGTTTGAATTTTATAGCAAACCATCACATGTTTGTCATCAAAATATGTACAACGTTTGTTTTCAAATATATAAAAAAGAGAAGAGGAAAGGTTGTAGCAGATGTTATAACAAAATAAATATATTTTAAATACATATGCGTAACTATAATAGTTATATATC
The DNA here is from genome assembly GCA_037355905.1 of Heliconius aoede. Taxonomy (NCBI): domain Eukaryota; kingdom Metazoa; phylum Arthropoda; class Insecta; order Lepidoptera; family Nymphalidae; genus Heliconius; species Heliconius aoede. Next base: position 1,427,084 of record JBAIZZ010000243.1, on the reverse strand, counting down.
ACGATACATACATGTACCTAATATTGACTCCATTTCTTAAATAACTATAGTATAGTGTATTTGTACTATACTATAGTATAGTAAAAATATAGTGTGTGAAAATAAAAAAATATAATCAAAACTAGTAATAAAGTAGTGCAAACGAGCGTAACAAGCTCTTTATCAATCTTTCAACTTTATAATTGATATTAATTGTAGTTTACGCGACACTTTTATTAAACTTCAACTGTATAATACCAAGTCTATCAATTTTTCAGTTTCGCACGTATATCGTTGTAGGCCCTACTAAGCCCTAATATTATTCTGTCCTCGACTTTTAATAATTCCATGTTGAAGTGCGGAACTTAACACCGCAGTTTGTCTACCAAGCCGACAAAAAGACTCTAAAATAATTCATTCCTTAAAATAGGAATCAAATCAATAGTCAAACAGGTCTGTCTACATGTCTGTCGGCGCCCAACATCTCCACCTCAAAGGCCGAGACCCGAACGCTCGTTTGCCTTGTCCTCTCCCATAAAAAAAAGTCTACACGGCTTAAAAGATTACATTTATTTCATTTTTATACCTTCACGCTGTATCCCGCACATAGCAGGGTAAGCAGAAGAAATTTATAAATATTTCGTTTCCTTGAATGGGAATCGAACTCATAACCTGTCTCATTTACAGTCACACATTTCTACCTCTGAACTACGACCTCACTTATTAGATTATACTCGTTTATTTACATTTTTCAGTAACCCAGTAGCTTAGTTAACTATAATTTCCGTTGAATCCATTGTTAAATAAGAGGATTAAATTTGAATCTCTTCTAATATTCACAGGGTTAACGTATGTATAATCGAGTTGTTTAATCGCTCGTGTGATACTGTATTCGTAATTATACCCGTATGTTGTTTTAGGTGGATCATTTAAGAATATTTGAGGCTTTTAGTTTTGTTTTAATGCTTAATATGTTGGCAGTTTAAGTTTTATAATGAATGTAAGTTGCGTCAAAATGTTGTGAGCTTCTGAACATTAAGTGAAATAAACAGTTTTATCCCATTCGCAGCAATAATTATTCTAATTAAATGAATATCTCGAAATATATTGAATTTCAAAAATAATTGAGACTAATGAAATGTATATTATCACTACACTAATTATTTACTTACCTCTTCTTATTACCGCAACCACTTTGTATCACACGATAGCGTGGATTGTCGACTTTCACTATAAAAACAACTAAAACAGAGTCTAAACATAAAATACACTAAGAATTTTACATTCCACATACAAAGAAAACAGCCTCACCTAAATCATATATTACCTTGAACAATTTTCTGTAAGCTCCACATCGAGCTTTGAGCTAAGAAAAGCACCCATATTACGAGGCACAATTAACAAAGCGGTTTGTAATTACGTTGTATGTAAAAAAGGAATAAGGTATATACCTGTATTGTAAAGGTACTAGTTTCTACGGAACAGACAATAAGGTATGTATTCCACTGGATTTCCAACTCGATAGCACAAAGGCTGAATTCTAGTCTAATTTCAACGTCAAATTATAGCTTAGCTACGAGAAATTGAAGCATATGGCGGTCGTTTGATATTTTAGGTTGATTTTGTTATCGAAAGTCTTTCTGGATTACGGTTATGTTTAGTGTTATGTTATGGTAATAGATATGGCGTATGGTTAATATTAACTTGTTATTTATGGAACTTTAGTGGTGGTTGTTATATTTAAATACTTATACGATTACAACGTAATCGAAATAACGATTTACTATGCTTTAGTTATTATAATTGGGTGTCTTGATAAGTCAGAGTGAATGTTTCTATGAGGTAATTATAAGAAAGGAGATGATAGAGTTTTAGATGATGAAGATAGTCGATAAAATATAACGTTTTGGTTTTTAGAGATGTACACTACGATCTATGAGTACCTCTTTTATCTCATACACGGTCATCAACGTTTTCATATAGTTATGTAAGCAGTCCAGGGGACTTTTATGCACTTAACATTGCCTTCCCCTAATATCACTGATACTGTGTTTTCGAAGGTCCACGAAGGTGACGGCTTGCCATCTTACTGTCACTTGCTTCAAAAATTGTATTTTTATTAACAAATGCGCCGTCATGTCGTAGGCACAAGGGTGCGTCTGTAAAAGGGAAATATTTTTTTTAGTAAAAAATAGTGTTAAGGCATTCCGTTTCCAAATATTATCATAATTATGCATTTTGAAACAAATTATGGATTTCACAAACCATTATTCAAGCCAGATGTAATTGCTGGTAGGCATTTACCAATATCCTATATAAGTTACAGATATACCATGAAGCTGTGGTAATCTGATATAGATTATACCAAGTTATACATGGATTCCAATACGAGGCACGTATCGAGTTAACGATCGTCGGTTTGATGACCAATAAAGGGTTTACGTCTTAACGTGAAACGAAACGGGAACGGATATGTAATTAAGTCATTTTAGAAACCATTTATACTGAATAAATAAAAAATAGAGAGCCAGGCTGATGGTCACATAAACCTTTCTATGCCCCCGAAAACAATATTGTGAATTTGTAAACGAAAATACATTTCCCTCAAATGTTTGCGCGACCCCAAAAATCTACATAATATCCTAAAGGATTGGTAGGTGTGTAATAATATTTGGACAAAATTTGCATCTTATTACATCAGCATACAGTCCATTTTAGTTCTCAGCAAGATTTAACGAATAGTCTCTTAATATATTTTATGGGTGGCTTTTTAAACTAAACGTCTTGGGAGCGCGTTTACGTGGTTTTAACTGGATAAATTAAATCTAACAATCTGTTAAATAACTGAGTGTTTTATATTAAAGATGTTTGTTATCTCCATAAATGTTTGCTATCTAATTTTAAATTATTTTTGTGTGTTAATATTAATGTAAAGCAAAAGTAATATGTGAAAGAGGTCAAATAAAACAACCCTAAAATATGAGGCACCTCCCGTAGTGCATACATGGAAAGTAGACGAGGCGAAAGAGGTAAAAAGAAACCGTAAAGTTTGGCACTCCGCTATTCGTTCATATTTTTATATAATTAGGGCATTATGAAGCCGGTCGTGAGGCAGGGAAGCGAGTGACTGTGAACGAGACTAGTTTTGCGTTCGATTCCCACTCGAGAAAATTAAATATTTAATATTTTCATAGCCGTGTCGCAGCGGCACAAGGCATGAATGTAAACGCAACTGGTTGTGGGTCCGATCCCAACTCGAGAAAATGAGATATTTATTTAAATTTATATTTCCGCTACTCAACACGCAGTGCCTCCAGAATTAGGTGGAAAGTGGAAAACGGAGTGTATTAATTCTGACGCATCAGAAAGTTTTACAAATATTTTCTTCCATTGAATATTTATCCTCAGTTGAATAAGTAACAGATGTTCCGAAATATCCCTTTTAATTAAGAGTTCTTTGAACAAGATATTAAAACAATCTCACTAAGCACAGTACTCCAAAGAGCGTACGCATAAATCAAGTTAAATACAACTTATAAACAACTTAATATCTGGATGAAAGACAACTTTATTTATGACTACAATCTATGCTATTAATTCTGGAATGGGCTTACAATGACAGATGTCTGATTAAGCTTTGGGAAATATTCAGAGGATCTAAAATTTCATTATTGTTTCGTTAAGCTTCACGTTGAATTCTGCATGTCAAAGGGTTGGTAGAAGGAGCACAGCGTTAAGACATTTCACTCCTCAATTTTTTCCGGAAGCATTATGTACTCAACGCCGTATTCTGTCTTGCTAAAATAAGAACATTTAAGTACTCATAATTCATTCCCCCGAGGAGGATTTGAACCCACCTATCTCACTACGCCATGACAGTATAATATAATTTATTTAGAAACAGAACAGAAATCACTTTATAAATTACTGTAATTCTCAACTAAACGGTAGTACACACTGTTGTATAACAGCGGCCGTCCGTTCGCAGTAATGTATCACAGAAGGTGGCAAGAAATATGGCAACACTACACGACAATACGAGTATATTCAGTAAATTCACAGTGCATTTGATAATAGTTGCAAATCCTACACGTTCACAATAATGAAAACTAATTGTATAACTGATTAACTTTTCAATTTTTGACTTTTTCTATCTTTTTAGGGTTCCGTACCCTAAAAGGTAAAAAAAGGAAGGAAGGAAACTCTTATAAGATCACTTTGTTGTTCGTCTGTTCATCTGTTAACACCATTTATCTCAAGAGTATGAATAAATGGTCTTGGTCTTGGTCTTGATATCAAGCTTAGAGATATCAAGTTTGAATTAAAATAAAATATTCAGGGCACGAAGTGAGAATTAAAAATAGAAATAAAAGAAAAAAATCAAAACTTATAGAAAAAAATTATAATTACAAATTTATATTTTTAGTTCATTTCATACAAAATGAGCACATATGCCAACCTTAAGTTTCCCTTACCTAAAATACTGAAATGGGTACGGAAGTCTCGGTGGGCAATTTCGACTCGCACTTAACCGATTTTTCTGCTTAAATCTATTTTAAACAAAAAAGACAAAGCGTGGCGTTGAGTTGCAACATACAGCATGCAATACTTCTAAAATCGGTCGGAAAATAGAAAAAAGAAGTCAGGCTTGCGTAAAGACTAATACAGGGTTCTCTAGGCAGAGGGAAACTTATAGTCCATATAGTCCTTGAGTCCTTGAAAACCTCGTTTTTTAGTTTGCATTTTAATCGAACTATTTTCACTTAATTCAATAATTACACCGCATCGTCTAACCAAAATAAAACTCCCATTTTCCCCCAAATTGTAACTGAGAGTGGAAAAGAACAAAGAATTCTCAATTGCCGAAGTAATTTGTGTCTTGATTAAAATTTATTGTTTTACGCCCGCCGTCTATTTTTGTCGCTTGATGAGTTTTTTTGGGCAAATATAAATTGGGGATAAGCTATGCGCTTTTTTAGTACTTCAAATTAGAACACTTTGCCGTGTTTATTTACGTCCAAATTACAATCTAACTGCTGATTCGTTTCTTGAGATGAACATAAAAGGAGTTCTCAAGATTTATTCGTTTGGAAACGATTTAATTTAGCAAACACGAAGTGAGAGTTTTCAAAAAGTAATTAATTAGTGTCATTCATGATGGAAATTAAACTTATTATAAAACATCTCGTTCGAAATATAGAAACGTTTATTTTTATTGAGATGAGAAGGAAATTTAGATATTTTATATGAAAATGTTTAAACGTAAGAGAAGGAAGTATGGCTTAAATTGTGTCACTAGGTCACTTAATTTTTGTGTTACTTAAATACATAAATCATTTTAAGATAGTTGAATTTGGTTTAAAATTCTCACATTCAGGTTAGTTAGGGGGAACATGGATACCTAGTGCTGTGACTCCGTTCACATTAAGGAATTTCCAATTCTCACTTTTCGCAGAATTTTAGAAGCGTTGTGTGTTGAGTAGTGACACTCAACGCCGCGCTTTGCCTCAGAATGAACAAATAAAAATATTAAATATTTCATTCCCTCGAGTCAGAATAGTATCCACAATCTTACAGTGGAAAACCTGCGCTCCTGAGCCACGACGGTCATTAAGAGTCCTTCCTTCGTTCGTTACAATCTTTATATGTATAATTGAGTTTATTTATACAGCGTGCCATGTTAAAGTAATAAAAAAAAAACTAAATATAAAGAATTTTATCTCTTGCTTTTCAAGACGAGGCAAGACAAGACGTCTTTAAGAAAAACTTTCCTCTACCTTTTCTGAAAATTAAATACAAAACAAAAATGTTATATAAAAAATGATAAAGTGTGAAATATTAAATATTCACATGACGACAACAATGCTCTTATATGAATTTGGTATTTTATGAACAATCCAACTTAGCAGTCACTATGACTGTATATAAGTCGTTGGATCAATCTTATTCAATCTGACCTGGAGTATAACAAGCTTCGCTTTTAAGGCTCTAAAGGTGACGAGATGTGTGTGTGTTCAATTCCCACTCTGAGGGATGATATATTTAATATTTTAATTTTCTCACCAGCTTTATGTGGGTTAAAACGTGATGCTAACAAATAAAAATATATAAATATATAATATTTATCCATATAACATGGTAGGCAGATAGTATATATAAAGTTGACACCAGTTGTGGCGCAGATGCACAAAGTACTTATGATGGTAGACGGGATAGTTTGTGGCGTCGATTCCCACTCGAAGATTTGAAGTCGACGTACAGCGCAGCGTTGAGTTTCGCCACTCAGCGTGCAAGTGTCTCCGGAATTAGATGGAAAATAGGGAACGGAGTATCTTAATACCAGATGCTACTGTGTGGGGATACAGTGAGACAAAAAAAAACAATTAATATTATACATAATATACAGCATGTTAATAAATACAAGTATATATTAAAAGGTTCCCTATTATATTACGGACATGATACGTTACGATACCTGTATAATTAAATATTTTCTTTGTCTTCTACTATTATTAATTACTTACTTTAATCAAAATGTTATTTTATATCTTTCTTTATAACTAACGCTATTTTATTGTCACTGTGAAAGAATACACTAGTGAGATGATTAATATGAGAGATGAGTTTTTGTTATTTTTTAGGTGAAAACTAGGCCATCGTGGTGCTATAGAATTGTATTCGGTCGTAAAATATGGTTCTAGGTTCAATTCTGACCCAAAAATCACTAACAAAATCCAGTAACTAATTCCTTTAATATAAAATGAACGCAATGCCTCAAATTAGTACGTACAAGTGAAACAGATTAATGCGGATCTATATGTACTCAACCTATCTACCCTAATAGGTGCTTAATTTGAGAAAAAAAAACACGTTATACAGTGAATAAATAAAAACATTGTAAACGACAGATTGTGGATTCGATTCCCGGTGGAACGCAATATTTAATATTCTCATCTAGGCAAAGCGTGGCCACCATTCAACAAGTAATGCCTATAGAAATCGAAAAAAAGTGGAAAACGAAAATGTATTACTGGAAACGGAGTGTCTGAACACTAAGTTTGAAAATTGCCTTTTGAGATTTGAAAAGCGTGAGAAAAACGTGAATCTCTTAAAAAAGTTTTATCATAATAAAAACTGCTATAATATTCCATAGGCTAGAGGCATTTTTCAGTTATTTTCTGTCCATTACGATCTAAATTCCTCAGAAATTATGGCTCATCAAGTTCTCTTTTATATTCCACTTTTATTACACTTACATAGACATTAAGTTTATCTCCGGAGGACGCCCGTGTTTTTATATGCTTAAATATAATTCTGTTACTTCGAAAATTTGAAAATAAAAAAAGTGTACACCGAGCAGTTTTGGGTTCGAGTCCCACTCGGAGTAACTAGCTGTACAGTAACTATATCAGACAAAGCACGACGTTAAACTTGGCACGCATGATACTCGCATTCGGTAAATAGATGAAATGTGGAGAACAGAGAGTTAAGCTTTTAAAGTCTAGGCAAAAGCAATAAAGTCGTTTTTCGCTTTTTCCTGCATAGATGGGTAGACAGATCTCACCTAGTATTAACGTAAAAATTAAAAAAAAACACGAAAAAACTTGTAATCATCATAAGCAAGACGCCATTTAAATTTCATTGTAACCGTAAAGATATAGCAGTAAAAACTAAATACGTCTTTTTGTTCCAAATAATAAAATTATATTAGTTAAACTTGTAGTTAACAAAGGATACTCTCAATGGAATGAAATATTAAATATTTTCATTCCGTCCTTATCCTCCAGATTTCAGTGGAAAGTGTGGAATGGAGGTTACTTAATGGGAACGTTGTGTCTTATCACCAGGTTCCCAGGTCCCGTCTGCCTACTCTCCCATGCGCTCGATACAGCGTGAAGCTAAAAAAAATTTTTTACACAAAATCTCGTTATTCTAGAGACATCTAAAAACAAACGTACATAAAAAAAGTTATTTGAAAAATAAAAGATTATTTTTATTGAAGATTTTCACCTCTACGTTACTTTTAAGAAGCGTCTATAAATCTTGTTATAGTAGTTCGTTGACTTTACTATGTATTAACATGAATAGTTTTTTCTTCAATTTAGTTCTTTCGGTTGAAAATAGATTTAATGATAATTACAAAAATTTTGTTTTGTGTTCACAATGCTTCCAAAATTCGAAAAACGAGGTTCCCTGCTGCAAAAGCAGGGCAGGCAGGAATAGCGTGAAGCTGATAACTCCAGCCAATTCCCCCATAAGTCGGCAAAAAACGATGAATGGAAGTCTTATAGGGGACGGACTATCTTAACTCTAGGTGCCCAGGTTTCTTCTGCCTTCTCTGGTATGTGCGGGATACAGAGTGAAGCTGATAAAAATATATATAGGTATATACGTCCAAATACATGTAATTCAAATTAATATTGTCCAAGTAGGTGAAGCCAGAAGCGGGATAGTATTTATCGATATGCAAACTGAATACGACGACGTCTGGTGCGAATCTATGCCAGGTCTATATTGTCCTTAGCGAAGACGAATTATGACACTTGACAACACACCATAAAGCCTTAAGTGGTTGTGATATAGTAAAATCGGTGAAGATGACAATGAGCTCCACCATCACTCGACACCTAATACGTCCAAAATACGGCGGAAAGTACGTAACGCTATCTCCCTAGGTTCCCAGGTTCCTTTTGTAAATCTAGCTATATGCAGCATACAACGTTAACTTAAAAATAAGCCAATTAAATGAGCGATCGTATGGTCTTATTATATGTATCGAGATTGGCAAGAAATTCTTTTAATAGTGTAATCAGAAGAAATTATATATATAATAGTATATACAGAGTATATTTAGAGTTAAGAAACTGCTTTTTGTCACTTGACTTACCTTTTTCATAACGTCGCAGATGTCAGTGATCTGTAAAAGAAATACACACAATTTCAAATATGCATAAAATGTGAGTAAATTAAACTATTTTATAAATTTCAAACTATTATAAAAATATATATATATTTTTTTTATTTGTTATTGATTTTTTTTTGATTAAGACCCTCAATATTAACTAACTAATTATAATACATTATCAAAAATGTGAAATTTTGTGGAGATGTATGCTTGTTCCACTTTTTCGCAAAACCTACTGAACGGATTTCGATGTAACTTTACGTTACTAATCTATAAAAATAGTTTACAACGAATGATTCATAAAACAGAGGACGTAGTAAGATAGATTCAAGAAAATAATATGAATTTATATAAAAATTATAAGAATTTACATTTAAATATTTATGTACCTATTATAGGTACATACGTGAAATGTCAGTTGAAGTAACTCTAAATGAAATAACGGGAGACACCAACATACAACACAACAGTAAGGATTCTTCAAAATTCAATTATAAGGGTAGCCAACCCCGTTATGGCAACGTCATGAATTTATACAAGGTAGGATAGATAGGTTTAGGGTTCTATTCCCACTTGGTGTATATTTGTATAGACGAATTGTAGCTCAAAACTCTGTTTGCGTTGACTATGAAATGCAAAACCAGACTAATGAAATGGGCTTACCACATTTCAGAGGTCAGGTTAAAAAATTTAATCTTTTTACACTAACTAAGCGAGGAATAAATGTATTAAATATTTCCGCCGAAAGGGAATCGAACTCACAGCCGACACGAGTTTACAGACGCACGTTTATGCTCTTGTACCAGATTGGCCTCACAGCTTCTTCCTTATTGTACATCATATTATAAAGAATTTGGCAAAAAAATATATAATGTATGTATGATTATTCACCCTTACAGCCACCGCACGTATAGTGTCAGCGAATTTTTATATGCACGAGTGTACCGGGCGTGAAAATTGACTTTTTTTTATTAAAAAAAAAACATTCGTCGTGTAATTTAAATTTCAGTGTAAAATTAAATATTTGTGTGAGATATTTCATGTACAAAGGTGGAATTATATTTATAAGAGGTCTCTTCCAGTCAACCAGTGGAACTCTCTTCTACTTCTTGAAGGACGCCACCTTGAGTAACGTCGATATACCTTTGGTAGCTTCTACCCACTGCTGGTGTTTTTCGAAGCTTTCGTTATATATATAGCATTAGTTTCTCCACTTAATAGAAAATTGAACGGAAACTGGGGAATGGAATATCTAAACACTATGTCACCTAACTCTACCCTATCATATACCCTATACACCATATACCGTAGGTCCTTATAAATCAATGACTAACCATCCAACCATTGCCACAAACGTCAAAATTCAATTAACAACCGAATAAGTAATAAAATTATCTTATTTTACATACACTGTATTATAATTGCTTCCGGATACAAATCCCGGTTTCATAATTAGGCTTTTCATAATAAAATTTGTAAATTAATTTCGGTGAGTATAATTTACGTTAGTGAAGATATCGTGGCGCAATTGGGAAGTATCTGATTTAATGTGAATGTTAAGGGTTCATATCCAGCTTTGGTATATTTGAGAATAGTATCTCGCACGCGGCTTCATTTATTTGGTTTTAACTGGTAAGACCACACACACACCCACGCTTGTAGGACTGATGATTTTTCTTTTTGAATTTCACGCTGTATCTTTCTATCAGTAGGGTAGGTGGAAGGAGCCTAATGTGAAAACTCTCCGTTCCCATTTTATACTCGTGTCTACTATACGCCTATAAACACGAGTACACATATATTATACTGTACATTAGAAGTCCAAGCTGAAACCCTTTTCAGTTCCCCTAACTAAATGCAGGAGCGTCATTTTTTTTAATATTTTGCATAGACATGCACAAAGTGACGTCGTAGTGTCTGAAAGAGGTGTTTTTTTTTTGTAAAAAAAAACTACATACTTTTCAACGATATGAGTGTACAAAAGACCTGTCCCCTGTCGCACTTGCAAAGGCAATCTACATTTCCATTTCAGTATCTCAGTCGAATATACATTTTTTTAAGAAACACGAAAAAAATGGACAGAGTGTTCTCTTTGCGGAGATAGCTTCGGGTACAAATTCTAGATAGGTTATTTTTATTTTTATGATAAATTTAGTGTTAAAACACTTTTCGTTTTATTTTCTGTAATTTTTTCAATTTTTTTTTTCAGCTTCACGCTGTATCCCGCACACAGCAGGGTAGGCAGAGGAAACCTCGGTGTTAAGACACTCTGTTCCCCACTTTCTGCCGAATCCTGAAGGCATTGCATGTTGAGTGGCGGAAATCAAAGCCGCGCTTTGCCTCGACACCAGAGCGAAGAAAAAATATAAACGTAAAGAAATATTTCACTTCCTCGAGTGGGAAGCGAACCCACATCCGTCGTGTTTACGCTATATAACTCACGTTACACTAGCTAACGCGCTTGTACTTCTGCGCCACGACTGGCCTCAACTCGCCAATAAAGCAATAAAATATTTTTCTTAAAACAATATAAATAATTTCCTCATTCTGATAATGAATCAAAGCGCGGCGTTGAGTTCCGCACTCAACACGTCCCAAGAGGAAGTCTCCAGGTTCTCAAGCTCCTTCTGCTTACTCTGTTATGCGCAGGATAGCAAATAAAAATAATTTACAATATGTCTTACGTACAGAAGGCGTATATTTCTTATAGAAAATTCATCAAAAGAATTTTTTAGAACACCAACGACCTGATATTGTGATAATAAAAGTTGTTATGTTTAGTTCAATATCTATTAGAGTTTAATACCTATTATGCTTTAGAAATACACAAAGAAAGAACGTTAAGAATATTTTCAACGGAGCAATCTTTTCTTATAACAAAATGTGAAAGAAATTAACTTGAATATTCTAAAGCTTATATTTTGTGAGGGATAGAGGCTAGAGTCATATATTTTGTTCGTCTTGGTGCTAGGCAGTGCCTGCCGGTAAACGAGATAGTTGCGGGTTCGCTTCCTGTTCATAGAAAAGATTTCAATAAATCACCTTTACGCTGTATCTTGCACACAGCAGGTTAGGCAGAGGGAATCTAATGTTAAGATCGTTCCTTAATTTCCGCCGAAATCGGGAGGCATTGTGTGTCGCTGAAGGAACTCAACGCTGCGCTTTGCCTCGACACCAGACCGAAGAAATAAAAATATAATTTAAATAAATATTTATTATTAGAAAAGATTATATTTTAATTATTTTCATTTTGTTCTTTATGACTATCTCGTTAGGGATACAGCATGCAGCTATTTTTATTTTCTTTTCATTTAATATTTTCATTTCCTAGCGCTGGTAAAAAAAGTAAATCGCGCCGTTAAGTGCCGCCACTCAACTCGCGATGCCTGAAGAACGGAAGTGACTTAATGGGGAACAGAGTTTATTAATAATAGGTTCCCAGGTTCCCTCTGTCAGCCCTAATATGTGTAAGATACAGTGTGTCACTTAAAAAGCTATCACACTACGTACTAAATTGTTTTTTGTTTCAAAAAAATTCTCTTATACCTTAGTGATAAGACACTCCGTTGGCCACGTGCGCCCCATTTTCGAGATATTTTATGTTAAGTGGCGGGAGTATCTCCACATTTTGTCTTTTTACCAGAGGAAAGGAATAAAAATAATTCACTCCTAGTGGGAATCGAACCCACAGTCGTCGCGTTTACAGTCAGACGCTGCTTCTCATGACAGCTTCAAAAGTAACGTAAAAAAAGTAAAGTAAAGCAATATTTTAATTCAATAAAACTATAAATGTACAATTTCACTGAAATTTAATATAAACTTTAGAGTAAAATAGAAATGAAAAAGATTTAACGAATCAGGCCACTACGAGCCCAACTGGGGAATGCTATCGAACATTAGCCGTAAGCGAGTAGTTTTTATTAATTAGATAAAAATATCAATATAAGAAATAATTGTATTAATTTTATTGAGGCCGTTGCGCAGTGTGGGTTCGGTTCCCGGTCGCGGGAATGAATTGTTTTCGTTTCCTCGCTCTTGTCACAAGACAAAGCGCGGCGTTCAGTTCTGTCATTCAATACACGTCACGCAATATGTTAAAACTGAGGCGGTGCTAGGAAAGCGGAATGTGCGATTACTTTCTGCTACCTAGTTCCCTCTGCCGACCCTGCTTTTTTGCGGGATGCACCGTGAATCTAGAGAAAATAACAAAATAAAACAAAAAGCTTATGTTTAAAATTAATAACCACAACAACGAAAAAACATATCTGTCGTATATACTCGTATATTATTTAAAGGGTAGCCTCGCCCTTTAGCTGTTTTAGATTCATGCGACCCTTTTCTCAATACCATGAAAGATCATTTCCAGACAGATTCTTGATAGCCGTATCGAAACACATTATGTGGGGTGACCACCATGATAATTCTATAAGTATATTTTTTATATTTATCGCGCGGAAAAAAATATTTTTTACAACTTCACATTAGACCCCTATAAAGTAACAATATTGTTCTATTATATTATATAACAGATGTTATAATACATAAAAATCTTACTTTGGAATCAATTTATCTCCTAGTTAACAGATATCGTCATCTGTTGAGAAACTTCTGAAGCTAACAGATAATCTAAAAAGACTGTTATAAATACTATGTCTATGTATTGTAATTATAAATTGATATAAGCTATTCTATCTTTAAAGTTAGATCAAACTGCACGGAGTGTGCGAATTTGATTAAAATCGGTTCAGTAGCTTAGGAGTACATCGAGGACAAACAACGTGAGACGTAATTTATGTATAATAGATATTATAATTATTAATTATTATCATAATTTTTTAGTTAAATTTTAATAATTAACTTATTATAACAAAAAATATATTAAATTTTCAGTTATCTGTCGAATCAATAAATTTACAGTTAATTTAAGTCAACTGATATTTAAGAATCAACTTTCACTTTTTTTCATGTTTCATAAGCATGACCTGCAGGTCGTTTTCTCTTCCGGTAAATGTTTGCCCGGGAGTCCTGTCCCCAGACATCGTCCCTGGCTTGGGTATATTTCTTAAAAACGTTAAAAAAGGAAAAATTGTGTACAAAAGACAAATTCATAAAATCAACAAAGATTATACAATGTCTCTTTTATACAGCCATGTTCATTATTCTTACATTATAAGTCAACATCGTTATTGCATACTAATCATAAATGGAACTAAAATGATATATCATTGAAAATAAGAAAAAAAAACAGCTCATTCCAGATAGAAGTGTAAGCAGAGTGTACCTATTATATAGACACAATTCTAGGAGCCACAAAATTTGCATGTAAATTAAGGAAAATTATATTTAATAGTATAATAGTTTTGTATTTTGCTTCACGCTAAATCTCGCTCATAATGGCCTCAATTTATCGACTTCTATTTATATGTTTACTTTACCCGCTTTCTCCCATAACTTGAAACGATTTCCTACATAATGTGAGTCCCCAAATTGAATTGATGTAATTCCTTTACATCCACATTTCTGTATAGCGCTCGGTGGTCTTCCTATTGTTTTGTAAAATCATAAAAGAATCGTTTCCAAGACTGTCCGTCAACGGCTATCGCATTGTCACCGCACAGATAAAAAGGACGTTATTTTTCTCATGACAAACGACACAGATCACTCGCCTATTTGTCGTGTGTCCACACACAGACCGCGTAGATACCTTAATTTTTTATGATTTTTTTTCTCTAAAGCGAAATGTATTAGACCGCTTATTTTTTGTCTGCGATTTATGCGAGCATTATATCTTGGGTCATGGGCATTTTATATTATAATAGATAAAAATGTACCGTCGTCATGAACGACGTTCAGTTACGGTAGGTTGCGGGTTCTATTATCAGTTTGTGTATTTTTTTGCTTCACGCTGTATCCCGCAATACTTCGGCGGAAGTAGATGAATGGAAGTGTCTTAATGGGAACGGAGTAAGACACTCCGAACACCACCCAATTCTCGAAGCATCGCGAGTTGAGTGGCCCCGGCTTATCACCAGAACGAGAAAATGAAAATATTAAATATTTCATTCAGTAGTAATTGAACCCATAACATTGACGCAATCGCACGTAAGTGTAAATTTATACTTTCAATTTATTTCTTCATTTTAATTTTACGAAGTAAAACCTAAACTAGTGGGAAATTCAACACATCTCCAGAATTGGGCGAGGAAATGGGGAATGAAATGTCTTAACTCCAAATTCCCTCTGCCTATTCTGCTACATGCGAGAGTGCTACAAGCGTGGAGCTAAAAAAAATTTTAAAAAAGTTTTTGGCTTTCATAATTTCTTTAGAAAGAATAGTGGTGCTAAGTTCCACTTAATAATTTGCAATATTCCGAACTAAGCCTTTAGTGGAGAACATATTGGCTATTCACATTTTGTTTTTCTTTTCGTGCCTTCTAAAAAATAGCACAACTGTAAATTAGATGCTTAAAGTGTAATATTTCAAAGAGAGAGTCAGCCTGTCTATCTTTGCCATTATGAGAAAATTGGCTCAAGATTGTTGTTGCAATGAAAGGAATATCTTTTTATTTTGTCCTGTTTTTATCCGTTGTTACTGTTTTTAGCAGCTTGTATTCAAAAATTGATTATTTCTTATTTGAATATTAATATTTTTTCTTATAGGCATTACGATTTATTACGCATTTTCAACGTCATACAGAAAAGCAAAGTAGAACAGATATAGATCTATTCATTATATACATATTGCCAATCGAATGTCAGAACCAAAATTAAAACTTTCAGAATTTGGTGGAAAAGTGAGGAATGAAGCTTAACTAGGTTCCCAGGTTCCCTTTGTTTATCCTGTCGTGTGTCGTGGATACAGCACGAAGCTAACAAAATTATAATATTGAATTCCGCCATATCACGACACTCGAACCTACAACTATCGCGCTTATAAATAGCCGCTGTGTCAATGTGCCAGAATTATATTTAAGTAATATGTGACTTTACGCTGCACCTCTTTGCCACAACGATCTGAATGCTAAATAATAAAAAAAGAGTATATTTACATTACATTCTATCTTGATTGAAGCTAAAAAAAAGGTTTCAGCCTACGATATCATGTATCATTACACTATTCCCAAAACTTTAATTGAAGCCCAAATTTCCGCTGAAAATTGGAACATGATATTTCTATGAAAATCATAATTTCAAATATAATACACGCCACCATACGCACATTATATTATTGTACATGGATTTAATGGATGGTATAGAACCTACATATTATAGAACCTACATATCATAATGGTGTTATCAGAATATAAGTTACACGAAATAATGCCCTGTAAGCGTAATATTGCTTAATAAGGCTTTCACATAGTAATGTTCATAATCGTGAATGTTCAAACAAAATTATAGCACAGATAATAAATATTTGTATAGATAATATTGTTTTCTAATTTCTCCCTCGTCTCTTTGTTTATCTTTTGTCTATTGTAGAGATAGATAATTGTCGTTTTGCTATGAGAATACTATAATAATAGGCTATTATGTTGAGTTTGTACAAAAAAAAAATTGTGTGTTCCCCTAATTGGTATTTTGTTTGATGTTTGTGTGTTCATTAATATTTCTTTTTGTATAATAAGAATATGCTGTCTAATAAAAAATTGGAGATATTGATAAGCGATGGTTGTTGATAATAAAAGATACAGATAATAAAAATATCTTTTTGCATCATAATGGAACAGTTATAAGCGCGTGACTGTAAAAATTATATAATAAATATCAACAGAATTCGGCGAAAATGGGGACATAAGTATCTTAACACTAGTTTTCTTATTCCCTTAACGTGATAGTGATGTGATTCATTCTCACATGGACAGATTACACAATTTCCCGCTCAAGTAGACAAGGCGCGTTATTGAATACCACCACTCAACATGCCTTTGCCTCATTGCCTTTGATTAGACCGGAATGTGATGATGATAACAACACTAGGCTCATGATAGCTGGCTATCCTAATATATGTTCTTTACTTATATTTTTTACTTATTTTTTATCCCTAAATAGAGGTGACATTTAGAAATCCTTACAGGTTCTATGTACTTAAACTTTATTGTCTTACTGTGCATCAAATTTAATTATGTAATAAATATTATTTGTTGGCCATGTTGGACACATGGGATAGATATAGTATGGATCGATCGATGAGTATAAATATCGTTTATCTGTCGTTTCTTGTTCAAAATAGTTATTAACGATATAGAATTTTGTGAATTGATGAGTTTTCTATTAGAGCACCATCTGTTGTTGATTGGCAGTTATCATTATAAGCTGCGGAGATGAGGTATGGAAATATGACAACGACGTCAATTTCCTGTCGGGGGGACTTAGTGTCATGAACATTTGTTTTTAGAAGCGTTCGTGTTGTTATTTTATAATTTTTGTGCCATTATTTGAGGATTCGTTGTTTTTAGTCGACTTTTTGAAATTTTCATTTAAGTGTATGTTTAAAAATATTAAGCAAACTTTAATATAATATCAGTATTATGATAATATACTGAATTACTTGCTGAATTAGACTATAGATTTTTTTCCCAAACATCACATTTTTAGAAATGTATAAAATAATATATATCTATATACAATATGCACGATTTATATTATATATTTATGGAATCTAGTATTAAAACAAGCATTTAATATAAGACATTTCCGTTTCCCACTTTCCCTCGTATTCTAGAGAATGTCGCTAGACTTGAGTGGTGGAACTCAACGCCGTGCTTTGCTTCACTTCCGGAGCTAGTTATGATATAGGAAAGTCACAAAATATTAATAAAATCAAAACAACTCCACATAATATCAAACACACCCACACATTACGTTCCGAAGGAAGTGCTAAATCTAAAATTAAAATTACATACATGATCGCGTGCCCATATGAATGTTCAAAGTTTAAACGACCGCTGTTAAAACATGCAAACCTGTTCTAATCTCCGCCTCGACTGCCAAGTAGCTACTATAAATATGCAGTTATTTAAATTTCCAGCGATGTACGAGTATATCAAAACCTGGTAGCGCTGGATACATCCCCACTTGTAACTGAAGGAACTGCGCATAAATTAAACGACGGAGTGCCGCATAAGAGACAAACACTGCAAATGTATTTGTTTTAGGCATTGTGTTGCCTGTGTTGACGCCAATCGTGGCGCAAGCGTGCGGCTGTAAGCGCGTCGGGTTGTGGATTCGATTTCCACTCACGGAAATTAATTATTTTATATTAATTAATGTGAATGTAACGCGACGGTTGTTGGTTCGATCTCCACTCGAGGAAACGAAATATTAACTTAAATTTATATTTCTATCTCTTCGCTCTGGTATCGAGGCAAAAGCGCAGTGTTGAGTTCCGCCGCTCAACACGTAATACCTACAGAATTCAGCGGAAAGTGGGGAACGAAGTATCTTAACGCTGTTCCCTGTTGATTATTGATTAATATTTTTATTTCCTCGCTCTGGTAACGTGGATAAGGGCGGCGTTGAGTTCCACCACTCAACATGCAATGTTTCCAGGATTCAGCGGAAATTAAAATCTAAATGGAAACGGAGAAAGAACAAACTTAACAATCGTATGCATAAATATGCATGCATTAGCTTCACGCTGTATCCCGCAAATGCGAAATACAGCGTGAAGCTAACGTTACTTAATGTAGCTAAGTCACGTAAAGCAGCATTCAAAAATGTGTTAAATATTACAAAGTGTAATTTTCTTAGTAAGGTGTGCTATATCTTATGCAGAGTGTCTTATCACTAAGTCTGCATTCTGCTAAAATACTATGAACTTTAAAATATGGTGAACATTTTGAAGCACGATTTGCTTGAAATAAACGACTGCCAATAATAGCTGAATACTGTTAGAAACAGATAAGCTTTTTGCCAATAAAGCTGACATAATCTCATGACATCTTGGATTCGTATCTATTCGTTGAGCTTACAGTGCTGCATACAAGAGCATTTTGTAGGGAATTTAAAATTTCTATGATAAGTTTTCAAGATAGTTAAATGTAATCGAAAAATGACGAAAGAAAAAAAGGAAAATGGGAAACGGAAGTGTCTCAACACTAAGTTCCCAAGGTCCCTCTGGCTACCTTCCTAATGCAAGATAATATACATACAGCGTAAAGCTACAAAAGGGAGTAACCTTAAAATTCAAAATTATGATTTTGAGCTGAGAGAGTGGTCTTCTTCATCATATCAACAGAAATTTCTGATCACGACTGTGTCATAATAACATCACAATCAATTTAGATGGCAGACGTTCATTCTAATAATACTCATCGTCATGTTAATATCTAAAACTAAGCCATCTTAACCCGCGTTTACGACGTCTCAGACCATTAACATGTATATAAACTACAGTTGAAATAGACAAAGGTTTCCCGCCATTACTTACTTCCGCTCAAAATGGCCGCTACGCTGAAATGGCGGACTCGTCAGTCATTTCCGAAACTCGGATGGATTAAAACTAGGAAACTATGTGAAATTGTTTGAGAGGTCGTTATAATTGAATAAGTTTTTGTTTTAGTACTTCTAATAGTTTTTATCTATTTGGGACTCTACTTTCGGGTTTGTTGGACTTAGTGCATTGGTCTTGAATATTAATTAATTATTTAAATTTAATTTAGGACTTTCCATACATGTATCTATTTGTCTAGATCTAGTTAGGCGTTGGTTACAGTCATCCTATAAATACTTAAAAATAGGGGTCTTAAAAATATGAGAAGAAAAGAAAACAAAAGTGTTGTATAATAATGTTATCTATTTGCTTTGCTGAAAGGAAAAAATATACAAGGATAAATAAAATCATGGCCATATTTATTTTATTTCTCTAGGCATGATTAAGTGAGGTGATTAGTCGAAGGAGCTTGGAAGCCTTTTAATTACAAGAGCGACTGCTGTAGAATAGGGCATGTTTTTCATAGTTAGTTTCACATTTATATTTTTATATATGATAACCTAAGATTTGGAATTTTCTAACTGCACACGTGTTATTTGTAGGTTCACATTCAACATATTTTCAATAAGTGGGCAACGCAAGTGTCTTAAAGAGAACGGAGTATTGTCACAGTAGGAACAGTAGGTAGTTAAGTAGGTCACTTGCTATACGCGGGATATAAATAGAAACAAAAATATTTTACTTTAAATTTTCATTAATATTTCCTGGTACCTACCACGGTAACGTATTACCTAAAAGAATAGCAAATATAAATATAAATGTAAAACGGAACCGTAAAGCTAAGTGGTAATACGTCCACGCCGTGTTCTGACGTCAAAAATTATGTAAATACCTACTCGTGGTATATTATAATAAATTCTAAATAGAATTTTTTATACTTTCTGTCACACGAGGTGTGTTTACTGCGAAGGTAGTAAACACACCTCGTGTGAAATTTTGTAATTTGTATTATAATTTAAATTTTAATAAAAGTAATCCTATTTTATTATATACGCACCTCTGTGAATGTACTTGAGTATAAAGTTAGATACATTATGTAATTTTTTTAAAAAAAATTAGGTTTTATTTTTTGCTCTATATATTTCTTGCGGATGTTGTCAGAAAGTTGGACGCTAAATGCTGTGATTCTTGTATACCTCTACAACAACCTCTACAGAGGTAAGAGGAATGCAAATCACAACTACGTACTAGGGAGACTAGGGAGTCCACTGTAAGTTAGTCCGATTACAAAGGACGTTATATTTTTAATAACAACATCAAAATGAAAAAGACCCGCTTTGATCGACATAGTGTTCAGAAGAATCAACCGAGTTCTCTCTATCAGTGGAATGCTACTTCTTATATATTTTTTTAAGCTCCACACATCATCCACTCTCCCACGCCGCAGGCTAAGCAGATGGGACCTCATGTTAAGACACTACATTACTCTGCCCAATTTTCGGTACATACAGCGGAAAAACGAAAATAAATCTTTAAGAATGAACCCAAAACTGTCGCGTTAAACAGTCAGACATTATAGTGTTACACAGTCTTAGATAAAAGTTCAAATATTTACCTTTTACTAATATATCTAAAATAATAAAAAAGAAAGAAAAATATAAAAGATAAAAAAATATAAGGGGCACAGAAGGGATCTGCCAGAATCTATAACATTCTTAAATGACAGGAGTAAATATAAATTCTTAGTTATTTTTGAAATAGAAATACTTTCTGTGATAATATTTTAAAAAGGGTATCATAATATATATATTAATATTTCATATTATATTTTCTTTAGTTTCTTCTTATAGCAAAAAATCATATTGTTCATTTATAATTTGAAATATTTAATATTATTTTCCCTTAACGCTGTATCCCGCAAATACCTGTGTGTTGAGTGGTGGAGCTCAACGTCTCGCATTTTCTAGTATAAAGACACTTGTATTAAATAAATGTGTATTTTTGTATTGTTTTTACACAAAAACTACCGGACTGATTTAAAAAAATTCATTCACTATTAGAATGCTGCATCTTAACGAACCAACGTAAGCTATATCACATTATCAAAAAAAAATAGGGATAATAAAAAACCATTAATATAAGCCAAGGTGTGAAGAAATAGAGGCCGTCGTGGCGCAGTGGCACAAGGGTGCCGCCCGTACACGCGACGGTTGTGAGTTCGATTCCCACTCGAGGAAGTGAAATATTTCTTTACTTTTATATTTCCATTTGTCTTCGCTCTGGTGTCGTGGCAAAGCGTGGCGTTGAGTTCCGCCGCTCAACCCGCAATGCTTCCAGAATTCGGCAGAAAGTGGGGAACGGAGTGTCTTGACACCGAGGTTCCTTCTGCCTACCCTGCTGTGTGCGGGATACAGCGTGAAGCTGTGTGAAAAAATTGGTCATAAGAAATCTATCATCGCGTGTGCTGAGAAAACTATTGATGATATGACAAAACAATATTTGATAGTATTAAAGAACGCATCAATATCTATAAAAAAGCAGTGTCATATGTGCAACTACTGTAGTTATGCCAATATATATTTTTTATTTTTTTTAAATTTGATAAAAAAGCCGACAACATTCAAAACATATTATTCGTATATCTATAGTAAAACACTTTTTAAATTGCATTCAAAATATATAACGATTTAAAAATATAAATCTAAACAAAATCATCTCTGTGGGGATGGGGGAAAGGCTTAAAAAAATGTCAAATAAAAACCTTATATAGCATCCGCTGTGAAAAGCTTAGACAATAAGAGAGGACATCCATACATAGGATATTCTACAAAAAAGTTCATAAGTTAGAGTTATGCCATATCAACTAATTTTCAAAGGAAAATGTGCAAACTAACTAGAATGGAGCCGCCATAGTAGTAAAGAGGGACGTCCAAAGAAATATATGTATTATTGTGAAAGAATAAAAAGAGTGTGTAATTCCTCTAGAACATACTACTTTATATTCTGTCATAATGAACAGCTTTATATGTTAGCTTTGCATACAAACGTATCCCGTAGTATATCTATTTTTTTTTCAATTATCATTAACAGTACATAGGAAAAACAATTGCTTAAATTTCCAAAACTCGAGTAACTTTACATGGACAGCATTACAAATGTGAACACGGAAACCAATCCCCAGAACAAAGGAAGGAAGTTAGACAAAGCCGAAGCTTAGATGACGAAAGATATTTCAATTACTTTTAACAATTAGTCGAATTCGATAGATCTACAGTTTGAATTGAAAGATATAACTAATAGATGCGAGAGATATCCGTAATTAATGGTTTAGATATTCTAAAACTTTTGCCAGAAAATAATGTATGGCCATTCATTTTACTTGCTATAATTATAAAGGTAAAAGCGCATCGTAAACGCGACAGTTGTGGATTTGATTCCCACTTAAGGTAATTAATTACTCTGGTAACATAATCAGGATTAGTTTTGGGATTCAGAACAGGGATTAAAAAGAAATAAATTGTAATAAAGAGTGTCACATTAAACCTTAGGCAGTCAGATTAATAAAAGAAATATATAAATATTACCCTAAACGTAAACCGAACCTACAATACGTTGAGTTGGGAACGGCAAGTATGATAATAAAATAGACGCACAAAGAATCAAAATCAAATCAAGTCAGCTTCACGCTGTAAACCCAAACATAGCAGGATAGACAGAGGGAACATAGTGGTAAGACACTTCGTTCTCCACTTTCCGTAAATTTCGGGAGGCGTTGCGTGTTGAGTGGCTAAATTCAACGCCGTGCTTTGCCTCGACACCAGAGCGATGAAATGGGAATATAAATTTAAATAAATAATTCTTTTCTTCGGCTGTGGATGGAACCAACTACAAGTCGATGTTACATTCACACTTTTTTTTGTATACTGGCTTAGTCAAAGAATATTCACATAAAAGCATAGTATTCAATCAAAGCAACGCGAAAGCTGAAGAATGGGTAATAAATAATATTCACCGGAAAAAATTCCATAAAATTGATGGGATATTTGCGGTGTTCAGTAAAAGAGTTTTTATATTATAATAGAATTGGGAACATAACTTTCTCGCAACAATACATCAATAAATATATATTTTTTTCAGCTTCACACTGTATCCCGTACACAGTAGGGTAGGCAAAGTGAACCTCGGTGTTAAGATACTCCGTTCCCCACTTTCTGCCGAATTCTGGAGGCACTGCGTGGCAAAACTTAACGCCGCGCTTTGCCTTGACACCAGAGCGAAGAAAAATGGAAATATAAACATAAAGAAATATTTCACTTCTTCGAGTGGGAATCGAACCCACAACTGTTGCTTTTACGGGCGGCACCTTTGACCACTGCGCCACGACGGCCTCGCTAATAAATATATGTAAATGAATGTTATTAAAATATAAATTTATATGTATTTTGCGTGCGAGGTGTGAAATATCACATAAATAATATATAAATTATAAATAACACAGGTTTGTTTTAAATATAAAACTATCATTCAACGTTTTTCCACTCTTCCATAAATATTCTAATAATTACTCGTATATATAAAAATACTTTTGTATCTTTTGAGTTAAATGATGTTGATAATTAATAAGCCCTCAGTAACCGTTCAAGCTCGAAGTTAATATATATACGTAAATATTATAATAAAATTTATAAATTTATTTACAGAAATTATTAAATATTATACCTATACGAGGTCAGTCGTGGTGCAGAGGGATAAGCGTGCGACTGTAAACGCGACAGGTTTTGGGTTCCATTCCACTTGAAAAATCAAAATAATTAATATTTGTATTTCTCCCGTTTGTGAAAGCGCTACATGGCGTGTTGAGTTTCGCCACTAACATGCCATGCCTTGAGAGTTCGACGGAAAGTGGGGAACGGAAGTGACTTAATGGGAACGGAGCGTCTGAACGCTATGTTTCCAGGTTCTCTTTACCTACTTCCTATGTTCGGAAAGTAAAAGAATAAAAATAAAAAAAGATAAATGAAATATTTTTAGAGCTTCAACCAGAGCTTTGATGTTCTAATAATAATATATGGATATTCTTTAATAAGCAAACGACGCGACACTCTCATTGTGTAGTTAACTATCGAAGTGGGATGGAAACACACACGTGGTAATTATTTTCTTTTTAATAACACTTCTTTTCTGTTTAAATACCCGAAGATTGTGGAGGTATATGGGGAGTTATTATAAAAAAATCTAATTGAATTATATATATATATCCGTCAATCTTCACGTACTATCTTGAGATTTGCGAGCAAATTAGTTCATATAGTGTCTTAATGCTAACTAAGAAACTGTAAAATATTAACGAACAAGGAAAACGTCAAAATGAAATCAAACTTATAGAAAAACTTTTCTT
>JBAIZZ010000243.1:1317849-1394243 GCA_037355905.1 Heliconius aoede | reverse complement strand
AAAAATTCAGTGAACATAATACGCCTGTGGTTTGTATCCACCTAGTATTATATTACATAATACAAAACTAGGTGGAAACTTTTAATATAAACAAAACTGGGTACAACAAAGCGCAGGGTAGGGCAAAACCTAATATTAATAACTCTCAAGCTAAAAAATTATATTATTTTCTTAATACATATATATATATATATATATATATATATATTCTATATATATATAAGTAATCCAATAAAATCGTAAAATATTAAAAGCCAACTCACCTTTAAGGGCACTGTAAGGATTATGGGAAAAGTTATGGGACGCCGTGTAGAGCCAGCTCTGTCACTTCCTTGTCATTGCGTAAATTCATTTTATTTATATTTTTACACGATAAAAATGGGCATTTTATGTTGATATTTGTGTTAGAATTGCTAAAGAAATTTAAAGAATTGTATTTTTCCCTTTTGCAACCTTTTCCTTAATGTAGGTACATAGATAAACAGTAAGTGTTAAGTAGAAAGGCAAAAATATTTTAATATACTATAATAATAGCTTCACGTATTACACTGTAAAAAGCAGTCTCTCTTCCCAGTTTTCCACTTGAACTTAAGACACTACGCCGCATTTTGTCCAGAACGAAGAAATTAAAGCAAATAATGGGGGACCAAATGAGAATGGAACCCACAACCATCAGGAATTCAGATTTAATACATTATCTTCTTTAACGTGACTTGCATTTGCATTTATCCTCCATATGTATGTGCCAATGAATATTTCAGTAATACTCTATGGCCATGTATTTGTGGGACTTACGGACTTAAGCAAAGCAAGCCTATCTATTATTTATTATATATTGTTGTTGACATACCATACTTGTTCACAACAAGAGATTGTTACATGAAAAATATATAGATAACATATAATAGGATATATATCTATATGTAACTCCACTCGACGCGGCGTTGAGTTCCGCCACTCAAATGGCAATATCTCAAAAAAGGGGTAAAAACGGGGAACGGAGCGCTCGCTCTTTCTGTCTACTGTTCTGGAAAAAATATGAAGATTTCTTTATTTCACCGTAAGGTTAAAATAAATGCTATTTAGATACGTGTTTTCGCACAAATAATTGAATAAACACATTGTAAAAGTATACTTTTTCAAGAGAAAACCTATAATAAATTCATTTTATCCTTAAATCCTAAGGTTAGAATATATATATAATAATAGGGTATTGATAAGATGTCTATATATTTTACAGATATCCATTGTTTGACTAATGTCATACAAATATAGACCAACTTTGGAACACTAGCCTTGTCTGAATGAAACTTTATTTTGACTAATTTTCTTCTTTTCAGCTTCATGCTGTATCGTGCATACATCAGGGTAGACAAAGGCAACCTAGTGGCATGTTGAGTGGCGTAATCAACGCATATTTTAAATATGTTACCAGAGCAAAAATTATTTATTAAGCCAAATGGGGATCGAACCCATAACCATCACGTTTAAACACCCAAAATTGTGCTGTTTTGCCTGAAAGCACACATGTGGAGTCGTGACTTCCGTACTTGAATAGTATTAGGTAGTCTTGTCTAAAAATCTTTCTTGTCACTAAAAATTCATTAAAACTATAAAAAAAGACTTTTATTTTTTTAACTTCTAGAATAGCAGATAGGCAGAGATCCCACTCGGGAGAACTAAATAACAAATATTTTCATTTTCCCTCTAGTAATGAGGCAAAGCGCGGCATTGAGTTTCACCAATCAACATAGAATACTTTGACAATCTGACGGAAAGTGGAAAACAGCTTAAGTGTCCTAATAGAAACGAATTCACTTAACACGAGGTTCCCGGATTCCCTTTGCTTACCCTGCTTTGTGCGGGATATAATGAAAAACTCAAAAAATCGAATCCATTCTTTTTATCTTCTGACTAATATGGAGATTTCAGGAATATTGTGAGCGTTGAAACATAATAACAAAAAAAAATCTAAATAATTACAGAAAAAAAATAGCGCGACGCAGAGCTGCGCCACTCATCACACAGTGTCTTCACACTAGATTCCCTCTGCTTATCCTGCTATTTGTGGGATACAGCATAAAGTAATAAAAACACCTCGATATTATAATCAAAACCTAAATCATCTAAATACGTATATACAATTATAAAGAGATAATAATATTGGACGAATTCCTTTATCTCAATCCTGTCCTAAGCTGAGAAGCAATATAGTAGAGTTATCAGTCTAACCGCGGTAATTAAAAAACTTTGTACTATATTAAAAAAGTATCTGACGCTCGCGTTCAAAAAATAATTAAATATTAGGTACGTATTATATTATTATTTGCTTAGGATTACAAATTATATTACAAAAATATAAATTTCGTAGGAACTTCCTTCCACATGCTACGGAACTGTGGAATGCAGTTCGGCTCGGCCTCGGCAGTGTTTCCAGGTCGATATGACATGGGTACCTAGTCGCCGGCAATGCACCTGTAGCTCCTCTGGTGTGGTACGGGATCGTGGGCACCGGTGATCACTTACCATCAGGTGACCCGACCCGACCCCCATTCCGTAGCGCATGGGTCAAAGTTCCTACGAAACATTATAATGGTCTTCGTTCATTCATTCTTAACATGGAATCAAGACGAATTACTACGAATTACTTGAAATCATTTGAAATCACTTGGATCACTTAGAAGTGAGATTTGAATTCATGAGCGTTACGTGAACAGGTAGATATTGTCCTACACCACGAAGAATTCAGTTAAAAAGCTCTATTCGACGCTTATGGTTTTGATTTCATTTGGCTGAATGAATTATTTGTATTTAACCTTTTCATTTCCGCGCCATTGTACCTAGTCAAAGCGCGGCGTTATCTTCCACGACTCAACATGTAATGTCTCGGAAATTTACAGAAAGAAGAGCGGGGAACGTCTTAATACTAGTTTTTCATCACTTAACCTGATATATGCGGGTTACAGCGTGAGCTTAAAAAAAAAAAAACAATACCAATAAAAACATTCTTATTGGAATTAAACTACTGCTTTCAAATACAATCATTTTTCTAGATTCACATTTCGCGGGATGAGCCTAGTGTTAAGACACTCCGTTATCATGGTCTCTTATAGATAAGTTTTATAAGTAACGCGACGGTTGTGGGTTCGATCCAGACTCGAGGGACTAAATTATTATTTTTATTTTATCGCTTTGGCGCCAAGGCAAAAGCCCGGCGTTAAGTTCCGCCACTCAAAACGCAATGCCTCGAATTAATGGAAAGAAAGAAGAGAACGGAGTGTCTAAATATTCGGTTCCCTATATTTAGAATGCTGTATGCGGGATACTGCGTGAAGTTGAAGTTTCTAACTAATCATTTTATTAAATAGACATTAATTATTTCATTTTTCCTCCCTGTTACGTGATAAATACTTTACGTTTACGTTTTAAGTTGCATTATATTATAGAAGTTTTTGATTTTTATTAAGAATTTTACTGCAAAAGTAGTTCTCTATAGCTATTTCAGGTCATAATGTGACATACTTTTACTAGTATATAGGTAGAAGAAAATATATTTACCCCACCGTAGTTTTGTAGTTATGGTATGTTGGTGTAGGCATAAACGACAAGCCTTTTTTTTCCAAGAGGCGTGGGTTCGAGTCCCAGTACATAAATTAAGTATTTTTTTTAAATATTTGTTTATTTTAAGAGTACGATTGACATAAAAAAAATATATTTAATTACATTATTTTTAGCCAGGTGATCATTTGTATTTGATGCAAAGCGCGGCGTTGCGTTTCGCTCAACACGCAATACCTCCAGAATTAGGTGAAAAGTTGGGAACGGAGAGTCTTAATAAGAACAGAGTGCCTTTACACTAGGAACCCAGGTTTCCTATGCCTACTACTACTCACTGCATTCCGGACGTGATGTAAAGCAGTCTGAGCTGGTTTAGGCCCAGGAAACTTACACTATATGTGAACACTAACACTAATATAAGGCTCAGTTTAACCCTCGCAGACTGTAAATTGTATTTTCTATACTTTATATAAAATTAAGTGGTGGTAAGTAAATTTAGTGATGAGTCACTTTAAGGTTAACGCAAAGGGAAGAAAGGGAAACGTAACAGAAACAAACGTATCTTTCTTTTTATCTTTTACATCATTCGTATAAGGCCACGTAACTTTTGTAGAATTAATTAAGCTTAGTATAAATTAGCTTGCAAAAACGTACTTAAATCATCACCCTAAATTTGGCAAATATTTATAATGAAATTATTAAGTTCATTTCTTTATTAGTTCCACCACTAAACACGCAATACCTCGAGCGGCAGAAAGTGGGGAAGGAGTGTCTTAACAGTCAGTGTTTGTATGTCATATATTATATATAACTCAGTAATAATAAAAAATAATAGTATTTTTTATTAGATCAGCTGATTGTTCAAGTACCGCGGGATAAAACTAGTATGTATCTAACAAATGAAGAACTGCAATTTTTTTTTGTTTCTAGTTTCACTCTATGCTCAGCTATAACAGTATATAGCAGTGTAGGCTTGTGCCTATACCCTGGTATCTATTTAAGCCACTCCATTTCTCATTCAAGTAAAAATATTTCATTGAATACGTGTTTCATGGTTTTTTAGAATTCACCCCCTAAACTGAAAATAATTTCATAAGCATATTTAATGAATATTCCTGCAGTTCAAGCGGGCGAAGCCGCCCAGGTTGGCGAGCAGAAAATATTTTTCTTATTACTTACCTAAAATATTGAAAATAGTTGGAAAACATATTTTAAGATACGATTTATTATCTATCTTTATAAAAGGAAATCTGTATTAATATGCTAAGGCTTATAATATTTTAACTTTAAAATACTTTTATTTTAGCTGTTTCGACTTCACAAATAATTTCTAATATTTTTTTCATAACTATTTAAGTTATGTATTAAATAAATTTTATAATAAGATATTCTAATATAAAGGAAGTAATGTATCATAATGAAAATACTTGTGTAAGATATCAGTATAATTTAAAATAAAAGAACCATACTATATTAGATCAATCAAAAACTTTAGAGTAAACGAATAAATAAACTATATAACCTATAAAACTACATTCATTATTAACGGTGAAAAAAGCTCGACAGTTTTATAACACAATTTTTATTTATATCTAAAAAGAGTATTTAATATTATTTGAAATTGGGTGAAAATAATTATATTATACAATGGTTATTATTATGAATATAGAATTTCTATAATATTTATTTATTTTTTTAAAAGAAAAAATTTTGAAAATCACATTAAAAATTTACATAACGTACGTCAAAGCTACTCTATACTATCAAAAACTTTTACCCCCATAATCACATCATCCCCTAAAAAAACCTAAACATTTTTTCCATAATCAATCATAATTTTTTATAATATAATAAAATAAAACTTACACCATAATATTCCGTGCACAGCACAAACACACATACACAACACAAACACGTACACTGGACGGGCGCACCTTGCCACGGCGTGCGGGTGACTGCGGGTGAAAGCGACGATAGCGCCACTCTCGCGAGCTTAAAGCTCTCCTTTGAAAACTATTTTGTTTTCTATAAACTGATTATTATCTATTCAATTGTTTTATAATTAGACGTTTAATTGTTGTAATTTGTTAAAAAAAAATATTTTGCGAAACTTTCTTTCTCTACACAGTTATATTACGTGGTTGAATTATTTTTTTAGTTAGACATATAATTTTAAGATATTTTATCTGTTATAATTATATTTGTAATTCTTAAGAATTATAATTGTCACAAAACATTTTCATGTATTCTCTCATTCATAACAGGGCTTCTTACAATGAGAAGAAAAACTCTTATTGTGATAATATATCTCTTAGCTTTGCTTAATATAAGAGATGGAGATAAATAACAAACTCTATGGTTTTCTATTAAATAAACGTTGTCTAAATTGTTACATAATTAAAAATATATTATATTGTAAAGATAAAGGCTTTATTTTTAATTTTAAGCAAACGCTTATGATTAGTTGATTTGGATTACTAGATTTATATTAATTTAAATATATACTTTTTATATGCAATTATATTCAGAGCTTTACATCGATGCGTATTATTATTTTTAAATTACTTTCAGGATAAGTAGAGGGAGGGAAATTTATCCACGTTAGTGGGAATCGAACCCATGACTATCGCTTTTACACACACGTTGTCTCGCTTTACGACGATGCTCTGTACTAAGTGTGACGTAGAATCGAACCGCTCGTTTAATGTTTTTGTATGAGGGTTTCTCTTATATGGCCAATGAGAGCAAGAATTTTTCTATGTTAAGTGATTTTGCTGCAGCTAAAAATATTTGGGGGCACAGTAAGTATGGATTCGATTCCCTTTCGAAATCTTTAATGTGATATTATCTTTATTTTTTTACTAAAGACATTAGTATATCTGGAACCAGCATCACTATCAACAGTCGAAGCACTGCTATTAGCACACAGTGGGCCCGTGTGGTTTTTAAGATATTTCTCCTCTTTGACATAATCCAAACGAAAATATTAAACATGCCATTTCCTCGAGTCGGAATCGAATCCACAATCTATCATGCTTACAGAAGGATGCTTGTACACTTGCGCCGCGACGGGCTATTCATACTTTGATAAAATAGAGTGCTATTTCTTACTTTTTATATTAATAATATAATTTCTCAATCTAATAGACATTTCTGTTTACTTAATAATAAAATCCTAGCAGCAACGACAGCCTTAATTGTGTTACAAACGGTTCAGATATCCAAGAAATATTTTAGATATTTGTAAATTTAGTATCTTAATTGGGCTAAATGGAAGTAACTCAAATTATAATACCTTTCACTGTTCAATTATATTGACAGTTTGAATGGATTGATATTATAAAAGTGTTATTTTTTTGTTCAGATATTTCGTTCGCTACTCTTAGTCTGAAAACGGGGCATTAAATGCTTGTTGAGGGAATGTGTAGAAACTCAACGCCGTAATTTAATATTAAAACACTCAGTTCTCCGCTTTCTGCACGAAGGATGGCTCGAGGATTAAAAGAAGGCATTCAAAGTAGCGCTCTTCTCTGACGGGAAAAATATATATTTTTCTGTAATAGAATCAAACCTCATACAAAGAAAAGAGGATAGAAAGTGTTAGTTATTAAAATTTTACGAGGCCGTCTTGGCCCAGCGCCGGGATACAACTGCTGAATTTTATTTTAATTTTTTTGTTTAATACATCGTACTTGTAGATTCCCTTCAATGGGAATCGAAGTCCATAACTTTTATTTTTACATACATATAATATAGCTTGTAAGTCCACACAATATTAATTTATCTTGTATATACAACATTCATACATATGTAATAGGAGACGGAAGATATTACATTTCGGGTCAGTAATATGATTTTATTCGCAGATCAAGGTTATTATGTACACGTTAACATAGTAACATTATGTTGTAATATTACTATGTTTGTGAAATAAGGCTGATATTTACATGCCATTAACGTATGGCTTATTGGTCAGAGCCTTTGGACGATTTGAAAGAGGCGCGGGTTCAAGTCCCGGTGAATTCAGAGCATTATGTTTCTTGTAAAAAATATTCAGGCTAGTCACGGCGCAAGGGCACAAAGTGTGACTGTTGTAGGTACGATCCCCACTCGAAGAAGTGAAATATTTATTTAAATATATATTTCTTCACTCTGGTGTCGAGGGAATGTCACCAGAATTCGGTGGAAAGTAGATAATGGAGTAGTAGACACAAGGTTCCCTCTGCCCAAACTGCTGCGTGCATGATACAGCGTGAAGCTGATTTATTGATAACGAAAATACTTTCGAGATTTAAATGCTAGTAACGCTTGGCTTAGTGGCTAGAGCGCATAGATGATTTTCAAGTGGTGCGGGTTTGAGTCCCGGTAAATTCAAATTATTAGATTTTTTTGTTATAAAAAGTTTTTATAGTAGCAAATGATATGAAATAATGCCTAGATGTAAGTACAGAGGTTCTTATTATTTAAGGCTATATTTATTTTGAGTAATTTGTCTTTAAAGGCCATGTTTTGTTATACAAAGGATTAATTTTTTTTGTAGATAGACAAACCTATAATTACATATATAATTATCAGACATTCAAACTACGAAATTTTGGTTATCGCATACATATATCTAGAAATACTACGCGGCAAACGTTTTAACGCTCTTGTTTTACATATAAATGTTATGTGGGTTATATTTTTTTAGCTCCACGCTGTATCCGGCATATAGATGAGTAGATAAAGGGAACCTGGGAACCTTGTCTTAAGAGCCCCTGTTTACGTAAACTTACTTCCTTTTCTCACTTTCTACCAAATTCTGGAGGTATTGCGCTATAACTGGTGGCACTCAACCCCACGTCTTGCCGTGTTACCAGAGCGAGGCCATGAAAATTAATGATATGTTGTAACTGATAATTTTTTAATTATATAGAAAAGCTACAACCTGTACTAAAAATAAAATCTCTCATAATATTATTTTCATTGTAGTGTTGCGTGTTTTCATCCGAGTAAGATTCGAAGTTACAACTAGAGAAAAAAAATTATAAACATCTAAAGACTGTATAAAATGTTGAAATGTTTAATAAATTACATTGTTGAGTAGTAGTAGTAGCATTGAGTGGCCTCACTAACATTCAATCTCTCCACAATTGGACGGAATGACAGAAAAAAAAGTTTTAAGACATTGTTAATAAAACTACCCGCTACGGTTGGCAGCCCTGATAAAAAGGCTTTCGAAATTTTTCCAAGCATTTTTTTGACTCTTCGGCCGTACTTTAAATTACCTACAGATCTAATTAATTAATTAAAAAAAAAAAATTAAAAAAAAACATTATATTCACAGATTTATTTCCAACGATTTTAACAAGTCTATTACATAGAATACAAATGTTGTATTGTTTATACATTCTCTTTGAATGTATCGGGTGCACTATAAAAAGTTTACGGTGTGACAGCTGGCGGTTTTATTATGTGGACGAAAGATGAAAAAGGGGTTTCATATAAAATATTATTTTATGGATAACTTATATGGAAATTGTTAAATTTTTCAGAAATATTTAAATTTCAGTTGAGGAATCTATTTCATTTGGTTTTTGTAGCCAGGTTAATTCCGATACCACGACTAAGAATCGAACCCATAACGTTGTCGATGAACACATACGTAATTTAATTTTATATTAAATCTTTAATTAAATTAAAAGAAATTTCATATTGATAAATTTCAAATGTTTGCTCATTTTTAGGCGTAAAAATGGAATGCTTTATACGAAGACCGCATTATAAACCGAACATAGTCCCCAAGACACTCGTTTCACTAATTTTCGTCAGAACTGAAGACATTTACAATTTAAGCGGTGGAACTCAAGGCCGCATTTTGTTATTTCAAAGCGGATAAATTAAAACTTTAAATAAAATTTTAAATTATATATTTAAATTTTAAATTAAAAATAAAATTTTAAATTATATATTTAAATATTAAATTAAAAATAATATTATGAATTTGAAAGTTTGTGAGAATTTATGTTTGTTCTACTTTACAATAATATATAACTTGTAATTTATGTAAAAAATATACAATATTGTGTAATTTAAGATAAATTAGTTATTATATATATTAATAAGTATATTAATAATAAGGCCCAGGGGCGCAAGGATGAAATTGTAACGTGACGGTTGTAAGTTCGATCCCAGTCGAGGGAATGAATTATTATTTTTTTAATTTCTTCGCTCTGCCACTAAGGCAATTCCCATAAGAAAAATTCGGCGACAAGTGGAGAACGGGGTGTCTGAACACTAGATTCCCTTTGCCTACCCTGCTGTATGCAGGATACAGCGTGAAGCTGATTTTTTATAAATTTAATATAACAATAGGTTTAACCAATCAAAATCGCACGTGGGTTGCCAGTATAATACAATTTAATACCACACAAAATCTCTAATTTAACATAGCAATCTCATACAAATGAATGTTTGTTCATTTTTACTCGTGTTATCTTTGTTTTGGTATAACAATAGAATGTTTTTGCTCGAGGGCCGCTGAAGGTGTGGATGGCCCTCAAGTGTGTGGGACCCTGTAGTATCTTTTGTGCGAGTCATTAAAAATTCATATGGTAAAATTTAGAAATTTACCATGACTTAGGTTATAATTAGAATTTTTTTCCATATAGTAACAATTGTGTTTGGATTGGATGTTTTATGTGTGGTGAATGTGGGTTCGATTTACTGAGAAATTTGTGGCTATACATTTTTCTTTTACTTGTGTTAGTGATGAAAAAGATGTGGTATTGACTTTGTTAGCTTCCACCTTAAACCACACATAGCAGGGTAAACAGAACCTAATGTAAAGATACACTTATCCGTTAAGATACTCACGTTACCCACTTACAGTCGAACTATGAAGGCATTGTGTACTTTACCTCGTCATCAGAACGAGAAAATCTAAATATTAAATATTTCATTTCCCCGAGTGCGAATCAAATCCACGTCCTTCCACTATCATTTAATAATGAATAAGCAAAGAACTAAATATTTCAATATTTTACAGGAATCTATTCAATACTTTCAAAAAATTTTACCAATAATAAACTAACCATATCCATATCCTTCTTTACAAGACAAGCCCCCCACTCGTGGAAATAAACATTTTCATTTTTCATTTAATTTTATTTTTTTCGCTCCGGTGTCGAAGCAAAGCGCAGTGTTGAGTTGCGTCACTCGACACGCAATGCCTTCTCCATTATCCGCCGACATCAGGTTGCAGCAGAAAATGGAAAACAGAGTGTCTTGAAACCTGTTATATGCGGGATACTGCGTGAAGCTTTAAAAATATTACTAATAGAATTACCGATAAATAGTATGAGATCTCTGCTATAAAATTTATAACGTATGATACAGACTTTCAATAAAGAATTTTCTCATAAGCTTCATATTGAGTTCTTATATTAACTGATTCCATTGTGATTGGCATCGTTGCGTCCTTAACTTTAAGCGCGTTGGTTGTTTGTTCGATTTCCTTTATGAACCATACAGAAATGATTATATATTATATGTATATATATATATATAATAATTTCTGCGTGTGGAAAACGAATCTAGAACCATGATATTTGCTGTCATACACTGTTTCACTGTGTCCCTTTAAGGATGCTATCTTAATTTATTCAATAAATATTTATATTTGTGTTGAATTAAATCAAATGAACATTCATACACACTATGATTGGAGATTCAGATTTTATTTCTGTACAATATCTGTGAGGCTGGCGTGACGTAGGGGCACAAGCGTGCGACTATAAATGCGACTGTTGTGGGTTCAATTCCTCACTCGCTCACATTAAAACCGTGGCAACAGGACGAAGCGCGGCGAGTGCTAAGAAGAAGAAACCTGGAGACCTACTATAAAGACACTTCCATTTTCATCTTTTCACCAAATCCTTGAGGCATTACGTGTTGAACGGCGTAAATTAACGTCGCACTTTGCCTCGTTACCAGAATGAAGAAAATAACATATTAAATATCTCATTCACCCGAGTGGAAATCGAACCCTCAGCCATCACATGTTTGCGCCACGACGGCCTCACACCATAAAAAAATGTCAATACAATAATATAAAATGCTTGAAGCGAGTTATGTAGATTACCGTTCTTAGAATGCGTTCACCAATGATTGAATAAGACACCTGTCCAAAAACTAAAGAGGGTAGAATCGAAATGAGAAGTATTTC
Organism: Heliconius aoede; assembly: GCA_037355905.1. Lineage (NCBI taxonomy): Eukaryota > Metazoa > Arthropoda > Insecta > Lepidoptera > Nymphalidae > Heliconius > Heliconius aoede. The sequence goes on along the minus strand of JBAIZZ010000243.1, from coordinate 1,382,479 downwards.
TCTGAATAATTCGTAATAATAACATTATGAATGTTTAATATAGAAAATACTACAATTAGTGTGTTTCAATTTAAATGTATTTTGAATTTTGTTTTAAAACCTGAATTCTATCAAATATTCCATTTAATATTAAATGCTATCTAAAATTTTCATACCGAGTAAAATTTGAATCACTATTATTTATTGTTGTTTTTTAATAATTAGTATTGAAATATTTTTAAGGGTTTTTATCATATCAAAAAGGAACAAAAATAACCCTTATAAGATTATTATTATCCTTATATATTAAGAGGCCGTCGTGGCGTAGTGGCACAAGGGTGCCGCCCGCAAACGCGACGGTTGTGTGTTCGATTCCCACTCGAGGAAGTGAAATATTTCTTTACGTTTATTTTTCCATTTTACTTCGCTCTGGTGTTGAGGTAAAACGTGGCGTTGAGTTACGCCTCCAGAATTCGGCAGAAGTGGGGAACGGAGTGTCTTAACACCGAGGTTCCTTCTATCTACCCTGCTGTGTACGGGATACAGCATGAAGCCGAAAAAAAAATTATGTGCTGTTCGTCTGTACTTATGTCGAGATCATTAATCTCAAGATCGCGTGGAGGTATCAATGTTTTGGCTGCATTTTGTATGAAACTCCCGTGGACCTATAGTTATGAAAATTGGCACGAAGTGAGACTTTATAATATAAATAAAGGAAATATCAAAAAATTTATACATATTTCTTAAGAAAAATATTACAAATTTATATTTGTAGTTCATTTGTAGACTACAAGCTTAGCCCCGTCGACCTTCAATCCTGAAATGAATACAGCGCCCTCGGTGGGCGAGTCTATCTTGCACTTAATCGGGTTTTCAATATAAAATCGACTTGAATCTAAGTTACTTTATATGTTATAAGATCTGAGCAACTGAATTTGACAACCTTATGTGACAATATGAATCAGAGAATGTAGAAGGAACCAAGTAAAGGACACACTTTCACCTTGTTTTTTTAAACTTTGAGTGGCGAAACTCAATTCTAATTTTAATTTATCCTCTCTTTCTTACAAGACAAATTATAATAGACAATTATATGTATGTGAAATTGTATGTGTAACTTGCTTAATGTGGAATGAAGTTAATACCTACCAAGAACACCTTTATTAACCAGAATTACTATAACCAATACTAACTAAGGGCCAATACAAATACATCTATTTCTATTTCTACTCCGGTCTCACAGCGCCGAGCTCATGAATAAGGACTTGAACCCTGAATTTAGATTTATAGCTCCACTATCTACCATCTAACAAGTTCCAATATTTACAACTGAGCTATCTATTGGAATTAACAGTCAGGCATTGAGGGTTGACCTATTTAACTCAAGATTAGTTTCTCTGGATGAGATTTTGTAGGTTTCTTGATTAAAGTTCTGGATTATTTTCTTAACATTACCTTATTTTTACTCGACTTCAGTTCATCTTAAAGAAGGTTTTGGTTTCAGCGCGTATATATGTGTGTCCGTTCTCTTGTTCCCTTGTAACTGTTAAGCCAGTGAACCAATTTTAATAAATGATAAGTCGTTGAATTTGTCTTGGTGGCGTTAATTTCACTGAATGTTTTAATTAAGCTATAGCCGAGTTTTTTATTTTCTCTAAACTCACTAGCGACCTACGCTAGGTTTGCCAAATTATACCAAATCCTAACAAAAATTGAAGCCTACATCTTATGTATAATCCATCTGCTCTATGTTGTTTCATATAACATTCGTAATATTCACAGATTTTTTTTAATGAAATTCCCCCTATTGTTTTAAAACAATTAATTCCTCCAGGTAAGAATCGAACCTTTCCTTTCCTTGTACATACAGACAGTACAACCTTGATATATGTAAAATAATCACTGACAAATACTCCTTCAAGTATTCATAATTCTTCGACAATATAGGACCTTTGGCAGTGCGCGTTACAAAATAAATCACAAGACAAGAACTCTTATTGCAACGCTGAAAAGACTATTTTCGATCAGCCGCAACTGTTACCGCTTTATCTCAAGACAAATTTGTGTTTTCTTCTTTAGTAAGCTCTTTTGAATATATAATAAGGTCCATATCAGTGTTCCAATCCAGAATGTGTTTTCCTTTCAACTGAATCGCTTGGGACGTACTTGATTTGTTATATTAATAGTTTTTAACTAGATTCAATGTGGTTTATTTCTACTTTCTGTAGACGTTGTCGTAATTTTTTTTTTTTCATATATTCAATAAGGAAAAAATAATTTCGAAATGTTTGTCGATGATTTGTGATTTAAATTCCGTTGAATTAAAAAAATAAATCTCTGTTGGTAAGACATGTCTGCCAGAGTTTTAATTATATCTTCTCAGTTATTGATAAAACCGAAGACTGAAGATCAGAGTAAGCTAAAAAAAAATAATAAGGAATCATTAATTTTTATGATTCTTGGCAAGGAATTTCCACCGAAATTTTACGCCGACATTGTGAGACATTACGGCGACAGCTTGAAAAAAATAATAATTAATACTTTAATTTAATAATATATCCTATCTATATTTAATCTATATTCAATAAATTTATGTTCATTCAAACGAAGTGAATAAAGAAAATCTTCATTATGAATAAACATCAGATCGTTGTTGAAAAGAAAACTAAAAAAAATCACAGAATGAAAAATAAGCTCAAACGAAATTCCGAACATTCTAAATGTAATTTTCTTATAAAATCGATGAAGGAATTAACAATTTCGTATTAGCTTTATCTTAAATATACCAAATTAACTCTTTCTCTCGCCAAATTCGTAAATTTAATTAATTTGTAGAGTGGATGTAATAAGGAAATATTGAAATTAACTTACAAATTGGGGGCCCTTGTGGAGTTCCAATGGTACAGTAAATGATACAAATGCAAACGACGTAAATGTACTAGCTTACAAATAATTACATAAAAATTGATTGACGTTATAATTACGAAAACCCAGCCGCGCCTCGGACTCCTAATTGCTTCGTAGAGTGAACTTAAATGGTTGTATAAGTTACGAAACAAGTTTGATTACTAAATCAACCTTTTAAGCTTCTAAAAAACTTGCAAAAACTACTTTTCTTTGGGTAAAATAGGGTAATTTGTTTTTAGAAAGCCAAGCTCTAATCTATGTTTGTACGTTGTTAGGTAACTGTCTAACAGAGAGAATGTAGTGATTAATTATTTTACATTTTTTTGTGTGCTGTTTTCTTCTTTTGTGTAACTTCACGCTTCATTTTGTATATAACATAAGGAATCTCGTATTAAGTCTCTATTTCCCAATTTCCAATGAATGATGGAACTTAACGCTTACTTAACTTAACTTACAGTTTCTTAGGTTTCAGCTTTCAGATCCATGAAATAAAAATATTTTGAGTGCAAGCATGTCACTTAAGGAGATTTGAAGCTATAATCTCGCAATAGCTTCACGCTTAAGGAGAAAGTTAGTGTTAAATCACTAACACGACTTTCTCCTCTCACTAGATGAACAGGAAACGAAAATTATTCATTCTCTCAAGTGGAGTCGAACCCAAAACCACGTTACAACGGCCTCTAACATGTATTGTACTTAAATAATTATTTATGCTGCTTCAATATAAAATAAATATTATTAAAAGAAACTGAAACTTGTTTAAATGGGCTGCAGAATGGTATACATTACATAAAAAGGATGTCAAGGGTCTCATTCTGCGTTCTCTTCGGGGCCGTAGAGAAGACATATTATGCTAAAATAAACTTTGTTTGGAATCTTATGGAATATGAATGAATATTAAAAGAACACGATTGTTTATTTAAAGAATAGGTTTATATAATGTTAGTTTATAATCAATCGTTTATCTTTGAAATAGTAATATTCAAGCCTTGTTTTATACATACATTTCTTTTTTATTGCGTACCTCCATATTGTATATAGGTAATTTTGTTTAGCTTAATGCTACATCCCGCATATGGCACAGTAGGTAGGAGATTGTGGTTGTAGTTCGATTCTCACTCGGGGTAATTAAATATTTCAAATTTTCATCTATTCGCTCGCGTGGCGTTGAGCTCCGCGACCCAAAACGCAATGAAGACAGTATAGAAAACTAGCCTTGGAAAATGGGAAACGAAAGTGTATTAACGGGAACGCAGTGTCTTAACACTAGATTCCCAGATTCTGCTTTGTTTTAGATATAGCTTGAAGATGAAAAATAAATACATAAACTAATTTATTTAATACGCACGGTTCTACTCGAGAGAATTAATTATTTTCAATTACCCTCTAAAGCAAGGCCACGTGTAGCTTTAGATTTCGCCACTAAATACACCATCTTGAATTCAAGCGAAATTGAAGAAAAATATTTCTTATCGTTCTCAAGAAACAATTACCTAGTTGGGCTAAAAATTTTTATTCATGAAAACAATTTTCGTAACATCTTTTATTTTTCAAACGTAAAAATTGTTACACGACGGTCTATGTACCTACTTTCCTTTAAAAGAACGGGAATCTTTTAAATAACAGTCACTTCGCTGAATTTCAAGACTGTTATGACAATTTACTAGTAGTAATCTTTTTTGTGAATATTCAAGAAAAAGAAATCTAAAATTATAAGATAGGCAGACGAAACCGTTAGTGTTAAAACACTCCGTTCCCCATTTTCTACAATTTTTAGTTCTCTTGAAAGAGGGAAACTGTTATGAAGTTCAGTTTTTCTCATTCGGCCATCATTCAGTTAGTTTTTCAAATATTTTTTATTTCAATTTAAAAATGCATAATCTGCTTAAACTGTTTTCAACAAAATCTTTTCAACAAAGTTTACTTACTTAAAACCCAAGAACGCTTCCACGGGGATAATAAAGTTATTATATGAACATAAGAAACAAATTTTAATCCCGATATTTTATGTAGCATCGTAATACGTGATGGATCGTAAATTTATAATGAGATGAGCATTATATCTGTGAAAATAAAGCTATAATATTACTTATATATCTGTATTTGAACTAGTGACCCACCCTGACTTTGTTTGGCGACTTTAATATGTATTGACCATCAAAATGCCACCTTTCGAATATAAATAATGAATTATTCTTTATTTCCTCGACACACAAAGCGCGGCGTTGAGTTTTGCCACTCAAGTACTCATTGGGGATGCAATATCTTAAGCCATAAAGCGGGATACAGCGTGAAGCTAAAAACGTAAAGTGAAACTAAAAAAATTGAATAAGTAGGTAAGTTATAAATTAATAAACATATTCTCTTTCTATAGAGTTTATGTGTAGCATAATATATGCAAGATGGATGAACGGATATATTTTCCTCTTTCACGCAAACTACTGAACGGATTTAAATGTAACTTTACAATAATATCAACGTGCGTATTGGAGAATCGTAGCGCAGGGGAATAAGGGTTCGATCACTACTCGAGTAAGTAAATTATTAGTCATTAATATTTAAATTTCTTTGGTTAGGCACTGAGGCAAAAGCCCGGCGTTGCTACCCAACACGGTCTCAATGTCTCAATATCTCGAAATTCAGCGGAATGTGAGGAACGGAGTGTCTTCGCACTAGGTTCCCCTCTGTCCACCCTGCGAGATACAATATGAAGCTGATTTTTTTTGTAGCAATATAGCTAACACGTCAAAAAACACACAAGCTATCATTTATATAATATTATATAATAAAAATTTTATAAAATTTGGCAATAACATAACAAAAAGTATAAGCGGGCGAAGCCGCGAGACAACTAAAAATAATTCAAGCAAGGCAAAGGTAGGAGTAAGGCCAAACGTCAACACCAGGCAGATGGTCTCAAGCCGAATTGCGTTTATTTTACTTCGAGTTTTCGCCATAAGGGAATACTTTGTTTATATAACGTGTTAACAAAGGGTTGCGACTAAGCTATAGTTTAAGGACTTATGTATATAATAATATACGCAGGTTTTAATATGAGTGAAGGTTATGGATTCCATTTTCGCTAATAGACATTAATATATTTGAGGCCGTCGTGGCGCAGGGGAAGCCTGCGATTGTTAACGCAACGGTTGTGAGTTCATTCCCATTAGGGGGCATGAAATACTAAATATATTATATTTTCCTTGTTCCGGTAATGAAATAAAGTGCCACGTTGATATTTATAACATCACTACAGACTATACTTAATATTTCTTTGTATTCAATTAATAATTCTTAAAAATTTTATATTAAATCAAATCAAATCAGTTTTGCACACAGCAAGATAGGAAGAGGGAATCTAGTATTAAGACACTCTATTTCCAATTTTTTAAAAAACTCTGGAGGAATTGCGTATTGAGTAGCGTAACTCAACGCTGCACATTGCCTGGGAATGAACATATTATATATTTAATTTTTTGAGTGGAAATCGAACCTTCAACCTGAAGTTTACTGTGCCAAGATGTACCTCTTTATATTATCTAAGTATATACAAGCTTTCGTCGCTTATAACTTACTGCGAGTGAGAACAAATAACTCAAAAACATGATTGTCCTCCATTTTAATTAAATTCAATCGTAAAGTGTGCGGCGGGAGATTTATAGCACAATCTCGCTTATGAAATGTACGGTATATTAAAGTCACCTTTGTATACTTATCTATTGTTTATATAATTTCTACTTTTTAAGATATAATTTGAGGAGAATCGTGGTGCAGGGGTACAATTGACTGCCGATGTGACGGTATGGGTTCGATCGTTGGGTTATGGGTTGGGCGAATTATAGGTTCGATTTCTGATTAACGAAATAAAAATACTCTATATTTTTATTTTCTCGCTCTGGTAGTAAATCAAAGCGAAGCGTTGAGGTCCGCCACTCACACGCAATGCTTCCAGAATTCACGAAAAGTGGGGAACAGATGTATCTTAATAGAAACGTAAAAACTTTCGCAGATTCCCTCTACCTACTCTGCTATGAGCAGGATATATATAGAATTTATTATTTCAATTTATTTTTGTGGTAAGAAACTACTACACATATAAATTGGGCGGTGCTTTGCAAACTGAGTATATTAAATATGGGTACCTCTACCTATCCCGCTATATGCGGGATACAGCGTGAATCTAGAATACACATACAACTTATACAAATATTTCCAACGCTAAATAGTTTAGACAGTCCGCTCTCAATAGGAATGTTTCAGTTTATCGTTGCTCTATAAAAAGTTCAACTCATTTATTCATAGAGGCCTGAATGGCGTGTCATGGGACGCCATATTGGATGGCGTATTCAGACGAGATTGGTGCTGTGAATAGCTGCGGGCCAGCAAACTAGCGGTTAAACTGTTTTATTTAAGTAAAATTGAATAATTTACAAGTTTTAACTTCACGCTGTATCCCGTATATAGCAGGGTAGGTAGAAGGCCTAGTGTTAAGACACTCCGATTTCCAATTTACGGCCAATTTCCGTAGCATTAGGTGGAACTCAACCGACAGCGTTTCGCTGTTACTTGAGACTGAGGTGTCGCTGCAATACATGCAGTTGTTCTTTAAAAATTTCACCGTCCGTCTCATTGCTTGGTCCCTTCCCTTTCGCTTGGTTCCAGTCACACAAATAACATCCACATCTCTGTCATCCATCACATCTCATAATCCATTCATCTTTTCTTCCATCCCTCCTCTTCTTCCACCTCCCGCCGTTCGGTGTGGCGTGACATGGCGGGTTCGGTGGCGGTCCCCAACGTCGTATTCATCGCCACTTGACACACCACCAGGGATGCACTGGTACGCATAGTCTTGGTGGGTACGCATAGCTAACAGCGCGGCTCGCGAGTTGCACGTTGCGAATGGCAAGCTTTCCAACGTGGACCTCCAATTTATTGTTTCGTATTTTCTTATTTTTATTATTTTATTTTTACTTCGTCTATATATAAAAAAAAGTCGATCAAAATTTTAAACGCTTATTCAGTAGCTCTGCTCCTAGGTCTACCCTGTACAGTATCACTAGATTTCTTACTTGAACGTCGGTATTATAAAATCTATTCTATCAAGTAATCCATTGTTGTGTTTCTCTTATAAATATGGAGAGCTTATTAGGTTAAGCGCGCTAATCTCAGAAACTATTTGTACGTATTTATAAAAAAATGTTGGCTGGACTATCTGTTTATAGAGGTTATAGTTTTGATGTAGCCCACTGTATCTGCGGTTTGAGTATCGAAAATTAATTTAGACAGGTAAAAGAAGTATACTATGATAACGGCTTATAATATACAGGAGTGATAGGTGTGGTGGACTCACTCTGGTAACAAGGCAAAGCGTGGCGTTGAGTTCCGCCAAAAATGCGGCTAAAAGTGAGGAATGAAATCGTCTTGATGGGGAACAAGTTTTCTGTAAAAGTGAAGCTGATATAACCTTTCCCGTTTCTTCAATTTTGTTAGATACAGTGTGTAATTACGAAATTTCATGTTATTATTTTATTTTATAGAAAAAGTCAATATTTTATTTATTTAAATTTGCAGACGTATTCACTCATTTTGTACAAAAAGAACTACAATTATAAGCTTGTAATGATTTTCTTTTATGTAAGGACACACTTGCACAGATACAGGACTGCACCAGCCATGGTGCAGGTACCCCTGATACTCCTGATACCTGATATTCTACCCCACTACGTCCGGGATAAACAATATATTATATATATAAATTTCTTATAGAATATACCTATTATACCTAGTACATATATTAGCTTGTGATTTAACATTCCATCGTTACAATTTTTGTAATTTCAGCAAAAATTTTCATCTAGCCAGCCCGAGGGAAATCATTGTTATTCTAGGTTTTAATAAAATATGTTCAATATCAGTTTTGTTTTAAAATTGACGTCAAAATTTTTTTGCAGTAAATGAAGAACATGACGGTAAAACTGTGAATTAACAGATATGGTGCCCTTTTTTATTTATATTGTAGTGTAATAAATATATTAATTAATTTTACCATTAACCCTTTATTTTTTTGTTCCGTTTCTCTTCACGCTCTGCCTAGTTACCAGAGCAAGAAAATGAATATTCTCGAGTAGGAATCGAACCCTATAACCGAAGCGCAGTAGTCACACATTTGTACCCACACATTTACGTCCGTCACATGTCACGAGGGCTTCGATACGGTAATAGTTACGGGTTCATTTCCTACTCGATGGAATAATATTAATTAAGATATTATAATTTACATTTTTCTTCTCTGGCACATAAAGCAGGGCGTGCAACATGTGAATTTTTAACCATAAGCACGGCGTTGACCACTCAACACACAGTGCCTCCAACTTCAAGAAATTTAGCCGAAAGTGAGAAAGAGATATTTCCTAGTAGAAATGAAATATCAATAGGTGTGGTCACCCTGCTGGTGCAGGATGCAACATGAAGCTAGAAAAATCTGAGAACTCATAATATACATGAAATCCTACTACGGTTTCTAATAATTGATAGTGAACGACACATCACCAGTCCAACTGTAAGTCAAAAATTAGGCCGATTGTTACACAACACTGGTACCAAGACTGCGAAGTTGAATTTAAATTCGTGTGAAGTTCCTGTAATTACGATAGCTATATTCTGGCGGCTGTATTTATAGTAATAAAGAGAAGTATTTTCGAAATAATGCATTCCGGCATAGTAGTGGGTTCGATTTTCAATTTCGTGGCAGGTTATGTTCGACCCCAGTAGGAATAAATTATTTAATATTTTCATACATTCTCTAGTAATCTGGGCAAGCGCGGCGTTGATTTCCGTCACTCAACACGCAATACTTCCAGAATACGTAGGAAAATAGAGAACGGTTCTCTCCCCTGTTATGTGGTGGGAAAACAGCTTGAATCTAACAGACAACTTGTAATATAACAATATTTATTCAGTATATTCTATAGAATAGCATTTTCTACAGCGTCACTGCGGTTTAGGTCAACAGCTCTACAACTAACAGCGCTTGATACTTTCAATATTTTTAATAACACTTACTTTATTTCTTTAAAAATGCAGAAAGATTTTTAAAAGTTATCTTAGTGAACTTCTTGGATTTGGTTTAGTTGTAAATATAATATTTTTTAATGTTATTAGTGGAAATGGAAATTAAAAATACTCGTTCTACTTGTGTTTATTTATTTTATAGTAACTTATGAAATATTCTTTAAGAAATTCTGACATGAAATTTCAATATAAAGCCTTTTGATACAATTTTTACTCTCTATTGCACAATTAAATTAATACGTACAGAAAAACTTTATCTAATTTCTGTCTGTACATATGAAATTTGTATATGAAAAAATTATTGTATTTCTTATTGGGGGCATTTTGCACTATAACGAACCCAAAACAATGATATTAAATTTTTTGTCTATTTGACGTTGCGTTTGTGTATGCTAATCTCAGAAAAGGCTTAATCGATTTTAATGGGTTTTTACTATTGTATTTTGGCATATTTCTATTAACATTTAAAGTTCATAAATTAAAAACTTATGTTCAATTATATTTCAGTAAAATATTTATTTTCTTTACATGAATATTGTCTTTATTATTATAACAATACTAAAGTAATTCATATTAGTAAAAAAATAATTGGGTAATTCAAGTTAGCGAAGCCGCATGCGCATCGTTAGTTACGTACCATGTACATATAAACGAAGCTGAATTAGACTGAGATCCCAGGGCCTCCAGACCTACGTCATTTTCAGCAATGCTGAAATTCTGAGGATCAATAGTCTAATATGTAGTTAAGACTAGAATACCCTCTAACTTGAAAGTGGGAAAGAAAGAGTCGAAGCACTTAAAGTAAAAAATCATGTTAAAAAAAACCGAATTTCCCTATAACGAGACAACATCGTGTCGCTGCCATCACTTCACTTGACAAATTGCAAACTACACGACTACGGAGTTTGGAAATTGAATTTTCATCAATAATAGACGAGAGCTAGAGAGAGTAAGTAATGCTGTGTTTTTATTCTAAGACATTTTCTTAGTATACTTTGTTATCGACATATTGATGTTATAAATGAACTGCACGCTGTATCCCGGAAGGGAAACTCTTGTTAAGACACTCCGTTCCCGGTTATTGATAATATTTATTATCTTATTGTGACATTTAGTTTTTTTTATTATATGTATTATTTCCTTGTTTCTAATGTATTTTTTCACAATATTTTCACCAAGTCAGAATCAAACCCATAACCTGTCGTGTGCATACATTGCAAGGTAGACAAAGGGGTCTAGTCTAGTTGTCGTTGTTTAATCACCACACAATCCACAATTGCCGTATACAGGCAGCTATTTATTTGCACCACGGCGGCATATGTTTATATTATTAGTCTATTCAAATTAGTAACATTATATTATGTAAATTTAAATACTGTTGACGCTCACACGCGAAAGCTAATATTTGTTAAAATAATTAACGATTTATAAGTGTTTATGGTACGTCTAATTGAATTTTGTTTTAATTTTTTTTCAGTGTAACAGCCTATCCCTTATATAAGAACTGGTGGCTTGTGGCTCTCCTTGTTCCAGTTTCTGAATTCGAGACATTCCTGGTTGAGCGGCGGAAGTCAACGCCGCAGCGTGTCTACCACAATAACGGAATAAAAATTTCCCTGAGTAACCAAGATTATCGTTTATAGTCCACCCACCTCAGCAAAGAACGCCTCTAAGGAGACTTTATATGCTGAACCCGTGTCCCACAAGCCTTTCAAAAGTCAAATTTAAGGAAAAGATCAGAAAAAGAAACATAATAATAATACAAACAAATGTCAATATCCACACCCAATGTCTCCAGAATTCGACGAGAGGTAATGAATGAAAGTGTCTTAATGGGAACGGAGTGTTTTAACACTAGGTTCCCAGATTCCCTCCGCCTTCCCTGTTAATACCGTATACAGCTCGAAGCTAATATAAAAACGTAAATATCTTAAACGCTAAAAGCATCCGTGGGCTTTCGCCACAATTCAATTCAATTTTGCAATTTCGGAGTCACGTCCAGTTCACTTGCATTTACATTTTTCGAGGCGACATTCTTATTTTAAATATTAAACTAATTGCGTTAGCTCTTTCTTTGCGTTTTATCTCCGTCTCAGAGCACTGTGTGATTAATGAGGTATGCTTAAGATTTTACTTTTTAATACTAGGTGAATATCGTGGCGTTGCTCGAATTATAAAAAAAAAACATTTTTTTTCTTATACAGTATACAGAACGTACGTGAACGTACAACTATCACGTACAATCAGATAGAAAGTCTATCTGCCTGTTTGTCATTAAAAAATTATAACCTGCAATCTACGAAACCACTACAAAAAGAAATTACCTTATATGAAAACTTTACACATACACTTTATTCTCGTTCAAGATTTCTAATAAGCAGATGATTATTCACAGTACGTGTTGAAACAAGCGTAGGCATACAAATATACTCGACCCGATCTCTCAGGACGTGACGCTGTAATACTATTTTGAAGATGAATTTCCAACGATTTTTTTCTTCATTTTATATACATTACTCTGTTTATTATAGGGAAAATTTAAAAAAACACGTCAAATTAGGCAATGGACAGTAAAAAAGCAATATAATAGGTTACTCTGTGGCTTATAAACGTAATTGTGTATATATTACTCCCACAAGCGAAGTGTCAAGTCTTACGGTCCGTGCTTGGAATAATGAATAGAGATGCCAACAATTTGGTGTAGTATGACTTTGATAGACAAGTGATGGTTTCTTTCTTCTTTCTTTTAGACGTTTTTATTTAGACACTCCGTTCCCATTAAGCCACCGTTTCCCACTTTCCGCTGAAATTTCACTATTATATGTAGTAGCACACTTGTGCTCCTGCGCTACGACTGTTCAAGACATCGAATAAGACATGTATATTATGTTAAATTCCATCATCTTAACCGTTCCGATGTACCTACGGTTAAAGTTACTTCGGTCACTAAAAAATATTATCAATAAATTAGCTTCACGCTGAATCCTATACACTGTAGGGTAGGTAGAGGGAACCTAGTGTTAAGACACTCCGTTCTCCACCAATAATAATTCATTAATATATTTTTTTAATGTCGATTTGAATACAAGGACGCGGGCAAAATAAGATCTGTCGTTGAAATTCTAACGTTGTTTTTATACGGAAACCGCGTTCACCATTGGGATATCTATGAAATCAATTTTTATTTTTATATTAAGTTGTGTTACCACATAAAAAATATATGGATGTAATATAATTTTATATTATTACAGTCAGATTATTTTTTATTACTATGAATCTAGTATATGCGGTATTTAGATGGTGATAAGTGACTCTGTTCCATAATATATTATTTTTTTATAACTTTGAGTAAATATAAGTGAGGCCGTTGGTGCCGCTTGACTCAGTGGCACAGCATCTGACTGTAAGAGCGACGGTCGTGTGTTCGCTCCCATTCTGGGGAAAGACATATTTTCATTTCCACATTCGGGTACCCAATTCAGTTTTTCAACGCTCAATGTCATAATAATTGAGTGGAAATTGTTGAAGTTGTATTTTTTTATTTCTATCTGTTCTCCGATACTTAGTCTGTTTAGTTAGTTTTGTTTAAATTTTTCAGAAAGCCATTATTATGAGATGATAGTCAGCTAAACAGATAGCAGATAGAAAAACAAATATGTTTTTTAAATACATATAACCATTTTGTTTCCTTTTAAGTTATTAAAGCCAACTTAAATGTAGAGAAAAAAAAGAATAAAACTTTTTTTTTTTATGAACGTGAAATCATATTCATAGACGCACAATAGTTTTTAAGTTTGAGTAGTAATTTCCAAGCATTTATTCTCCCACAGTACAATTGTTTCACTCTGTTGAATGGTGGAACGCCCTTCGTAATAAAAGCATTGGCAATAATATTTAAAAGTTTTTACATACTATTTAGTATATAATGTCGCTTTATTACCGATTACAAGAAAAATAGATTAGAAGGTTTGACCTTTATGTGGTATTTTTTAAATTATAATTCTGTTATATAGTTTTTTAAATTCATAAATGTTTGTACGTGTTTTTCCATAAGTTTCTTGGAAGTTAAAGTCATATCACGTTACGATCCTCCTCTCTTGTTGTAACTAACATTGCTAGCCGTATTTCCGACAGACGTTTCTCTCTTCTCTCTTCGCATGACCCAATGTGTGTGATAGTTATATTATACTATTTACAGTCAGTATATAAGTCCATATAAAGAAAGTACAAAAATATATTTTAAAAGTCAAAGAAACACGTTTAATATTCAACATTGACAACTAAAACGCTAGAAAAAAATATTATTTAAATGGATATGATAAATAGTTAAATTTATTCGAAATGAAAATGTCCAAATAATCTATTCGTAACTTAGTAGAGACTCGACAAAATAAGTTAAACGGCACGGTTTGGGAATTTAAATTTTGTTGGTATTACGTAGGATTTTTTTAGCATCACATTGCAATTCGCACATAGTGGAGTAGACAGAGGGAACCTGGGAACCTGGCAACCTGGTGCTAAGACCCTCAGCTCCTATTAAGAGACTTCCGTTCCCAACATGTAGGATGGCTAATTTAATATATTATGTTTTGTAATACATGACGGCATCAAACCGCAGTGGGATAGCGTTTTTTGTAAGCGTGATAGTTGAGTGCTTGAACCCACTCCGTGTGATAAATTAATTTCGATTTCCGACTCTGAAAAATTGAATTGAGGTGAAGAACGGAGTGCCAAAAATCAATTGAGGTATCATTCTGCCTACCATATGCAATAAGCAAAACAAATTACGGATATGCACACCACAACCACATATATATAAAACAAACTTAATTATATTAAGAAGAACAAAAACAAAACAATTGATTTCGTTAAATACGAGGGAGCAGAGTATTCACAGCTAGAATACACTTGAACGCCGGACGACTTCGCGATCGAGCTTTTAAAGCTAAACGCTATTGCGAAATACACACTGGTCTGGTCTTCCTCAGTATGATAGTAACAATTTGACAGTAAGTTTAACAGATGACGGTAACGATGGAATAATAATTATAATATAAAAATAACATTTTATTAGTAGTAGCTTAATGTTAATAGAATAATAACGGTATATTGTTATTTACTTACCAGACCGTAGCAATTGTGTAACGGTAGCGACATAAAAGTAACGGTATAAAAATATAATAGAAAAGTCGAACATAATATCCTCTGTTTCGCAACGGAACTCAGAGAGAAGTATTTTAAAAATAAGGAATCACTATTTTAAGTCCCTTGATTGGGAATCGAACCTACAATAATCGTGTTCCAGTCAGACGCTGTACTTCGATAGATTTATGTTGTTCATATATATATATGTTTTTTTTGGGATTCCGTATCTCAAACGAAAAACATCGCAACCCGCATAGGTTCACTTTGTTATCAGTGTGTAATTTATCTGAAGATTGTTATGAGATATCAATTTGAAGATAAATTTAAATATAGAAGTTTACGGTTTCTTGCAGCACACATCCAAATCCAGCTTCTAAATCATCGCATTTAAAAGATACGAGCATTTATGTATTTACCGTATTTGTATTAAGCGTATTGGGCAAGAAGTGATTTAAGTTCAAACTTACTATATAAAGAAAAAACAGGAAAATTTATTTATTTGGCCACAGGTGAGAGTTTTATTTTTTATGGAAAATAATAATAAGTGATTCACGCCGCCCACGACCCCGTGCAACACCATAGAAAATACATAATAAAAGAACAACGTAACATACAACTACAGGTGCGTTGCCGGCTTTTCATTGGAGATAGACGTACTTTTTGAAGGTACTTTGACCTGAATGTAGACCTGGAAACTTTAATCTACATAACATTCTCTAGAACTGCATGTCACATTGGTTTTGTAAAGCGACTAAGCGTTCGCCGTGTATTCCACTTGTAAACGTAGCGTAACATTATGTAAATGAAATACAAGATAAGGCGCATATCGAGATACTGGCGGTTCTTCGATTCATTTCGTTGTGCCATCACTTTGTGAATTAGATTAGATTGCTTTTTATTTGGATATCAAATGTTAAGAGATTGGATTTGTTTTATTTTCTTGGTTAAAGTTAAAACTTCACACCTAGAATGAACCTTATATTAAAAACGCCTCTTTTTTCACATTTCACCTTATTTTCTATTCTTATTACCAGAGCGAGTAAATGAAAGAAATTCTAAAATAAAATAAACTATCCTAGATTCGCGAGAGGCGGGATCGAAAACAAACAAGAGAAGGTTGTTCTATAACCATCGTGATAACATTGAGATAGTTGGAAAATCAAATGAAAACATGTATTAATAAGTTCTTTTCTTTGCTAACTGTGGAATAATATTTTAAAACTAGTTAAAAAATTGTAACAAACTATATTTTCTGTAAACTGTTTTTATTGTGACTATAATATATTAATGCTACTAATTTAGTATATCAGGTGGAGATTATTAATTGAATATTAACCAAATCATAGACAGCTCATTACGCAAGTGATTTAAGCAGCACGAGTATATTTGGGTATAATATGCGTGCTGTTTTGTTGTATCCAAATCGAAGAATAAAATTAATTTAACTTCTATGATTTCGCAAGGAGACAAAAAACGGCGTTGATCTCCGCAGTTTTCTCTGTCTTATCATTTTAGGTATATGTAATAAGAGAATAGGTACATGAACAATAATATAAGATATAAATAATTCCTCTAAACCGAATATGAACCTGCGACTAAAGTTTACATTCACGTTCAAATTTCACTACAACGTCTACATTATGAAAATATTCTGATTTTTATTCTATTTATTTTTTCCGTTTGTTTTTACAAGGAAACTTATTGTGTATACTTATCTTGATCATTCTGAGTTCTCTTAACAAAATTGTATTTTTTGCAGATTCCTCTTTACGATATACATTTCTAGGTATTCTGTAATTGCGAGGAAAAAGAAAATAATAAACTTAGACAGCAGTTCCACTTTGGATATAGCTTTTAAATTTTATTACTTAAGCTGCTACGAGGTCTACGGTATGGTCTACGAAATTGCTACGAATCTATAATTTCAATTCCAATCTATAAAAACGTTGGAATTCTTCAAAGAACATTTCGAACGCTGAAACTAAATAGGAATGTAATAAATGTTAGAATCATTAAATAGTAATGCGATTACAATATTCACTCGAGCGGAACGTCTGTTGGTTCGTCAGTACGTAAGTAAAGTAGTGAACTGAGTAAATTATAAGCTGAGTGTACACTTGCGTTGTATTTCACTTTTACGTCTTGTGAGAAGAGTTTCTAAGAGGCCAGAAGTGGCTCTGGGGTACAACCGTATGACTGTAAGCTTTATTAAACTGTACGGTTATGGATTAAATTTTTAACACTATGTGTCTAGCCTGCTATGTAAGAAAGCTTAACAAAATTATCTTCACATAGACATGAGTGCAAACTTTGACTTATTATAGTTCGTCTTTTGATAAATAGTCTACAACCACATTTGTGCTAAGTTTTGTTCTTGGCAAACTTTCATATCTGTTTTATTATTTTTATCTGTTTTATGAATCTGTGAAACTGTAACGCCATCGTCATTTACTTGGTACGTGTCGTTCTACAGGATAGTGGATTCGATTATTTTATTTGTTGTGTAGGTGTGGCAAGTGAGACCGAACCATACATACTTATTTGAATATATATCCTAGAATATCCATCCTCATGAAATTTTACGTGGTCTTCCTCTAGTATAACGACACTATATTCTTGAATGTCCATCAATGGACGAGTATGCTTAGAGAACGTAACGTATGTAGAATTTTAATTGATTTTTAGAAAAATTATGTGTTGAGTAGTAAAACTTAACGCCGCACTCTCTTTTCTTACCAGAGCGAGAAAATAAAAAAAAAAACAATACGAGAGGAAATCGAACCCAAACAGTCAGACCGCTCCACAAGATGCATTAAGTTTTAAAATATAATAAAACAATATAATAATATTCCATAATAATAACATTTATGGGGAAATAAATTATAGTAAACTCACGCTCTGATTGGTAAAACAATTTTTAAATACAGCTGCAGTTATCGGAGTCTTAATTAATCCCCACTTTGCATGCAGCGCAATTTTACGGCGCAATCTTCTGAGATATAAAAATAAAAAACGAAACTATCAATATGAATGCTTCTTTGCTAATTAAAATGTGGAATTATTTTTGGTTGTTAAGTTTTATTCATTTAATTATTTGTTTCTTTTTAGAGTGTTGATGGTTGTGGATTCGAATATAATGAGGGGTCATATTAAGGGGTTATATTAAGTTTTGTGTTTAAAATGTCGGTGTCTCTGATTTATTAGTAGTAGAAACAGTACTGAGTAGAGCTTTCTGAAAAATAGTAAGGGAATACTGAGAGGGGACGTCGAAATTCATACAAAAAGGAAAAAATAATATTTTTGGTTTTTTAGACAGTTCAATGCGCGGCGTTAAGTACATCACGCAAAAGACAGGGCCTCGAAAATTCGAAGGAAAATACATCTTGAATCTTAAATATTTTCTTAAAACAAGGACAATCATGCGAAAACTAAATATAATATAATTATTCAAACTGAAAACATGAAAGGGGCGAATTGGCGAAGTTGGTAAAGTAATTTAAAGTTTATAATCAAATAGATGTAGGTGTTTAGGTTCAAAGATCTCATGTTTGAAATATTATTAAAAAGGGTAATCGACGCTTTCGTAGAACAGTTGGATCAGTAGACTTTATATATGATAGTTGTTGATTCGATTTCCATCTGGTAAATTGTTTATTTCAAATAAACGATTCGGAACCGGCATTAATAATCTTAATGCCGGTTCCTAATCGCAATGCTGAATAATATTTTTTAATCAGTCAGTATATAAATACTTTATATATATTTCTTTATACATTACTACTTTTCTTATTATATACTCGCTTATTTCTGCGACTTCCCCCTCATTTTTGAATGTAATTAACTCATACTTTATATGACTTATTCTAAGAGGCCGAGATAACTGATAAAAAATATAATTGGGTACATCGAACGACTAACATGATGTGACAAAGCCTCTAAACTAAATATAGCTATCTAGATGTACTGTCTATCGTAAAAAATTTTTTTTTTCAATTTTAATCCTACGATTGTTTTTGAAGTTTCTACGATTCGAATTCGATTCGAATCAGATCAGCTTTATATTATAATTAAATTGGCAATACCAAAAGATATAAGATAAAGCCAAGATTGTTTTAAGATACGAAAAGATAGCAAAATGTTTATAAATAGAAACTATTACGGTAATAAACAGTAAATTTTATATAGTACTCGGACTTTATCTAAAAAGTCTTCTATTTCGTTGTTCTTATCTTATTTTGACTTATTTACTTGTTTGTTTAAATTGATATATACAGATCTATGCTTTATTCAAACACGCCAGTCGTGGAGCACAATAAGAAATAATAAAAAATAAGAAATAAAATATATATTTAATTTCATTTCCTTGCTGAAACGTTACTTAACATGCAGTGCTTCCACAATTGGGCGAACATTGGGGAACGATAGTGTCTTAACACTAGCTTGCCAAAAAAACCACTTAGAATTATATTATGTAAGTAAACAGGGAAAACCTAGTGTCAAAATCTTTACTATATAGCGACTATATTTGATCTACCTAGTGCTTTCTGCACTATGAACATTATCTATTGTCTTACTGTTATGATAGCGTTTTGGAGGTTAAACAAATATGAGTAATAATTTAGTTAAGACCGAAGTGATTGTATGTAATGGCTATGAGTTCGATTTTTACTTAGAGTTGTTCGCTTAAAATATTTTTATTTCACCCACTTGGTAATCTCTAAAAATATAGAAAATATGGAAAACATAATGTCTTAATACTTACCCAAAAATCAAAGAATAAAATAAAACATATTTTCTGATAACCTAAAACTAATGTTAAGCTTCTTAAAACAATGATATATTTCAGTAATTTTGCTATAAAGACGGCAACTTGCTGACTCCGCACACCGTTGTCAGCGATTCACCTAGATTCTGCTCTAGCTTGTATTCATAGAGCTTTTCATATTGAAATATAAGCTTCGCTACGTATTGGAATGAAATTGTCAAGTAGATAGGTTGATTTATACGTAAAATTGGAGAGGTATAGTATTCAGGAGACTGTTGGTTCATTGCAACAAACTAAAAGGTTTTTTTACTAACTATTTACTAACTGTTGTGCTTTTGCCCGCAGGGTAGTCAGAGGGAACCTCATGTTACAGATATAGCGTGAAGCTTAAATATTTCATTTCCTCGCTTTGGTAACGAGAAAAAGCGCGGCGTTGAGATCCACGCCACTCATCACGCAATGCCTCCATAATTCGGCTCGATAATCTTAAAAGATACAGAGTATTTTAACACTAGGTTCCCCAGATTCCTCTGCCTAGTCAGCGCGGGTCACTGCGTGAAGCTGAAGAAAAGTTTAAACAAAAAGAATTTTGAAAAACAAAGGCAGTTTTAACACATTTCAACCCACCACATTATTTAACTTTATCACATTACGTGTGTGTAAATAAAATTACATTTCATTGTACGGTCCGCAGAAACACAAAGACATTCGTTTCCATTCATTCATATTGTAATTTTACTGCGTCGTCTCAACAAAATGATTAACACAGTGCTTTTATTGCCCGTGAACGTGTGGACGTTATTTTGTACAAAGGTGGAGTTTTCATTTTATTTTTATAGATGTTTTTGATAACGATCTGTACCAATGTAATATTAGCGATCATAATAAGCCTCAGTTAGTTTTACTTATAGTGATAACTTTATATACGATATAACCATATATATAAATATATATCCTTATATATAATTATATATTATAAAGCTTATTTGGCTTATGAGCGCTAATCTCAGAAAATATTAGTTCAAGAAATAAAGGATATTTTTTAGCTTCCCACCCGCACATAGCGGAGTAAGCAGAGGACACTTGGGAACCTAGTGCTGAGACACTCCGTTTTATTAAGATACTTCCGTTCTCCAGTTTTGTTCTGGCTCTTTTTGTTATTAAAACCTCATTCAGAGAGCGATGAATTGAAAATATTAATTAAATATTTCATTCCTTGTATGGGAACTGACAGAACATACACTTGCACTTGCATTGCACATTGAGTAGCGGTACTTAAAGCCGCGTTTGTCTTATACCAGTGAGTAGATCAGTAACTTACTACTTACTATGTAAAAAAGGAAACGCCTGGAAACTTCTTTCGAGTGTCCTTCCTAAGAATTTTGGTATAAGTAAAGCACTTAGGAATTGAATGCGAATGACGTGTAGGGTCAAGTAGAAGACTGAAAGACTGGACTAAAACCCACTTATTTCCAGCTTATTCACTATGACTAATAATATGAATACTTTTTATTTAGATTTTTTATATTTCGGTAAAGGATTGGTTATTGTGAATTTTTATTTATATTTATAAAAAATCAGCTTCGCGCTGTTTCCCGCACGCAGCAGGGTAGGCAGAGGGAATTAAGGCGCTCCGTTCCCGTCTTTACTTATATTTATAAACATCTTAAAGTTTTAGTAATAATTATCACTTATACTTATCTATCTATCGTTTAAACAAATAACAGCGTTGCTCAAATCAAGATGCTCGTAAAGTATGGGTAACTCGATAAACAGATTATCTAATATATAACAATAATTTTGGACATTTTTAAAGGTACACTTATTGTACCGGCACTGAGTCCGCCCACCTTACCCTTATTATTTCGAAAATTATGGCGTGCCTGAGAAACGAATTATCTTAACAATAGGTTCTATTACCTGACCTGTTGTTACGGGAAAAACCAGAATTTGGAAAAAAAAAATATAGAAACTGAATGAAGAAGAGCAATTTTGGCTAGTGGTGGCGCAGCGGTGGCAAGGTTATGGGTTTGATTTCCACAAAACGAAATTAAGTATTTATTATTTTCAATATCTCGGTCTGGTTCCATTCAACACGTATTGCCTCCAGAATTCAGTGGAAAATGGGGAAACAGGTTCCCTCTACGCGATTCCCAGGTTCTGTCAACCCTGGTACATGCGGGACACAGCATGAAACTGGAGAAACGAGAACTAAATCAAAGTTACCTACTAACTATACAGGGTTCACGTGTAAACTTTAGTGAGCTACCCCTAAGCCACATTACGTATCACATGGTACAAATTTCCTCAAAACTTATATTATATTCTGTAGGTTTACGTCATAATTACAGTAAACGCTCTGACGAGAGTGGTATTCTCGTGTTCGCTTTGTTTGCTCGGGGGAGAATTGTGTTGTAATGTACTTTGATTTTAGATTTGTGACATATTATATATTTCTGACGTCATTGTTTTGCAGTGTAAAGGCAAATACGATGATTTGTGGTTCTTTTAAGAAACCTGAATTTTAATAGTTATAATATTTATATATTTTTTTATTTATTTAGAGAAAAAACAAGGGCAACCTATTTTACATCTAATTTGTGAAACATTGGGTCTTGAGTAACGGGTTTCCATGTCGTGTTTTGTATTCTATAGCAGAAAATGAAAATATTTTAAATAATAGAATCATTCCCTTAAATTGGGATCGAACCTTAACCATTTCGTTTACTCTAAGACGCTGTGCTTTATCGCTATAGCGTCAATAGGTATTAAATGTCGTAAAGCAGTTTATTTTAAATAAGGATTGACGCCATCGTGGCTCAGCGGCACAGCATTCGACTGTAAAGGTAACGATTTTGAGTTCGATTTCTAATATGGGGAGTTTATTATATTTTCTTCTCCTCGCCCTGGTCATAATGCAATAGGACTGAGTTTCGCCACTCAACATGTAAATTATCTATTATTGGTGTCTCTATTGGTGGGGAGTGTCATAACACTAAGTTCTTTCTGTCTAATCTGTTATATGTGTGATACAACTGTCTTAAAAAAATAACTTTCAAGTTATACCTCTAACAAGTTATTCTAAGTGATCTTTTAGAAGAATGCCACTTTTTTGTTTGATGTAGTTTTGTGAGCTCAATTGTACAGTAAGTTTGGCGAAGAGCAATTGTGACAGATTTTTAAACATTTGTCTTTATTTTTTTGTTTTATTGCCTCGGCAGATATATTTGAGCCCGTCAGGTTGTAAACGCTATGGTTGTAGGTTCAATTCTCAAAAAAACAAAGTCACGATTTCTCTCAATTATCACGTAATTTCTCGAAAACTCGGTGATACACTCACACACGCAAAACAAAAAATAAATTAATAAGATCTTTACAATTTCGTAATAATCTTTTTGTTTTCTATAAACTTTTTTTTTCTATAACTTTAAAATTAAAGGTAACATTCAAAATTAAGCTTTATATCCCAAAATTTCTTCCCTAATATCTTTTGTAAATACTACATTATGTCTCAAGTTTCAAGATTTACCAAATTTTCTAATAAATTAATTCAATTTCAATCTTATTTTAATAACCTTAGAGTGTATTTTAGCTTGGGTTCAGCGTAGTGTTGTTCGTCAGAGTTTCTATGGGTAAATGGGTGGCCTTTTAGCCATGATTTATTGTATAACGGTGGATATCAAAAGATAAATTGCACTTTTTTTTGATAATAAAGAAGAGTAAGATTAGCTATTATGTAAAAGTTATTTAATGGAATTTATGGTGACGTAGGGAACCTCGTAACCTAGTGTTATGACATTTTCAGAACACGGCGGAAAGTGGAAAAGGAAAATTTCTTAATTGAAATAGAGTATCACTGGGTTCCCAGATTCCTTATGCCTACCCCTGCTATGCCTGGGAGTTACAGATTGAAGCTACAAATATATATATTTAATTAATTAAATTCTAACTAGAACTCTATACATACATGTTTCTATTGTATAGAAAAAAATCAGAAACATCGTGTATCGTAAACCACTGAAAAAAATTGTTTCAGAATTTTTTTCTATTTAAAGCGAAGTGAAGCGAACCATTTTTAAAGAGCAAGCAGCGAGCGAAACCCCCCCTAGTAATCTAAAACAAAATTTCTCACCGCATACAAACTAACTAAGATCGAGTCAAACACAATTACGTCCATCCGAGCACCAACTAAATATTGGTTACAGAGTTTTAAGCTCTGAATGTGAGATAAAATAATGTTCTCTGGGTGTTACTTCAAAGTAAGGGCGTTTTACATTGCTATAGGCTAAAGGACATAATTTAGTTTTTTTTAATTTATTTTCAGGTCTTTATATATAAGTACAATTAATTTTTTATTTAAGAAACTAGTTTTCAAAATAATTATTAGTTTGTGTTACTTAAATAATTTCTCAATTAATTATTTTTATACTTTGGCGCAGCGGCACAATGAGTCAAGACAACGGTAGTAGGTTCAATTTCCACCCAGAGAGTTATTATAATTACCCTGGTCTGACAACAAGACAAAGCGTCAAAAGTTCAGTTCTGCTCCTCAACACTCAATGTCTCAAAAGTTGAAAGGAAAATGGAAAATAGTCTCTTTTAGCTCTATGTTTCCTACTGCTATACCTGAAATATTTTAAGGAAAGTATATAAGTAATACAAAAAAATGGAAAAAAGAATCATAATATAAAATAATGATTATATCGCGTCCTAAACACAATCCAAAATTAAGCAACTGATAAGCTCACCGCTCGTTAGTAGTTCTGAATGGCTATTTTCTGCTATGTTCATACAAAAGCTTACCAAATATATGTTTCTGCGACTTTTTTTTAAATTATCACGCATAATTTTAGAATAGCGCGAAAATGAAAATAGTTCAATCCCCCACGTGGAGTCAAACCCACAAACGTAGCACTTACAGACAGATGCTGCGCTAGTAAAATTTTAGATCTTTAAAATGCAATATTTAGATTTTATTTGTCCATTATTGAATTAAAGTATGTATTTTGTAAAATTTTTGTATGTACGTAGTCAAATACAAACACGTAATTATTATTTAAATGATAGCATTCTATATACAACTATCCTAATACAGGCGGCATACAGTGTGAAGCTGACTATTTTAAAGTGATTATAAACTAAAAGAACAGCTTCGTCCTGGGAGTGAAAACTCTCCACCACTTTCTGCCTGAATACGATACATTAACGCTGATTTTTATCTCATGATAATTAAAAACATTATGTCTCTTCTCTGTTTTACTGAGAGCTTTATTATTTTGAGTCCAAGATCTAAATTAAATGAAAATTAAATTAAAATATTTTCATATAGAATAGTAACACAACAAAAACAAGAACATATTGATCGATTTCACAAAAAACGAACTGTGTTTATCCATTTTATTATTATAACTAGAATAGAATAGAATATATATTTCGCAAAAGAAATAACACTAAAATACAATTGTTTTAACCGTTGCCCTTTCGCTTGTTTTTTTTATGTTTGTATAAAAAATAAAAGTTTTATGTAGCCTTATTCTACATTTTTTAGTGTAGGTAAAATAAATACAGAAGCCGTAATGGCGTAGCTGCTAGTACCTAAATGCAAAATCAAAGGTTGTGAATTCGATTTCCACTTGGGGGATTGAATTACTTGCATTACCTATCTCTTAAAAGATTTTTTCCTACCACCCTACACATTGCGCCTCCATAATTTTTTAATGCGAACAGAATATTTCAATACAAAGCTGGCTCTGCTAAATTATCTATGTAGATACGTGAAGCTAGAAAATACTTCTTTTTTTGCCACTTGCCGAACAGGGAAATAAATTATTTATGTAAATATCCCTGAATAGGAACTGAACCCACAATCATCGCCTAGCAAATATACACTGTCGCACTGCGCCACGATGGCCTCGAACATCACATATGTATCTGCAGAAGTAAATAACTAAACGAAGTTTTTTTTCAATTTTCAGAAGAACTAAGTAAACCATCGAAACCACATATGCCAAACCACACGAGTGTTTTGAGCTTTTTTAAATGAAAATCTTTTCTAGAAAACTCTTACATTCGCTACTGATCTTTTCGTTATACAATGGCTATCACTATATTCAATAGGTTCGATTCTCAGTCATGACTAACACACATAATAAATCAAGACATCATTTTTCACTTTCTGTCTGTATATAACAAGTCAATATAAGTTGATAATGTTTGTTTACATATCAAATTGCATAAATTATGAAAATTTTACTATCATAAGGCCGTCGCGGCGCAAGGGTACAAGCGTGTGACTGTAATGCACTGGTTCGATTCCGAGATTGTGAAGTATTTAATATTTTCTCACTCTGGGGAGGCCTCCAAAGTTCCGCCAATCAACACACTATATCACGAGAATTCGGCGGAAAGTGTCCTCACAGTACAAGGAAATGCAATATTCCGATCAACTCAATGTGTGCAAAATAATATTAGTTACTATTATTTATATAGATTTTGATTTCTATAAAATATGACAAGATCAAGACGTAATGTAAGCACGAGGAGGTTTAGTGTTCAATTCCTACTCGAAGTAATTAATAATAATTTGTGAATATGATTTTACTATATATCTTTTAATAATATTTTTAATAAATAAATAAAAAAATACCCGACTAATAAATAAAGCTCACTAACTCCATCACAAATTATACTAAGAACACCACACAACATTATATAATTATAATAACGAAAATTTATACGAAATAATATTTAACTTTACATATTATATAATCAGCGTAGCGATATTTTAAGCTTAAACAGTCCGGCGTAGTGCAGCCTGTAACTGAAAACTGCCATATTTCACAAGTGGGCTTTGGCGATATTAAATTTCCGCTTTGCGAGCGATAGCGTCCTTTTGGTCGAAAACAAAAAAATCATCAGTCAAAGTAAATGGGACATATTTGAGAATACCTGTACTGCGCGCGTGAGATAAATATGTTTAGTGTGTATGTGTGAATACTAAGTTACTTGTTTTTTTTTTGGGGTTCCGTACCTCAAACGGTAGAAACGGCAGCGGTACGATCTTTTTGGTGCCGTCTGTCGGTCAAGGCAATTTGTTCCGAGATCGCGCTGTGTTACCAGAGCGAGAAAATGGAGATATTTGATTTTTCATTCCTCCGAGTAGTAATCGAACCCACAGCCGTCATTGTGGTTGAATGTAATGAAAAATAAAAAAGAAAAGCTTGCAGGAAATATAATAAATATATAAAGAAATAAAAAACATTTGCTTGCAGACAATTACTTAATGTGCCATAACTCTAATTCAGATATTATGGTATCACGAACGTTTTTATATATATATTGATGACCTCTATAAAACTCTATAGCACTTCCGTTTGTTCTATTTTCAATAATTTCCTCAGCGTACTTGATATGATTTTTCTGGTTTTTTTTTCATGTTAATCGTATCATTTTATATAAATTTAATATTTCTCCCATTTCTGGGGATTTTCTTCCTTATGCGGACTTTTGTCAAATATTTGGAAACTCCTTATGACGAAATTATTGGAATGATAAAAATTTTCTTAATATATAATACGGCACGTGTTCAGAATGACTGCTTTTTGTAATTGAATATAAAGTAGTGGATGAAGGTCTAGTTGCTTAAGGCAAGAGTGTAATGTGACTGGTGTGACTCCTGTATATAAGACGTGATAAGAGATTTCTTATGATTATTTTTTCACACCTTGGGTTACATTATTGTATTTTTATTAAGAATGCCATTTTTTTTTTGAAAATGTAATATATCCTATATTGGGTAATAAAGAAGCTTCCTAGAAGTGAATATTTGACATCGTTCCGGTAGATTTTACATGAAAACAATACAAACATACATACAAAAATACAAATATTTCCTCCATATAATATTAGTATAGATTAATATTTAGTTAAGTCAGTTTGTATGTGATATTTTCATAAATATTCATCTAAAAGCTATTTCATTAAATGTATGCCCATAATGAATATGAAGTGCCACAAATCGATTTATTATCGTTGCCCGGCCAGTTTTTACGTCAAACAAAATTATATGAATATACCAAAGTGGTCTAATTCTTTTTTTCTTCTTGTCAAAATCGAAACTCTGTTAAACTATTCTTGGTGTTAAGATGCGTCACTCAATACGCCTACACATGTGCCTAACCAACACATGTGCCTAAAGTTGAACAGAAAGTTGGAAACGTTGTGTTAACACTAAGTTGACTCAATCTACCCGGCTATACGGGAAAAGTTGAGTGGCGGAACTCACCACCGCATAAAATATTGAACTTATAAGTTGTTACTTATTTATGTTTTCCACTTATATTCAATATATATCGAAAGTATAAACAAACAAACAAAGAGATTAGAAACAAATAAACAAAACCATTTCTATGTAAATTGTTGAAATTGGCTTACATTACCACTATTTATAGTAAATAACTTGAGTAAACTTACAACTCTTCCACAAGGATTTTCTTTAATATTTTAGCAACTTTACATTTTATTCAACATATGAAAAAGTAGTTTTTTTTCACCTTCCACGCTGTATCCTGCACACGGCAGAGTAGGCAGAGGGAACCTGGGAACATAGTATTTAGACATAGTACCTACTTAGACATCTTGATTTAGAAATCTTGTGGCAATATTTGCTGAATGGCGAAATTCAACATAGTACTTTCGTTTGTTACTCACGAGAGAAAATGAAAATATTAAATATTTCATTGCACTTGCATTGGGAATCGAAGCCATAACCGGCACGTTAATATTCATACGCTTGTGCACTTACGCCATGAAGGCCTCAAGGTAGACAATAAGTAAGTAATTTAGTGTCAACGTTATCCACTCTCCATTTTTCTTGAATAAAATGAAAATGAATTATATATCTTAAGCGGAACTTAACGCCAAGTTTCATTCTCCTAGTGTGGGGAAGTAAAAATAATTCATCGATTCAAGTGCAAATTGAACCCACGATCGTCAAGTTTGCAGTCAGCTGCAAATGTTCATTTTTCTATGATTTTAATGGCGAAAGAAATATATTTTAATAGTAAATGACGATAGGTCAATCTTGACATACGATTCAATAAGAATCCGTAGAAGCATTCGCTTAAACGAAAGTACGCAATCTAATTTCTGAACGAAATAAGCGTTTCATATATCCAATAACGTGGCCTTTTACTATTTTATTTTATCGTTATTTGATAAGTAGGCGATCAAAAATATACTTTTCTTATTATTAAATATGAGGTCAGTCGTGGCGCGGAGGCATAAGCGCGATATGTTGTGGGTTCTATTCCCATTCGAGCAAATGAAATATTTAATATTTTCATTTCCATTTGCCTACTCTGCTATATACAGTACCTAAAAACAATTTTCTTTTTGTCCAAATATCTATTTTTACTTATAAATGATAATCTAAAAAAGCAAAGCAAGACTTCACCCAAGAGGATGAAGAGAAAAAACCCGCATAGCAGTGTTACCGGCGTAATATTTCTTCTCATGGATTTGAACCCAGAACCCAATTCGCGTCAATATATAAATAATTACTGTGACATATACCAAAGTGAATTAATTTAGAGAACAGGGTATAATTTAGAGGGCAATGGTGACCACGTTTGGTTCCCAAATATCAATTTATTCTATACCATAGTGGTAAAATGGGATAGTGTCTAACTGGAAACGCAATGATTGTGGGTTCGAGTGAGTCACAGCGCGGCGTTGAGTTCCGTCAGAACTCAGCAAAAAATGGGGAACGAAAGTGCCTCAACATTAAGTTCTTAATTCCCCTCTGCCTACTCTATCGAATGTCTAAATACCATGTAGCATATTGTAAGAAAACGTATAAAAGTATTAACGTTTCGGGACTTGACACTTGGCACAAACATGCGACTTTAAACAAACACAACAGGTTGTGGGTTCGATTCTCAGTCGGGGAAGTCGTGGTGTTGAGTTACGCCACTCAAAACATACATATTTTTAATCACAATTTATTAACTATATAACTCGAGTACAATCCAGAATCGAATCCATCGGTTCAAGTTTCATAATTCATTACAATTAACGACAGATAATATTTTATATACAAATACACACATGCCTACATATTTACATTACATAAAATAATCCCCATCCCCTACGGTCAGGGTCACATAACATAATTCACCCCGCAACATTTGCCACATCGGTCTCTTATACCGTATATATATATGTATGTATGTCGGTTGATCATTTATCTCCGCACCCCGCTTGACCAGCTTCGCACGATTGATTAAGCTAAGATGAGATATGTTCGCTGTAAGTTAAGTCAACCGTGGAGTTTTCTATCGTTAAGTTCTGTGGAAGTCATAAATTGTGAATTCTAATTGAGAATTGTGGAATAAATGTATCCCACATATAGCAGGGTAGGCATAATTTAGTGTTAAAACACTCGGTCTCTCACTTCCCGTCAAAATCTTGAAGCATTATGAGTGTCGGAACTTAACACCGCACTTTATGCGTGTTGCAATAATTGAGTTTCAACTCGTCTAGATGACAGTGCTGTACAAAATATATAATTTAACTCAAGAAGAATTAATACAACTATAATGATTGTAAGCATATATTTTTTAAATATAAGCAACATATCTTTATCTCTTATGACTTTTTCATTCTCGTGTGATTGTGACTGGGACAGGTTGTGGGTTCGATCCCTAATCGAGGAAAAGATTTTTTTCCGCTTCACGCTGCTTCCCGCATGTCGCAGGATGGACATGATGTCCCTCAGACACGCAGCTACTTATTTTTCCGGAAAATTCCGGAAGTCAACGCCGCGCTGTGTCTCAACACCAGAGCGAAGAAATGAAAATATTAAATATTTGCCTCCGTCAAGTTCTATTTGGGAATCGAACCTACAACCTGTCGCATTTATAGAAGCACGCCTCATGCGTTACGTTCTTACTTATTTTTCTTTTTTTAATTTACCTACTTTTTAAAATTTTTATTCTGCACGAATGCCAAATGGATATGAAGATTTAAACAAATTATTCAAAGAAAGATTCGAATCTACAACTATCCTACGGGCAAGCACAGTCCAAATTTATGGTAATAGTTATAACAATAATATGGTAAAGTTGAATAGGTTACACGGTTAACACTAGTTTAAATAGCTTATCACACTCATAGAGCCTTGTTTATTCGATAGTTAATGTTAAGCTTAATTAACGATAATTGATGTATATTTGCGTATCATAATTGAATAATCATATTAACGGTTTTAGTTACATACCGTACAACTTAATTATATAACAGTTATATTATGTAACGCTATTGTAATTTTAAATATATATATATAGGTATATATAGGTATACATAAATACACTTTATGTCTTAACTTGGTGCAGTTTGTTTCGTTCGATTTTCAAAAAAAATCTTATTTAGTTGAGGAATTCAACGCCGTGCTATTGCCAGTGCTCCGAGTAGGAATCAAACCCACAACCGTCGTATTTCACCAATACAAAGAATATAAAGGGCAATAATTTGATAAAATTTGCGAGAATTTCATGAACGAATAAAATTACATTATGTTGGAAATTAAGTTATAATAGTTTACCTTTGATTACCGTGATTTTTTATTTCGTGCGTTATAGACAAAGAGCTTATAAAATTAATTTGCGGTGGAATAGTCGAGCTTTATGCAAAAAGTTTATAATAGCATACGAGTATATATTTATATTTGATTGCATGTTGGTCTTTGAAACTTCTACAATTTCAGTAACAGATGTTGTTTTGATGTTATTTGTATGTTTAGTCTATACTATTTGAGGCTTAACGGTCGTCGTCATAGCGCAAACGCGACGGTTGTAGGTACAATTTCAAATCCGGGTAATGAAGTATATTGGTTTTCATTAATATCTCAATAATTTGCTATTTTGACTTGATTAAAGTTTTATTCAAGTTTGTAACGAATTGCCAAACGTATCTGTAAATCTTATCGTTTCCCAATTTCTGTTTAATTGGCGAGACATTTCATATTTGGTGATGAAGAATGATTCATTCTCTCGAATTAGAGTCGAACCCACAACCATCACATCTACATCCCGACACTGTACCCCTAAGCCACAGCGCCAGGTGAATAGCAAGATGATAAAATGATGCTAATACATCAATGTCAACACAGCTTGCCCCTTTGATGGATTATAAGAGAACTCTCCAAGGTGTTTTTCATGTCAATAACTTTTTGTTGCGCTTCTAATAATAATATCTTGAACATGCTTGAATTTCTGTAGAGGGAGAGCTAAGTGACGGACTGTTTTGTTTTTTTTAATATAAAACAAATTCTTATGACATTAAATACGTTTTTACAGGCACCCAAAACTGCTTTTTTAATAATTTAGCTTAAAGTATTAAGTTAAGTATTAAGTGGTGGGACTCACACCACTTAATACTTTACCCACTGTTCAAAAAATTGAGTAGAAAGCGAGGAACAAAGAAATATTCTAATCCTAGTATATATCTGCTGTCTCCACTACTTGCGGGATACAGTGTGAAGCTAGTAAAATATATGAAATATATAAAAACTGTTCATATCATGATAAATCAAATTAAAAGGTTAAACGTTAAAAATATTTCTAACGAATAATATACTGTGAACTACGTGTGGCATTTGAGCCAATTCTAAACAAATATTTAAATCAAAATTTCCTCTTGGAACTTTCAGTGAATAAAGTTCTAAAGTAATCCATCAAAGGAACTTGAAATTCAAAGTTTCATAAAGCGTTACAATCCCTTTTCAGTATATTACAGATTTATCTACATAACTATATAGAGACCAGTCGTGGCACCCTCCGTGCCATAAGCGTGTGAATGTCAACACGACGCTTATGGGATCGATTCCCACTCGATGAAATGGAACATTTAATATTTTAATTTCTTCGCTTTGATGATTTTGAGGCAAAGCGCGGTGTTAAATTTTCCCCCAGAATTTGATATATAAAACTTATCCGCATATTCGTTCTCTTCTCTATAGAAGAGAAAAATCTATTTAGCATTCCATAGATTTATCATGGGGTTCCCATCGCGCTGCAGAATGAGTAGCTCAGAGCAGTATCTGAAACTTGCGACCCAAATAAAGGCTTTAAGCTCTTTAAATATGCATTAACACTCAACTTCATTGTCTAAGTTTCTCTCTGTACCGAAACCGAATTCCCACTCAGGGATTGTTATTTATTAATAATATTAGCAGCCAGGAAAAGAAAATAATTATTAATATTTTTTTTCCTGGCTACGATAACAAGACAAAGCGCGTCATTAGTCCGGTCCTATCCGGTGTAAAGTGGGGAACGGAGTGTTTTAATACTTGGTTTACTTTGCTTAGTGTACTATAGGCGGGATATAGCGTGCAACTGAAGCATAAGTTATCTATTTGTCGCCTTGGAAATGTGCCTTAATATGTCTAAACGCTAGGTTCCCTCTACCTACCCTCATGTATATCTGACGCAGAGTGAATTTAAACCTCAAATAAAATAGTGAAGGCCCTCGTAAAGAAATGTAGACAACATACGTGATGGTTGTGGGTTCGTTGCACACTACAGGCATAAATTATTTTCATTTAAATGCCGACAAGTTTTGTAAAATATATCCTGCATATGACAGAATATATCGAGATAGCAGTAGAGATGGAGACTTCGCAAAGTGGCGAAACTCAACGTCGCACGGACATAAATAAAATTTAAATTATTTTCTATTCAACAAAAAAATAATACTTCCAATGTAACTTTTAATATATATTTTTTATATTTTAATATAATTATAAACACTTGATAATATTTTTAATTACAGTAAATAGATGTCTGTACATTTGCTACCTCTATCATTAATTAAAACTACATTCAAAGTAATTGGTTCGGAGTAATACTTTAAAAGGTCTTCCTGTAAGAAAATGTAGGTGCATTCAAACTCGCGATGCTGCTAGTTACTTTGGCGTCGGTTATAAAATATCGTTTGATTTTTAAATGCAATATAAATTCCTTTTTTGTAGCTTCATTCTACTAACATGTGGAATACACTATTCTGCATATAGCAGGATAGACGGTGAGAATCTATTCTCAAGACACTCCGTTCTCCGCTTTCTTATTAAAAAATATTAAGATAAGACAAGATTTCCAAATTTTACAATTATTTTATAAAATTACAATTATACGAAAATAAAGCTCAAAGTGAGCTTACTCATTAATTTGTATACAAATGTCTTCTAAATTCTTCAAAGGAATTACTTTGATTGATAAGTGGTAACGTTTTGAAGACCTTCACGCAATCTATCACCATCAATCAGGTTGTACTCGAAAATTTACATTGTTTTACTATGACAGAATAAATACAAGATCTATATCAGTCTGTTCCTCAGTTATTCATGCACATCTGTGGGCTAGGCTTTGGACGATATGGCAATTCTATTACATATTACAATATGTATAGATAAAAAAAAAGAAAAGTACACATTTAATTATTTAAAAATTCTGAAATAATCGACGATTCTAAATATTTTTAGCATTTTTTTTACTTAACTCCAAGAAACAATTTAGAATTATAAAGCTGTTGTTGTATTGTCCCAATTCAGGTGAATAAATAGGTTTGCATGATTAAATATATAAGTTAATACATCAATGTCGGGGCAACTTGTGTCAGTTTGATGGATTGTGCCGGTGGCGGCTTGTTAATGCCGGGAGCAGCTTTTTGTGCGTGTCATTGTGTTTTTAAGTTTAGTTTAATTGTATCGAAAAAGTTTTAAAGTTGACCAATTTTGAATTTTAACCCGTAGCTTCACGCTTCGTATACCTTGGTGGGCAGTGAGCTCCACCACTAGATACTCAATCCTAAACGCCCCCAGAATAAATAAAGTGGAGTTAATGGGAATGGAGTGTACAGCGAAGGTGAAGAGAAGAAAGCGAAGGCGCAGCGGCACAAGGGTGTAACTGTAACGCGACGGTTGTGGGTTCGATCCCTACTCGAGGAAGTGATATATTTATATACATTTATATTTCCATTTCTTCGCTCTGGTATCGAAGCAAAAGGCGGCGTGGTGTTCTGCCACTCAACAAGCAATGCCTCCAAAATTCGGCAGAAAGTGGGAAATGGAGTGTCTTAACACTAGGTTCCCTCTGCCTACACACTTCCTCAAACATTACTATAAACTGTGAAATGTAAATGTAACATATAATGTTACACCCTTTGCCATTATTCAATAGTAACGACCGCCCTAATGAAGACTTTTCAGTCAATTATTCGGTAATTTAACTTTTATTGCTGTTTGTAACGGAGTGGGGGGAGTCATTTAAATTTATTCTATCGTTTCTAATGTAAATATTTTAACTCACATTTTATTGTCATCATTTCTCAATATGTAGGATTTGTAGATAATGTTAGAGGCACTCAGTGAGAGACGGTGGACTATTTATTACATTTTTTTGAAGAAAATTATATTTTGTTCCCAGGTTCCCTTTGCATAACCTGTTATGTGCGGGATACAGCGTCAAATCTACAAATAAGGGTTTATATGTAGATTTGACGAAGTTAAAAAATTATATATATATAGAATTCTTTAACTTCACGCTATGAGCAAATCTGTGTATTGAAACTGACAAATCTGTTCGAAAACTTTTTAAGTTTTTGGCACTTATTATCGTGTCACCATAAATTTTATAATTCTAAATACTTGTGTCATAGAGACACTTAATATTTTATCCACATTTCTTACATAAAAATTGTTAATTCATTTGAAAAAAAAAAACACATGATATGACGTATGTTTTTTTTTGGCTAATATCATACTAAAAAAATCCTATCTTTTTCTCATTTGGGCTTTCATTATCTAAATAAAGTGTCAATTAAATTTTACGATAGAATAAAATAGAGATTTCAACGACTCACAAAATTGGTAGCACGCAACGTTATCAAAAAGTTATCAACATAAAAATATAATGTTGGTAAAATTTTATCACTTTTACACTAAAAGTTTTGAATAGAGCAGAATAAACTAGATTCAATAGTTTCACGCTGTATCCCGCATTTAACAGCAGGGTAGTGAGAGGTAACCTATGGTTAAGACGCTTTGTTCCCAACGTACTGTCTAATTTGAGAAACATTGTGTGTTACTTTGGCAGCCTTAAACGCTGCGTTTTGTCTTGTTACTAGAACAAAAAAAAAGAAAAAAAAATACTTCTATGAATGTGAGCTTGTTTTTTTTTAATTCTTTATCTAATCGTAGAGATTTACTTTATCTTTGCTTCTTATATAAAATTATAAATGGGGGTATTGATAGTCCAAATTTGTTAAACACAATAGGTTTAGCAATATCAAGGCGCAATTTTCGAAACCACTATAAAAATAAACATACTATTGAAGAGTGTTTTTCTAAGAGCAAATTTGGCAAGGCAGCTCCATTAAATAGAATACTAATACTTTATAATAATATATTTAAAAAAGCTGGTTTAGATATATTTCAACAATTTATATCCACTTTTAAGCTGCGAAAAAAAAATATTATTACTAAATTTTATTAACGTTGGCTTCCTATTAAATAAAATAAATATAAACTAAAATAAAACTCTCGCCGCGCTTTGTCTCGACACTACAGCGAAAAAATTAAAATATTAAATATGTCATTACCCACAACCTGTCACGTTTATAGTCACATGCTTGTGTCACAGTGCCACGACTGACCTAAATTGACATTATAATATATACGTAAGTACTGTATATTATAATTGACATTATAGTATACAGTATTTCAATAATTAAATCTAATTACGACAACAAGTTAAATCGTTTATATCCAAGTGTACAATTCAGCCTAAGTCATAAAGAATTCACATACTCATTTATTTCACTGGAAATAGTACATCAATACCTATGTAGGTATATGAATATTTAATACATATTTCAAACAAGACTTCGGTATAGCAAACTTGATGGTTGAGGGTTCGATTCTGACTCGGATTATATTCAATACCTTACTCTGGTAAGAAGACTAAAATAACACAATGTCATAAAAATTGGGCGTTGCCTGAATAACAGAGTGTCTAAACTCTTAGCACTTGATTCCTTCTGGATAAAGTGGTATATCCGAGATACGGTGTGGAAGTAAAATATATATTAAAATAGCATAACATCTAACTCATCATGAGCGAAGTATATCTATAATCAAATGATAGCCTCTGCCATTTTCAAACATCGTTAAGAACTTACGCAATATCTCTAATATCCCGATGAAACGGTAACGGTTTTCAAATATTACAAACGATCTAAAACGCTATAAATAATAATTTATGGATACTATAACGAGGGGATAAAAGATAAGAATCTTTTATAAATGGGATGATAGTAACGGGAACGATTAGCGGTTTTGGGGATTTAGATTTATATCTTTAGCTGGTTGAATAATGTGGATGAAGTATTTATTTTTTAGCTTCACGCTGTATCCCGCATGTATAGATTTGGCATACTTGTGTACACTAAGCAAAGAGAATCTGGAAACCTTATGTTACCCCTCCCAATTAAGACGCTTCCGTTCCCCATTTTCTGCTAAATTCTAGAGGTATTTTGTTGAGTATTTATGTGTTTTGCCTTGTAACCATGACCAAGAGCGAGAAAATTAAAATATATATTTTTTTATTTCCTCGAGTGGAAATCAAACCTACAACTTCTCTCTGACTATAATTATTTTTATAAATATATAAGAAAGACCTGACCACAACAAGTATGAACCACAGTGGACAATACATGTGTTTACAAACGACATTTTTCTTGTAGTGTATAAAGAGATCTCTACCTATTTTAGGTACAGGTGCTATATTTTTATAAGAGTATTTTTTTCCTTTTTATTCTACAAACCCTTTGCTTTATTTTAACTGTATTTATAAAATGATTCTCAGAAAAAAGAATGTAGCCAAATTTTTTTGTTCAAAAAATTCTGAGGAAATTATTCCTCAACTTAACCAGAACTACCGCTAACTGCTGAAAATAGGGAACTACCGCTAATTGCATTATAAAGTAAAACTTTATAATTACCATAATCGAGACCCCGGTATCGCAGCGGCGCAATATATGACTGAAAGCGTGGCTGTGGGATTCGATTCGATTCCCACTCGGGGAAATGAGTTATATGCATTTCCTCGCTCTGGTAGGTTACGTTAGAGTGAGTGACGAATCTCAACGCCACGCCCAGTTTTCCAGAAATAAAGCGCCTCGACACCAAAAATAAAGCGATAAAACAAATATATAAATTCAAATAAATATTTTAATTATTAATTTCCTCTAGTGGTGATTGAATCCACAACCTGTCTCATTGACAGCCTTGTGACACACTTGTGATCCTGCGCAACTCCTGGCCGTAACATAAGAAATAACAAAAAAATATTACAATTAACTTAACATTCAGACGCGCTTCATCAGCAGAACAACTTCTACTGACATTGATATATCAAGTTGTTTAAGCAAAGCAATTTATTCACCTGGAAAGTAAAACCTGAAAAAACTTTGTTCATTCTAGTTTTGAAATTAGCTTTTCCTGTTGCATTTTATTGGGTACTAACTACTGAGTGCACTTCTAAAGGATTCATTAATGAATTAACGTTCTTCCATTCAATGTAGATCGGAGATTGTGGGTTTTGGAGAAAGAGCAATCGTTAATTGAATTTAATTCGTTATTATTAATTTAATTCAAGTTTATTAGATAGTTACAAATCGAGATAGATAGATTTGCTTAAATTGAAAAAATATATAATATATATCTTCTATTCTATTAACTCTCTTTTTTATTAGAAATATTAATAGTGTCACCGTATTTCCATCGCATTTATAGAACTAGAGTCGCTGATTCAATTCCCACGTTAGTAAAAAAAGTAAAACGACACAAAAAACGGGGCCAATCGCGGGGACACAAAGAGTAACTGTGAACATGACAGGTAGTGGGTTCAATTCTCCCTAAAAGGAATAAAATATTTTTATTTTCTTACATTGGGTTCCGTCATTCAACATGCAACAACTCGAAAATTATTCATTACATGGAGTGCCCTAACACTCAGTTCCTCTCTCTGCCTTCTCCACTATATGCAGGATACAGCGTGAAACTCTAATAATTAATTCACCATCACGTTCACGCAATAAATCGAATACATAACATAACTTTTGATCTTTTTGAAAATAATTTTCGCCCATATCGCGACATCTCGTTTATATACTGTTATTGTCTTTTACGATTATAACCGCCGTTACGATTCCGATTTAATTTTAACACGTCGATGGAAATGGCGGGCAAAATTGTCGATTTAAATGCATACACTCAAAAATGGTTTTCTACATAAAGCCTGGCTTCCACAACGGAA
Organism: Heliconius aoede; assembly: GCA_037355905.1. Taxonomy (NCBI): domain Eukaryota; kingdom Metazoa; phylum Arthropoda; class Insecta; order Lepidoptera; family Nymphalidae; genus Heliconius; species Heliconius aoede. Next base: position 1,343,236 of record JBAIZZ010000243.1, on the reverse strand, counting down.
GAGAAATTCTTAGGCGGAACGGAATCTTTTTGAATAAAATAAGTTTACATTTCCACCAACAAGGAGTCGATTTCAATTCTATGACTATTTATTGGTGGAACTACAATCAGTATGCTGTTTACTATTGCGAGTTAAACGCAGTCCTTAATGTGCCAGCTCCACTCGCGGTGGAAATCGGGCTTAAGATTTAGAGTTTCAGGGTATTTGATGATAGCTTTCTTCTACCCGTGACTTCTCCCGCGTAGTCGAATGGAAATAACTAAGAGTTATGCATGAGACATACTAAGTATCCGACTTTGACCCTGTCACTAATTCTGTGAGATATCCTATAGCTTACCTCGATATTTTTTTTTGTTTATTATAATAAGAATGTTATAATTCCAACCAGTTGTTCTTGAGATTAATGCCTTCGTTCAAACAAACTTATTATGAATATTTATATATTTTTATATTAATTTTATTTATAAATATTTTAATCCTTTATCTTTGATAATGAGTGTAAAAAGCTCCATTTATGGTTTATATAAAATATAATTTAATATGTCGACTCTTCGTCTCTTTTTGTGTTGTTTATTAAAATCCTGCGCGAAGTAATTGTCACGAAGTTTTTATTATAGAAGAAAATTGGTATGATAGAAAAAAAATTGAGTTTTTTGTAATGTCACGTATACGAGCTACTAGGGCGAATCTGATGATATCCCAATTATGTAAATCTGTCCAGCGGTTCTGGAGATATGACGTAATAAAGATTATTACATTCAAAATACGTGTGGAAAATAGAACCTTTCTTTTTCAGGTAAAAATATAAGATTGACATTATAATTCAAAGCAAACCTCACCGGCTGCTGAGGTATTAATTAAAGAAATGGATCATAAGTAAGTATTCCAGAGTAAATACTTAGGATCCTGTTGAATAAAATATTTTTATAAAATGTCACCTAATACAGCCCAACATCCCAGAGCCCCCAGACCTACGCTATTTTAACAAAGCTAAAATTTTAAACTGTTAGTCTAATATGTATTTAAGACAATATTCATACTCACTAACTTGGCAGTATGTACCCTACATCTCTGCTTGGGAGCATGATTAAGCCATCGGATGGGTCTGGGTGATAATATAAGTCTTGAAATTATCCCAAAATAATGTATATAAATTAAAGCTGCTACTTACTAGTGTAATGTGGTTTGCCCCAATTTTGAAAAACTTTTAGGACGTCTAGCAAGAGGAAACGTAGGCGAGCGTGTACCATAAGTTGGCGCTACCTCTGGAAGCCCACCCAGATCTCCCACTTTCAAGTTCGTAGTACGCATACAGCCTAAAATATATATAACCGACTATTAATCCTTAAAATTTCAGCTTTACTAAAATGTCGTAGGTCTGGGGGCCGTGGGATCTCAGTACGTTGCTAAGAACAACGTGTTTCTTTTAGCTGCAGGGTAGATTTTTTTTTTGGCACTTACGTTTATTAAAATACTTTTTTATACTTATACCTGTAAATGCAGTAAATGTTTAGTATACTTATTACGTATATAAATATGACGCCGTCATTTCATAGCAGCCGACTGTTAGCCAAGATCAATTGTCGCTTCGATTTTCATTCAAGAGAACGAACTAGTTTTCAAGCAAACATGCAATGTTTCGAAAGTTGTGCTAAAGTGGGAAATGGGAGTGTCTTAACACAAAATTTCCTCTGACCACCTTTTTATATGTGGGATAAAGGGGAAATATAAAATTTAAAAAAAAAGAATATGGTATGTTACATCCAAAGGCCTTTAGAAGCACTCTGTTTATTAGTGAAAACCGCAATAATATCCATTGGGTAATTTGAAAACTTAAAACTAGGTGGGAAATGATTTTATTTTAAAGGAAATGCTTATACTACGATAAGATATTTCTAAAGGCATTAATTAATTGAATATGTTTTTTCTTTTCACCTACGTCAACGTCGTGCCAAAAATAAGAAACGAATCGAATGCACTACTGCCGCGTATGCAACCAGACACTATCTCACTGCGCCACGATGGCATCTGCATTCATCCACATGTTTTATAAGAATATAAAGTTTATTCATTTATTTTCCTACCTGTAAATGGACACAAAATTAACGAAACACGTTCAGTAGCTATAGTTTAAAAGGCAAACAAATAAAAGTCAGAATGTACCAATAAATTAACTTGCAGTGTATCGATGTCGTCGACAGAGAGTAATATCCCTTGTCCGTTCGAAACTTGTTGATTTATTCTTACTTTACACTGTAAATTGGGATTTATTTTACTTCGAATTAGGATATTTTAGTTTCACTGTGCATCTCGCATGCAGGGTAAACAGAGAATATAGTGGTAAAACATTCCGTTATACACTTTTTGCCCACTTTTGAGTCACTCCTTGTTACCAGAGCGAGGCTTATTCCTTCTTTTGAAGAGAACTAGGCCCTATTTTCTTAATTTTGACGTAGCACATAGGCTGAATTACTAACAAATAATTAAGTTAAAGAATATATATAGCAAGGTCGGCAGAGGGAACCTAGTGTTAAAACATTCAGTTCCCCACTTTTCAACGACTTAAGGCATTATATGTTGAGTAACGAAACTAACCGTCACGCTTTATCAAGGAAATGAAAATACTAAATAATTCATCTCCCTCCTATGGAATCCGAAGTCGAACTCAAACACTCACTTAACGTCACAAACTTGTGCCACTGCGCCATGAGGGTCCTAGCTATACATGTAAAATATTTTATGCATCTGCATTCACAGCAAATACAAATAGTTCCACCTGAAATATGGGGAACAGAGTGTCTTAACAATTGGTTTACCCTGCCTAACTCTGATATGTATGGGATACAAAAAAGCTAAAAACAAAACACTGCGATTAATATATCAAAAATCGTATGCTTATTACTTTACAAAATAACAACGAAAACACAAAAAAGCTAACTTTGAAGTATAAAGTAAGTAAAGTAAAATTTATTTTTAATCATGTTATTTGTTTTAAACTTAACACACCAAAAAAATTCTAAATTCATTTTCTTCAAGATATTTCCACTTAAGCCAAAAATATCTTCGAGATGCATCCCAAGAGACGCGGTAAGAATTTAAATTGTTACTTTATATATGGATCGCATTTGTCTGTCTGTCCACTTTATTAGGGACCGTCAGATTTACGCTGTTGGAAGCCGGTGCATTAACTTTATTGGCAGTTCGGGTTTAGTTGTTTTGAATGTTACTATTGTTAGTTTTTAGTTTTATTATTTCATTTGAAATAATAAATACTTTCATTTCCTCGAGTGGGAATCCAATCCATAACCAGCCACGTGAACAGCCACGTTTCTAATCTTAGTGGATGATAACATTTTGCAAAGTATTTATTGCCTTGAGTAAGAATAGATTTATACTTTTGTATACTTCTACCTAATAAAATTAAATTTATAATTAACTTTAACGCCACTTAATTCGCTTTTACAGTAGAATGTGTATTTTATTCAAGAATAGTGAAAATGTAAGTGGAATGAATTACAGCTAGACTAGTCTTAGGTAACCACGAAACAATGAAAGGACGCTTTGGAAGGACTAATTTAGCTTAAAGTAAATCTAGGTTTAACTCAGACTACCTATTTACATGACTGTAGTTAAATATAGTTAAATGTAAATATTTATATACTTTGATATTTTACATAATATAAATATATTTAAATGTATGTTATGTATTACGCAAACATAATTTTGAATGTAATGTATGTATTTTAATTTACTCTAGTCTAAATTAGCTTTGGCTATTTCATTTTATCTAAATATCAATATAGTTAATAAATAGATAGAAATAGATAGTTAATAAACTAAAAAGTTTAAGAACTAAAAAAACACGTTTAGGCTTAGCTCTCACTATCCTAGTGATCAGTGAATGCAAGTTTTTTGTGCAGATTCGTCGGCAGTAACCGAGTCTGCTAGTTATAAGTATATAAATTATTTTAATTTTTTCGCTCTAGTAAATAAAGTATGGAATTAAGTCCTTAATACGTAATGTGATGAAATTTATGTAGAAAATATAAATAATAATAAATATAAAGCGAGGTGACGTACAATCAGATTATATTAGTCCTTGCTAAACGCAGTTTTTCAATCGATATCGATATATTTTATCGATATCGATTCAAAAACTGCGTTATTGAGTTATTATATCCGTCTGACAATGGTTTTGGGTTCGATCCAATGCAATGATTATATTTAAGTCATTTCCATAACTTCGCTCTGCCATGTCCAGAGGCGATGTTGAATTCCGCCACTACATCGAATACTTATACAAAATTGCGTAATGTGTGAAACGGAACCTTAAGGGTTATATGGCATTATAACATACTTCCAGTATAGTAAAATTGATACAAATGCATTACTGTACTAATATTAACGAATATCAAACAAAATTTTAGCACGTGACATGATCTGGCAGCGAGCCCAAGCTTTATAAGCACTCACATATGTTGTAATGGAAAATGCGCAATGGAATATAACGCAATGTCTTCAGAATTCGGCAGAACGTGTAGAATCGATCTTAATGGAAAAAGAGAGTCTTAACACTAGGTTTCCTACTCTGTCTACAGTGCTGTATGCGGGATACAGCGCAATGCTAGAAAACTAAACTGCCAGGTGGTTGGCTAAAGGAATATATTAGGAATATAGTAAGTATATATTGAGATTTGAACCCACATCTACATGATAATTATCAATTTATCTCTCTCTATACTGCTGTACATTATCTTCCTCATTTTAACCCTTAAAACATAATAATCAAGCTAAAAACCGCTTGTATCGCGATGCTGCCCCACTCAAGTCCGGAAAGATGAATTAACAAAAGTAATTTTACCCTAAGAAGGGTAATTTCGCCCGTTCGCGGAGATTTACACTTTAAAACAACTTTTTGGGAGCTTTAATTATTATTTACGGCGCAACTGAAAGATAAATGTAAAATGCACCTGGCGCTGGAGAGTCAAGTTGTTCTTTGTGACGCGATGTGGGGCAAGTTGGTTCTTATAATGGTTTTGGTAGTTACAGTAGAAAAATGTTTTAAATATAAGTGGCAGAGGATCTGACTGTAAATGTTACAGTTGTGGGTTCGATTTCCACTCGGGGAAATGATATAATTTGGGGAGGCAGAAGGACTGGGATCTGTCAATGCAATGTTTTGAAAGTTGAATGAGTTGAATGAGTTGAATGAAGAGTGAAGATCAGAGTGTCTAACCACTAAGTTTACCCGCCTGGCCTCCTTTCTGCGAAATACATTATGAAGAAATATAATACATTCTAAATATCTTTTTAAATATATATTTATATACCAGCATATTTAAATTTAATACAATTTCACGATGCTAAATAGAGTTTATCTTCATAGGTACAAACTGCTAAGAATTTACTTGAGTGAACATCAGACTTGTCTCAAACTTGCTTGACTAATATTTATTGCTTAAAAAAAAGATATCTCTGTCTGGATTACGAGGTTTTCTTAACATCATGATGTGGCGTTGAGTTACGCTACTTAACATGGATTTTTTCAGGAATTTTAGTCTTTAATAAAAAGAAGCCTTTAATATTAAACAGAGTATTTAATTTCCAGGTTCCTGTGAATCTCAAAAAAATATTTAAATTATTCGTTACTTAGTGAATGATAATGTAAATGTGTAAATTGTTACACAAATAAATGTATTCATATAAAATAGTATGCACGTTTAATATACTAAATAACTTCCACTATATATAAAGACTTAACACAGTATTTAAGTGAAAAAAATAAAAACGAAATCTACAAAAATGAAATAACAATTACCATCCTTTAAAAAATGTACGAAACATTAAAAATATTGTGACATTCCCCAGATATTCACCCCTAATGTTAAATGTGCTGAATTAACATGTATGTCGACGCCATTAGCAGACCCCTAAGTGGTCATTACGACCCATGGCTCCACTTCCCATAAAGTTTTTACTCTACTTCCTGCCATATTTAACAAAACTCACCACTCCCCCCACAGCTCCCTTTGTCCGGCCATCGTTTTCTTAAACTTAAACGATTTCTTTGGCGTTATAATAAACAAAAAAGGAGCGGAAAGGTCTTTTGAATTTCACTTTTGCCAAACAAAGAATGGAACGTTTTGTTCAGAGGAAACCAGCCATTTAATCCCCTTTGAAGTTTCTGTAGTAAAACAATTCTTTATACTTGATTGTGCCCTTCCATTGTTTCCGATAGGAGCGTTAATCAAAATATTGGGGTATAAATTAAGCACGCGATCAGCTCGAGCTTTTGTTTGTTTGAAACACCTTCGAGGAAACTTATATTGCTGGATGTTCAGTTTCATTTTTATATTACAATACACCTTTACATTAGGTTCCCCGCTGTCTACCGAGCTATATTCAAAGTGAGGCGTTGAAAATATATAATCTTTCTTGAATTTGGGGCCTGAAATGGATACGTTCACTTTTGACGAAGTAAATAATGTTTTTTTTAGTTTACACTATATATCGTACGGGAACTTTATTGACAGTAGGGTAGGCATAGGGAGCTTACGAACTTAATGTTCAGACAACCTGTTCCTATTAAGACACTTTAGTTCCTAATTTTCCTCTGAATTTTGGAGACATTGTGTGTTGAGTGACGTAAATAATAGTAGGGTAAATATTTCATTTTCTAGAGTGAGTTTCGAACCCACAACGGTAAACGAGGTAAACGGGACTAAATACATAAAGAATAAAGAATAAATATTACCCACGAATGAATTGAATTGACAACCATCACACAGCATACAAATGGTGTTAGTCAAACATATTCAAACTTCACTGGGAAAACATAATTTATTTGCTCTGAAGATTACATATTTGTCGAGTTCACACGAACTAAACTAATCATATTAGGAAAAGACGTCCTAGGAATTGGTATAAGGAGCGTCATGTCTTTGTTCTGGATAAAGTGATGTAATATTTAGCATTTCTAGGTGTTCAGCGAAACAGTTTGAAAAGTACTGTAAATTGAGACCAGTTTGGATACGATTCTCATTCTAGGGAATGTTTTAGCTTAGAAAAATCTAGATAGCTCGTTGCTGCTTGGAGAACGGAGTGTCGTAACGAGGTTCACTCTGCCTACCTGGCTGTATGGAAGCGAAATGGATTCATCGTGAAGTTCAAAAAAACTTTAAATGTAATGCCAGCAAGAAAAGTCATTCATTCTAATAATGACCATTCGGAACTATAACACTTTATTGTCGTTCTTTCGAAAAAGTAGCGTTTGATGTAGTTTTATGATCTCAGAGGTACATTAAGTTTGGCAAGGAGCCATTGAGACGTAGATTTTCAAACTTTTAATTATTTTCGTTTAGTTTTGTTTTCACTTTCTCTGTTCTATTGCCTCGGTAGATATGTTGAAATCGGTAGATGCCTTCATTTGAGCGTAAAAAAGTATAATAAGTTGCACTGACTTTTGAGCTAAAGTAGTAATGCAGACGTGTCGGTTGTAGGTTCGAATCTCGCTTGGTGGAATTAATTATTTTCATTTCCTCTTTCAAGTTTAAAATACTAACTAAACTAGACGCTTTATTCAAATATTCGTCAATCGTAATTTTTCTAAGCACTCTTGGATAACTTGTGATTTAAATAGTAATATAAGCAATATTCTCTTACAATATGAATTCATACAATGTACTTTAATACATAAATACACAAAAATTCAAAATACAATAAATGAAGTCTTTAATAAAATAAGATATAATAACGTCTTGTCCTTTAAAATTAGGTTTTCCAGAGCAGACTTACATTGTATATGCAAAATAGTATGGAACATGCTGTCTAAAGCTTAAGGTGAAATGCGCAACTTGAAATCCGTACAATAACCGAACCCCAGATGTCGTATTAATAATCTATTTTGCGTCATTACATGCGATTTTATACGATATATGAAAAATTTACAAAAAAAATAATATTTATAGGTCAATCGTAACGAAGGTGTGCTAGCGCTGTAAAAACGACAGTATTTAGCGCTTGTGGGTTCCATTCTAGACTCGAAATACTTAGAATACTGTACTGTAGAATTTCAGTTTTATTGAATATACCAGAGAAGCACCGAGGGAACCTAGTGTTATTCTTTAATTTAAGTTAAAATATTAAGTTAAAATATATGAGCTAGATTATTTACAACCGATACAGACTTGATTGAGTAGCTATCTAGACCTAATAATAGGCGTACAAAGTAGACATTTAGCACAGGATCAACAGATGAATCAAGCTGGACGCGTCCAACGCGAACTGTTCTCGAGCGATTTGTGGTGCTGCTAATTAATGGCTCGCACCGGTGACATCATGTCTTCAAAGTTCTAGAAATTTGTCATTTTAATTAAAATCTGGTTTCAGGAAAAAAGGGTGTATACGACTTTTTTTCTAAGTTAGGACGTATCCTAAAGCAAAAGGGGAAAAAATCAAGTTCAATTTTTTAGCAAAATCGTATTTTTCAGAGATAACTTTTTTTTGAAATTTGTAGACTACAAAATAGAAATATCATTATAAAGCGTAAGTATCAATAAAATCGATTTTTACTACAAATTGGAAAATAAAAATAATTAATATTTAAAATACAAAAAAAAAATAGCAATTTTGATAGAAATTGTTTTATGCGTTCAGAAACATTTTTATAATTTCATAATTAAATATTTTTATTTTCCTTTTCCAACGTTTCTACAGAGAGTTATTTTTTCTACTGTCAAGATTTACATAAAATACAGAAAAGAAAGAAATTATAATTTAATAACAAAAATAACCATAATAATGAAAACTTTGACCGTCAATGGACTAGGTATTGATTAATTAGAGCTAGCGTGCCGCACCGTCCGCCCTTAATGACAGTACTGTACAAATTGTTCTGCTGATACCGTGTTATTTAACTTAAATTTGCATATTAAGTAGATGGAGAGGAATTAGATCACTTTTTTTTTACAGTTTCACATTGTATGCCGCATGTGGAAGAGTAAACAGAGAAAACTTGAGAACTTAGTGTTAAAACACTCCGTTCTCTTTAAGATACTTCCGTGCCCCAACGCCGTGCTTTATCTCGTTACCAGCGGGCAGTAAATGAAAATATAAATGTTTAATATTAAAATTTAATTTCCTCTATGGGTATCGAACCCACAGCCTGTAGTGTTTACAGTCGCATGCTTGGAACCATGCGCCACGAAAAATGCATAAATAAACACATTAGGTGAAATATCTAGAAATCTATATACGTTGATGTGTGCTATAGTAGTAATGTCACTCGACGAACGTTGTTTTTTTTACTTCACACTATGTTTTGGATTCGACAGTATAGACAGAGGGAACCTAGTGTTAATAAGCTTCTTCCCAGCTGGTTCGACATTACATGTTGAATTGGGAAGCTTAACGCTGTGCTTTGCCTTCTTATCAGATCGAGTAAAATGAAAATAATGTACTCCCCATAATGGGAATCGAACCCACAACCGTAGACGATGTATTGTTTTAGACAAGACGGGCTGACAGCCCCCTATAATTTGTGGTATAATGGGCCCCATTAAGCCATTTTTTGGTAACCTAACGTTGTTGACGTATACTAAAATTACTAAGCTAATAGTTGCTCTGTCGGAAATTAGTCTTGGAACCTGATAAAGGAAACAGATACTCTCGCTGTACAAATAAAGAGGTTAAGTAAGTTAACTTTACTTAAACATAGCATTAGATATATTCATTTGGGATAGTGAATTCAAATTACATAATAAGAAGAATATTCAAAATAAACGTCTAACTAAAGAAAGATTCTTACGTAATTTTCATATATCGCTGTAAAGCAAAGCACTACTCAACAAAGTCTCTTTCTCTATCTAAGTGACTTGATTGTACTTTCTCTTTGTATTTTATCATGTCACAGTAAAGATATATTACACATTATTCCATAAGTAGTGTACTTAATAATTTAAATCACGAAATTAGTGTCAATTTGTGTGGAACACGACGTAATGTCTTGATTTCTAAATAAACACGTTATTTACAGAAGCTGTAAAATATCTATACACTTAATTAAACAACGTTGTGGATAAAACAAAGCACCCGGCGCCAGGGGCTCAGTTATTATTGGCTTGTTGCATACGGACGGACAGAATTCTTAGTTTGTGTTACTTATAACATTTTACCAACTTAAGTTTGCATGCATATGCAATTATTTTGTATGAAATTAACTACGAATATCGAAAAGTTCAAAATGATTTTTTTCTATAAAACACCTATAAACTTTCGCTTTATTCGGAATTTTTTCTTTATTTATTTTGCAAGTTCTAAATAATACGTTCTAAATTTTATAACTGTAGAACTTCTTTCATTTTTGTAATAATAATGTATGAAGAAACAAACGTATAATAATAAAATTAAACAGAAAAATAACAAAAGCGCCGTGTGTGGTGTCGTTAATTTTATTCCAATGTCATCCAGACAGACGCGGCGTGCATCGTGTACGCTGTAGTACATTCCTTCCTGCAGCTATTTTGTCATCGTAGCCAATAATAGAATTATGCTTAATCATGGTGGTTGAAAGCTCAAATCCCACACAAATGTTTATTAGGATTATACAGATGTAACGCGATCGACGAATGACAATAACAAATCCTCAGATATCTGCCGAGCCACTGAAAGTTGGCGAAAATACGTAGAGATGAAATGGATAGATACTGAGATCCTCAAACCATCTACAATAGTTAATCCGCCGATCGCGTTACACCTGTATATTATATATGTACATTTTTTGGGTTTAATTTCTACGCGACAGAATAAAATACTGAATATTTTCATTTTCTCGCTCTGGTAATGTGGCAAAGCGTGGGCCGAAAAATGAGTGACGGAACGGAATGTCACGAACATTAACTTCCCAGGTTCCCTCGGCCTACTCTGCTATTTGCGAGTATTAATTTCGTATATCGATTTTCTACATATAGATATTTCATCTATATATCTCTCATTTCACACGATAACGATATACACAGACCGACATCCGTCGCCATAATCACCTTTGATGTGCGAAACCCTCGATACTTGTTAATTTCCGTCAATCACGTCCACCCTAATTAAATGAAAGTAATTTAAACAGATTGATTCAATGTGTCGTTCGTGTTTAAGATATTTTTTCTCAGCTTCACGCTGTATCCCGCACACAGCAGGGTAGGCAGAGGGAACTTCGGTGTTAAGACACTCCGATCCCCACTTTCTACCGAATTCTGAAGGCATTGCGTGTTAAGTGGCAGAACACAACGCTTGCCTCGACACCAGAGCGAAGAAAAATCGAAATATAAACGTAAATAAATATTTCACTTCCTCGAGTGGGAATCGAACCCACAACCGTCGTGTTACAGTCACACACTTGTACCACTGCGCCCCACGACGGACTCTAAGCCGGCCGGTTTTAGATTTATATCTAGTTATCTTCTTTGGTTTAAATTTTATTGAATTTCCAAATAAAAAGTAATGATCACTAAGTCGAGGCACAGCGCAGTGTTGAGATCTGCTACTCAATCGTTCTAAAATTCGGCAGAAAATAAAGAATGGAAGAATCTCAATTAGAACGGAGTGTCTTAACACTAGGTTCCCAGATTCGCTTTGACTGCGGTGCTAAGTACAGGATACAGTGTGAAGCTAAAAAAACATCGCAAAAAAAACATTTAATATTGTTTCTATTAATGTTTCAGATACAAGTTTTATAGCCGTTAATAAAATAGGACAGCTGTCGAACGGTTTTCATTATAGCGTAGCGTAATGCCACTAAAATAACTATTGTGTGTGAACATAGGTAAGTATATTTCGATAGTAAAAATCAATCATTATAACATTATCATAAAAATAATATACTGCAAGGTAAGGGTAAAAACGTGATGGTCGTTGGTTCGATTTCCATTCGGGTAAATAAGCTGTATTAATTGTCACTCTGGTGATAAGACGAAGCACACCGTCTTGAAAATTATTCAGAAAGAGAGGACCACCTTAAAAGTGAGGAGCGAAAGCGTCGTGATGGAAACAGTATGTTAACTTAACACTAGGTTCCCAAGTTCCCTCTAACTACCCTGCTATGTACGAAATACAGGATGAAGCTATGAAATCTTTAAAAAATTCCTCATTCTCTTTGCCTAACCCTCACTACATAGGTAATACAGTGTGAAACTTTTCCTTTTTTAATTTACTTTAAATATATCAGACTATTTCCATAAAAACAAAATATACGAAGTGAAAACATAGCGTCTACAATAACAAATAAGCTACAAAAGCTCAACGTAACCCTCGTGTGTACACTCGACTACCCTCACACTAGACAGTTGTGTTCAATACAAATATCCTGAGAATATTAACAAAATCGTTATTGCCACTAAGTTGGATGAAGTTTGAAAAACAACTTGGCAAATGCTTGTTTTTAGCTCTTTTACTAACACTTATAGTTTTTGTTTTGGAACTGGAAGCGGCGAATTGGTGGGGAAATGTGGAATTGCCGAAAAATATTATTTCTAGTTATTTTTTTAAGTTCACGCTGTTTATATATATAGTATGTTTGCTTATATTAATATTTATTGTATATTCTTATTAATTTATAATATTGATAATTCTTATGATATATCTGAGTTGTCAGAATTGGGATGTCGCAATAATTATTTTTAAAATGCAGTCTTGAAAATTTGCATATATCATTCTCAATTAGATCACATAAAGTTCAAATAGGGATTTTTTTTAAACATATGTTGATATATTATCATATATGATAAGGAACAAGAATTATGATTTTTTTTAAATTATTTTCTGAGGAATTTCTGGATATTACATATTATTCAAAAACTATATAGTACATTCAGGCTGTCTTGGCGCAGGGGAAAAACTGGTACTTGACGATTTAAATATTTTATTTATTTCTACTATTTGTACCACAACCTACTGCGCTTACAGCTGCGAGCTTGTGGCACGGCTGGCTTCTACGACAATAACCTATATATACTTTTGTTATACAAGAGAAATAAATTTGACATTTTTAAATATAAATTACTATAAAACATACATTTAAAAATATAACAAAAACTCTTCCGAGAGTGGTACAAGGATCCAGCCATCGGTGGTTAGGGCTCCAGAGAGAGGAACCTCCTCAAAAAACAAACTGCCTTCTGCATCCGGTTCTTGATCCAAAAGCTAAGCGAAAGCCTCTCTTGAGATGTTGGTTGAATCTCTTCTCTATTATAGCATTAACTGAAACCACTATCGGCACAATGATAGTCGCATTGACATCCCACATGACGGTAATCTCATGGACGAATATATAGATATTTTTTCTTTTTCGGTCTTCACGAGTTTACAATTTATTATTAGGACATTTTTGTATGTGAGAAATAAAATGTAGGCTCCTGTAACATTGAAATATACTCTAAAAGTGTAAAATTAAGAACTAAAGGATATAACAGAATAGAAAACATGACAAAAACTGAATCTCTCTAAGAAAAATATTACAGTATCGCAAGTTTTGAAATGAAATATGTCTGCTCTGTAAAATTTATCAAATGTCAGATTCCTCCATGTTCCTCGATTACGACAAATTGCTCCGATCTGATGTTATAATACGATAGTGTTTGCAGATTTTTACCAATATCTCTATATATGTATAACCTATTTATTCAAATGTGACTTTAAGCTTTACTCTGAATACCCGCACACTAGGAACCTAGTGTTAAGGTACTCCGTTTCCAAATATATATTTTTATACGCATTGCGTGTTCAGTGGAGAAACTCAACGCCGCGCTTTGCCTCATTACCAGAGCTAGGAAATAATAATATTAAATGTTTCATTTTCTCCAGGGAGAATCGAACACACACCTCTTGCATTTCAATCGCATGCTTTTGCCCCTGCGTCATGACAGGCCTGAATAATGGTCCGATATAATATTCTAATAGTAAAATTGTTATGTATGCAAAAAGATGAATAAAAGTAATACATTTATTAAAAATCTTACAGAATAGACAAGATTAAATACCAATATTTTTGTATTATTTATAAATTTCTGAAAGATTGCCGTTTCACTTTGCAGTAGTAATTATATTCAAAATAGCTTTCATTTCCTGACACGACAAAAGATGGCAGTTAGATTCCAACGATTAAACCTAAAACTAGAAAAAAAGCGTGAATCCAAAAAATATTTTAAAAACATACAGAAAAAACTTTTCATGCAAATCTCTTAAGCCGATATGAACCTTCTCACGTACTCGAAGGGCAAGGGTTTAAAATATGATATTCGTCACAATGGCAGTAATTCTTTTGTTCTCCAATAAATCGTAGTAGATTCTCTATATGCGGGAAATAAATATAATATATATTTCCCGTATATGTCAAAAAGTGCAGCGTTGAGTTCCACGTTCCCCTCAACACGCAATATCTAGGAAATTCGACAAAAAACCAACACTAGATTCCCTCAGCCCTACTATATGCGAGATATTTTTGCAATTTTAAAGTATCATGTTGTTTTTTAGGATATTATAGTATTTAACACAGTGGTGTGTGGTCTGATTAAAACGACAACGACGACGGTTGTGAATTCGATCCGTGATTCGATCCTTCTGTCTACTTTGCTTAATGCGAGATACAGCGAATATAGAACCTAAACCTGTTAAGACACTCATTCACATCACACTTATCCAGTGGCTTTTATAGACTTTTAGCAACATTTAGATTTCTAGAAATATCGAATCCAAAATGTAATCGACCTTTGTCATAAACATATCTATATAACGATACACAGCTGAAACTTATGGTGAAAGGATATTGATCTTTTACACAAATTCCTATGGGAAGACCAAGATATGGCTTTTATATTTTAGATTCTATACCAAAGAACTACTCATAAAGGGTAAAAAAAACTAAAGTGCTTTTGTCATAAAATACCGAAACTCGACTCAACTACAAATAATTAATATGTCACAACAAACAGACACTAAGTTACTCAAATAACATTAATTAAAATAAATTTAAATTTACGTTAATTATAAATAAATTTTGATGTAATTTATTATGATCAGCTTAAAATTTGTATTTTTGGTGCGAACCTCACATTTATAAAGGTAAATAAGTGGAAACCTTCGAATAAAGTTTAATCGCCAGTCCGCTTAACGGCCTCCCTTTCGCTGATAATCTCCTCTGAAACAACCTCGTAGCCATGTGATTTCTTAGGGACACAGTACTCTCTGCCCTCCTCCTCACCCACTACCGCTATTATAAAAATTAGTAGGACTGTACCTCCTTATAATCATAGAAATTAGCTTCACGCTGTATCCCGCCAACAGCAGTGTAACCAGAAGGAACCTAATTTTAAGACACACCGTTCTCCACTTTCTGTCGAATTTTTCGAATCATTGCCTGTTAACGCCAGCTTGGTGCCAGAGCGAAGAAATGAAAATATTAATAAATAATAAATAATCATTCATTTTCAAGTGGGGTTTAAACCCACAACTGTCACATTACAATCACATCCTTGTGCGCTACGACAGCTTTTAAGCACACATTCAAATTAAAAAAAAACTGTAGCTTAAAATTACTCGTTCCAAACCATTACATCCATTCAAACATATCAACTACGAGTACGTGTATGTACTGAGTTAGTACAAAACTAGTACTTTCATTATTTAAACACAAAGGCGAAAACGATAAATAGTAATTGGTCACCACATTTTCGGTTTTGTGACCGCGCTCTCTGTTGTTTGTAACGTACTCGTAGCGTTATATTACGCAGTGCCTAATTAAATATAACATAATTAATCAGATCGTGGTTTCCGGATAATGATTGTATTCATTTTCAATGGCGTTTTGAGGGTACTAATATAGTTAATTGTCTGTATTTGCTAGCGGCGTAAGGGTTTGTGTTAATTTACCGTTTGCTCACTCCGCTTGCCACTTTTTTTTACCTCAACGGTGTATTTTGCAGTAAAAGAGACAGAGAGTAGAACCTTGTATTC
The DNA here is from genome assembly GCA_037355905.1 of Heliconius aoede. Taxonomy (NCBI): domain Eukaryota; kingdom Metazoa; phylum Arthropoda; class Insecta; order Lepidoptera; family Nymphalidae; genus Heliconius; species Heliconius aoede. The sequence continues at coordinate 1,327,237 of JBAIZZ010000243.1, read as the reverse complement.
ACATACTTCAACTCATTAAGACACAAAATTTATACTGTCAATCCTTGATTTTGATATATATGCCTTCATTTAAATGTTTTGGATCCAACCTGCGTAAGATGTACTTATCATGGATCACAATAAACGAATAGAACATTGAAAATTATATTAAAATTGTCGTGGTGTTACTAATAAGTAGAAACCAGTCATGGTGCAGGAGGCAAAAAAAAACTATAAGCGCGACAGGTTGTAGCAGAGGAAAATTGTTATCGGCTAACTTCTCAGATATAATGAGTAGCTTTGAAATTAAAGCTCTATAAACAAAAATATTGTTTGAAATCGATGCTGTATTTTCTGAGATTAGTATAGTATTAGTACAGAAGAGTAGATATCAGGCTAAGTTCACATTTTATATCCGCAGTTGTACACGTTTGCGATAGGGATCAGATATTTTCTATTGAGCCATTAAGTTCGAAATAATTGCATTGAACCCATTCCTCTCGAATATAAATCGAGACTGGTATTCAGGTCCCTTTTAAGCTTCATCCTGTATCCCACATATTATAGTATAGCAAATATGTCAGAAGGAACCTAGGAAATTAGTGTTAATACACTCCACTAACTATTAAGACACTCTTTTACTCCATTTTCCACCAAATTTTCGAAACTTTCCATGTTGATTGGCGGAACTTAACTCCCCGTTTTGCCTCATTACCAGAGCGAGGATATGAAAATATTAAAAGGGAATCTAACCTACAACCACCTGCGTCCTGCGCCAAGACTGGACTCATACTGTTATATATTTTTTAAAGAATACAGCGTATAGCTCAAATCACAGTATAGGTAAATAGATAAAGATTTATGAGCAAATTTAAAAAATAATAATTTTATAATAGAAATTTAAAATTTACACAATAAAATTATATTTTAAGTTCCACTAAAGGTAAAGCACCATATTTCACTTGGAAGTAACGGTTCACTATTAGCATAATTCATAGTAATAGATGAGGGATAAAAATGTTTCTAACGAGTGTATAGTAACGAACAACACTCCGGGGAGCTTGCTCGACGAAAATACGAGATCAGTTGGAAATTGGGCGGAAATATATACGTGTTAATTCTAAGAAAACGTATAAAAGAATAAACGTAGCGGGGATTTGAACCTGCGCCTTTTACAAACCGTCCAAAGCACTGGTTCAAATCTCTTTATATATATTTTTTTATACTTTTTCCTATTAAAAAAATATTTTCTTTCCCTAGTGAAGAACAACAATTAGGAACAGTAAAAAATGTACATATTTATATATGGAGACAAGGACGCTAAAAACTCACGTACCTCAAACCTCACGTAACTTAAATACGGACGATAGATGGCACTGCTGTTCGCACCAGGGATTTTACTACGTCAATGGTTTTATTTCAATGGAACTCTTCTTCTTCACAGCCTGCCGTGGTAACATTTCCATGCTAGAAACTGTCAATCTTTTCGTTATTATGCCCACAAAATGTCTAAGTAGCCCAGCGGTCTCTCCGATTCTCTTGGAAATAACTTGATTTCCTTGTTTTACTTTCACCAGTTTCAGCGCAAGTATTTAATCAAATTTGGATCGAAAATTCATAATAAGGCGCGAGACGAGTCCCTGGTTCGATTTCGAAACGAAATTCGATTGAAAATTTTTTCGCTTCGGCTAAACAACAAAGCAGAGCGTTGAGTTCTGTCACTCAACGGCAATGTCTTAATTGGAACGAAATGTCTCTGGGTTCCTTTATTCCCACTCTTATGTGTGGTGAAGCTAAAAATAACATAAAGAAAATAATACTTGCGAAAAAAATGTATTTTATCCCTTTAAAAATCCGCCAGACAGCGCACCAGCTACGTAAAACTTAACACAATTTCGTATACGACAATTACTAAAAAGTTGTTTGTACCCGTTTATTTGGAAAACGACAGTACAATGGCGCTTATAAAATTTTGTTAAAAGGTTTAAAATGTTTCTAACTTCTTTATAAATTGAATAAAGATAAGGGTATTAGGATTTTGTATATATTCAACATCATGTTGTCAGCGTATGTCAGGATAGGTAGGATTCTAGTGTTAAGACACTCCGCTCTCCATTTTCCGAAGAATTTTCAAGCTTAAATATTGAGCGGTGGAATTAAAGGCTATTTCTTCTACTAGAAATAATAAACTAAGTGTAAATCATTACACACGCAGGGGTCGAACCTACAACCTGCGCGTTTACCAGCGTTGTTCTATTGCACCACGGAGGCCTTATAATTCTATAATACATCATTTAGTTGCACTTGTTTTTATTTTTATCAAAACAGAGTTGTTTTGGATATTATAAATTGTAATTTGCTAAAAATCATTTCATAAAGTTATCAAATTTTGTGAGTAAAAATATTTTAACATAAAATGAAAAGGTCAATTAAAGTCACGAATTTCAATCTGAGGTCAGTGGGTTCGATTCATTAGGGTATGAATAAGATCGCTGTGAATGAGAACGATAGTAGCGGGTAAACGCTTTAAAGGAAAATTATATTATAATATATAATATTAGACTGTATAGATTGATGATAAGGTCGTAGTGCGAAAAAAGATAACGTCTGACATTAAACGCGACGCTAATTGTGTGGGTTCGATTCCCACGCAAAGAAATTAAATATTTTAATTTCAGTGATCTGGTGACGAAAACGCAGTATTGAGTTCCGCTGTTCAACACATAATGAATCCAGAAGAAGAAATCGTCGGAAAATGGGGAACGAAAATGTTCTATGTTGCTAGGGTCTCTCTGCTTATCCATTTATCTGCGGCATACAGTGTGAAAAAAAAAACATTATTTTCGCTTTGGTTAGAAAAAAAAGCGTTCAATTCTGCCACACTAAATACCATATCACATTTGATATGTGATATTCGGGCTAAAAGTTCAAAACGTAGAGTCTTACACAGCAGCACAGACTGAGAGAGCTTACCCTGCAGCTTCAAGTTGATAAAAAATGTTTTTAATAAGATATATTATATTAATTAAAATGTTACTAACAAGTATATATATAATCACAAAAAAAAATATTCAGAGCTGAAAATTTTAAATATAAAATTTTGCCTAAGTAATTTAATTGTCACAGTACATTGTCACGCTTTAAATTTTGATAGTGAAAATAAAGTTACATTTTTGTTTCTTTTTTTATATAGATACTGTTATAATAAAAAAAAATTGTTAATAATAAAATAACGTCCATCTTGGCGCAGCAGCAAAGCGTCTGATTTTCAACGCGACGGTTGTGGGTTCAATTCCCGCTAGAAAGTATTGAATTATTTTCATTTGGTGTGGAGGCAAAGCACGGGATGGAGTTCCACCACTCAACGCGCAATGCCTCCAAAATACGGTGGACAATGGGAAAGGCAGGTCCATAACACTAGGTTCCCTCTGCCTACTGCTGCTGTGAGCGGGATACAGTGCGAAGCTGGTTTTTTTTTATAGGTTTAAAATATTTCTATTCAATAACATTTTAAAATGTTTACAACGATATTCTACGTTCGAATAATTAAATTTTTCGAACTTACAAAATGTCTGCTGCCAGAACAAGATAGTGGAACAGTTTGCAAAAGTGTTCAAATAAAATTTTACTTTGTAATCTTTCAAAGATACTTCTTAATAACGGAGATTTAAATGTAGAAGATTTAAAATTATTTCTAGTTTCATTTAATGATGAGGCCCGAGCTTTGCATTGACCCCATGTGCTGGCCTCTATGTCTGGCCCTACTGTTCTACTATGGGCTCTCTCTTGTCAAGAACTCATAAAATCGACTGTAAGCTCGATAGTTGTAGGTTCGTTCCTCAGATTTAGAGGTTTATTTTTTTTTCATTTCCTCACTCTAGTAGCGAACCAAAGCGCGGTGTTGAGTTTCGTCAGAAATTCGATGCCCAAATACAAGTCTCATAAGTTCTATTATATGTATCTACTGGTATATAAAATGCAAAGAATGCCTCAGGTACAAAAAACTGTAACATTTTTCCGAGTCATTGACCGTGACAAGAGATTTATGAAGCATTTTTTGTGAAAAAAATATCCGCCCGATCCTATGAGTTTAAATATTGCATTGATTTCATTTTTTCATTGTTTTTTAGTTTCACGCTGTATCCCACATTTAGCAGGATAGGCAGAGGGGACATGGGAACCTCGTGTTAAAACACTTCGATCTTATTAATATTACTTCTTTTTTTTATGGGAGAGAACAAAGAGAACGAGCGTTCGGATCACCTGATGGTAAGTGATCACCGACACTCACGACCCCGTGTAACACGAGAAGAGCTACAGGTGCGTTGCCGGCTTTTAAGGTGGAGATGAAGGGCGCCGGGGCACAGCCCCTAATGCGAAACGCAGTGGCAAGAGCCATTACTTCAAGTCGATTTTAAATGCCGGGGGTGGTATTAATTCGGTCGAGTCTACCCATGCGCGTTGCCATTACTGGCGACGTGACTCTACCACACGTACTTAAGTCGCCTCTTACGACACCGACAGTACCATGGTGATCCTATTTTAAGCCGGGATCTCACGGCTACTTTCGTTCCCCACGTTGAGTGGGATATAAACCGACAGCTTCTCGCGTTTATAGTCGCACGCATGTGCCCCTGCGCCACAACTAACCTCATATACGTAAGCATTGACCTAAATTCGTATGAAAATAGAAAAAACCGGATTTCATATTTTACACAACTTATAGCCAGACTCAGTATCAGCACATTGTCTTAGCATCTCGAGTGAGTGCCATTATCGCGATCATCTCGAAATAGGAAAGGAATAGCAAGTTGGCCTCAAAGATACTGGGGTCATCAGTAGACCGAAATAGTACTTGATGCCAAAATACCTATTGGCCATGTATGTATGTAGACTTAATAGACTGTGGTATGAACTTGACTACAATTAATTCCAAATAATCGGATGTAACGAACAGTTGCATTGTAACAACATGACATACATACATACATATATATACCTAATATACATATATATAATGCTATTATACCGACATATAATATCCATGTCGGTCGGTCTGTTACGCATATCTTCACGCCTCACGCTTACCGCTCATCAAATTGTGTTACAGTGCGGTATTGTTTAAGGAATATACATATACATATAGAATAAGTATGTATATACGTACGTAATAAATGATGTGTTTGAAATTTAATTATTTATGGAGAATACATTTTATTTTGATAGCTATCGTAATACTGACTGCGAAGGTTGCAGCTTCGATTTCCACGTGAGTAAATAAATTTTCCATCCATTTCTGCCATTCGCTGTTGTCTCGAAAGTTGGGCGGAAAACAAAGTATCTTAACTCTATGCTCTGTATGTGCAATATTCAATGTACAAACATGATATTAATTATACACACTTCTAATCATCGCATCATCATGAAACCTGACAATTATAGGTAGACTATAAGACAGTATTATGGTACAATCGAGCTGATCTGATGATAAATTGGAAGAAAGCTGATGGATCTTTAGAATAGCTACTAATAAGCTTATTCTTAGTTAATGTTTAAGCTATGAATTTATCAAATTACAAGGTATTTTTAATAACCTTGTTAAATATGTTAAATGTACGTAGCGATAGTTGCAGGTTCTAATCTCTATACGGTAAAGTCCTTATATCTGCTTCAAAAGCTTAGTTTGATAGATAGCTCAGATTTGCGCTAGTCCACTTAATCTAGCTTTACGTTTCATCATACAGAATTTTAAGCATGAACTCAAGTGGGAGATTACAGTTATTTATGAGTTAATTTTCCTTTATGTATATAGTTTTACCTATATTTTATACGTAGCTGTATTGATATTTCTATTTTCATGGATAAGTAAGTTAATCTATCTATCTAATATCGGCCAAAATTGAATATATTATTAGTGTTATATTGAAAACTCTTTTTATTAGTGAAAGCTACATCAAAATTTTATGCAATCGTGGAGCAGTGACGCATCGTGTGTTTGTTGTAGGTTCGATTCTCGCTCTAGTCAAAGCGCGACGCTTACTTCAACCACTCAATATTGCGCTCCAAAATTGGGCGGTACGTGGGGAACATAAGGTTCCCTCTGGCTACTGTCTCCTATGAGGGATACTGTATAAAATCGGAAGGGGACGATCTCGAATTTAATACTATTTTATCACGAATACAGAATCAAAGTCAACAAAATATATGAATACAAACGTGTGACTAATGAGCTTAGTTTATATCTAACAACAACAGTAAGTGTAAATAAACGCTTGCTGTATGAAGGTAAAGTGAAATTTTCACCAAATACACGTTGTTCTCTCAAATTATTAGTTTTGTATTCATATTTACTTACCTTAGTTGAGTGGATTCGCTTTATTTTAATAATAATATGCTATGAATAAGTTATATTAAGATATTATAGACGTCTACGTCGTAACAAAAATATTTAACTTTAACAAAGTGTAATTTAGTAGAGAGAAAAATAAGTCTTAAATAACCAAAAATACGTATTTTGACACTATAAAGGGAATCAAAATTAAAAAGGTACTTTCAGTTAATCTAGAATTATGAAACTTAGCAGTTAGTACCGACAGGTAGAACTAGTTCAGGAAAAATCTGAAAACACATATTTTAACGCAAAAAACACATATTTTAAAACTATAAAGGGAATCCAAGTTTAAAAGGTACTCCAGTTGAACTGGAATTATGAAATTTGGCTGCTAGTATCTACTGGTAGTACTAATTCAGGAAAGATATTTAAAACTAATTAAAAAATTTTAATTATAGTTAAATTAAAAAAATATATAGCCTTAAATAGCAAAAAACGCATATTTCTACAATATAAAGAGAATAAAAATTTAAAGGGTAATTCTGAATAACTTGTTTTTTTTTGCAGCAAGTATCTACATGTCATACTAGCTCAGAAAAAAATCTGAAAACAATACATTTGGTGGTTAAATCTTAAAAAAACAGCCTTAAAGGGGGGGGGCAAACTTGATATTAAAGTCGCTAGTTCAAGTGAGGTATCAGATGAAAGGGCTCTGGCTAAGCTAATCCTAAATTTTAGAAAATACTTGAGACCTCCAACTTTTGTACGGAACCCTCGGTGTGCGAGACCGACTTGCGCTTGTACGATTTTTTTTTGTAAATTTGACTATTTCCGTTTCATCAAAAATTTAATTCAGATCTGTCCACCAGTTCCAACCATACGACATGAATATACAAACATACCTACAAACGTTAAGACAATAATAGACAGATTTCACTTTCACAACCAATTATAAATCTTATCTTTTAATTAGTTATACAATATTATATAAATACATCAAATTACACAGTATATATACAGTACGTATATACACAGTATAATTGACTAAACGAAAACCGCGTCTCGTCTAATTACTTATCAAGAGTCTAAGTAAGGATAAAACAAACCTCTTGAAGTAATTATTCATGAAATCTAGTAATTATTCCAGAAAACGACGATGGTGATAAGCCGGGGAAATCAAGAAGACGTTAACACGTTTATTTAAATTTTATTTATCCATCTCTCTTCCTTTTCTTAATTTAATTGCTAAGTGACGAATCACTTTGTCTGTTTGCCACTTATGGAAATGTTATTTGTAACATAATCTAACAATATAACTGTTAAGTAGTGACCGGTGTATTTTAACACTAGGTTCCCTTACCCTACTCTGCTAAGTGCTATATGCGGAATACAATGTAGAATATATATTTTTTATAATTACTATTATTTTGTTTGCAATCTTGTGAGCTTGTATTGTAAATATTCATTGCCTTGAGTGAGAATCGAACTCACAACAAACACTGTGCCCATGACGGCCTCAAATAATTACTATAAGACGTCTAAAGTTCGCAAAGATATCGCTATGTAAGACAGAGCTTTACTCTCGCCGATTTCAGAAATTGTACTTAATTACGCGTAACAACGCGCCTTGAAAGCTCGATCTCGTTAAGTTTTGTGAAATATAATCTTGTTTTTAAGTTGAGGTTCCATAGTTGTATAGAATACTGTTGTATATTTTTAAAGTTTGTAGGAAAATTATTTTATAGGGAATTTTAAGCATATCGGAATTTGGTTCCGAGATGTACAGGATCAAGTCAAATCAAAAATATTATGTATGCTTATTGAGGCATTGTGTGTTGAGTGACGGAACTCAGCGCCGCGATTTGACTCGTTATCAGAGCGAAGAAATGAAAATATTAAATATCTCATACCGCCGGCAAGAAATCAAACCCACAACCATCCTGTTAACAGTCGCATGCTTATGTCTCTGCACCAGGATAACTTCAGTCTCTTTCTTCTCTCAACCTATTTTCCCTAGAGAGCTCTTTTATATTACAAAATTATCACTCTGATCAACTCGAGCGACTCGAGAGAGACTTTTTAAACGATTAAATATCAATTTTCTTTTATTTCTTCCGCGGAGTCCCGTAAGTCGGCGCGGCGGTATATTTACAAAGTGGTGCGTTATGGTAGATTATTGTTTTTTATCTTTCAAATGAAATTTAGAAGAATATTACGTTGGCGAGAGAAAATTTGGAAGATAAAATTGTGGAGGCTGTAGTGACGCAAGGGCACTAGAGGGAACGTAATGTCTTAATATTAGGTTCTCAGGTTCCCTCTGTCCCCTGTTATATGCGGAAAAAAATATATAATAATTTCCATAAAGCTTACGTTTCGATTATCTTCATATTTTAAAAAAGAAGAAAAGGAAATTTAGAAAGATTAAATTTTTGAGGGCGTTGTGGCGCTGGAATGGCGTACAGGGCTACTCCAGCGCCGGCCGGAAAAAAATATATTAATTACTATACAAAATTGTGGCTCTTAGTCGAACTTAACCCTAACTTTTACGTATTCAAATGACAACGTGTCGACTCGTTTAGAAGACGAATATTAAAGTGTATTTGGTTAACAAGTTTTTGTAATTAAAACGTACTTGTCTCGAGGGCTTGTTTGATAATGACGACTGAGTGGGACTTTACAGTACTTTATAGTAGCTGAATACATATATTATTTAAATTAATCGTGGAAGAGAATGTAAGAAATATATCAGACTCTATATTCTATTATTGAGGCCAGTCGTGGCGCAATGGCTTTCGACCGTAAGTAAATGCGACAAGTTGTAGGTTTGGTACCGAAGCAAAGCGCGGCGTTAAGTTTCGCAATACATTGACATTTCGGGGAAAAGTGGGGAACGATAGCGTTACTAAGTTATCACGTTACCCTGCTATATGCGGGATACAGCTAGAAAAATAGAAGATAAATATAATATATATATATATATTACATCATATATATATATATATATATATATATATTCTACATCATGTATCGCGCATTCAGCTCGATGATTGTAGGTTCAAAGCACATTTAGATAATACA
>JBAIZZ010000243.1:1185294-1317749 GCA_037355905.1 Heliconius aoede | reverse complement strand
AAAAAAAAAGCTAAAAAGGTACTCAAAGTAAATAAATATTTGACATTGAAAAAAAAAAAGGGAAATTTCCCCAAATTCCCGTGAATCTGCTGATCGGCTTAGCAAACTTACAATGGTGGGAATTTTCTTCGATCCGAGCGAATCCGACGCAGTTGTTGATTTAGGACTTTCGGTTCGCAGCTATTTAACTATAATAACACTGTAAGCCGGTTTTGTAAGCTTGACTGTGTATGTAAATTTGAGGCTTCTACTTCTTGAATTTTAAGTCATTTTACAGTATAGGTGTAGGAATTAAATGGATCTACCAGTCCAAGGGAAAATCAGTATCTGTCTATTGAACACCATCTCCACTCAGAAAACGATGGAAAATCACGTCGTTGAGTTCCGCCACTTATGTCTTTCTCTCTATCTACCCTGCTTTATAGGAAAAAGTGAAGCATAATCTGTTTTTAGTAATTCAACAGGTATTTACAAATTATAGTTTTATTCTCTTATGGAAATACCGTGGTAACATTCTCAATGACGGTTACAAACCTTTCTATAAAGCATTTTGTTTTATTAAACCGAAATTTAGAAATAGACAACTCTCTTGCAGTTTTGTTAGCTTGAACTATATGATTTTTATTTCATAAATACACAATGCCTCAAGAATTCGGCACAAAGTGGGGAACGGAATGTCTTAACACCGAGGTTCCCTCTGCCTACTATGTGCGGGATATGGCTACTATACGCAAGCCATTTTATAACGTTATATTGTAATTGGCTTTGCAGTACCGGATACTACAAGTGGACATGAAATTGTACACTAATCTACTAGTTCGAATTTCGCAATTTAACACTTGGTTTCCATACATTAATTGCGCTCATGCCTAAACACTCTCTAAAGGTGACTTAGACACAGATGATTGCTGGTTCAGATATCTGAGCAGGTGCAATCACAGAGCTTTACTATAAATAGCATGGCCAAATTAAATGTATGTAGAATATAAACTTTCATGATAGATGAACTATACAAAAAAATAAGGGAATAATATGGTTTTTTTGAGAAGTATGTTTTTTAAGAACGGAGTGTTATGCAACTAAATTAAAAATCAAATGAAATCAAATGCAGAATTGACTTTTAGTACATTTTAAAATATAATATTTTCAATACATTGTAAAGGAAAAGCCACGTGTCCCCAGTTATTACGTGTAATAGGAAATATATCGAGGAATTCCGAAGATCAATGGGTTTTAAATTTAATTCTCCCCCTCCCGAAGGAGTCCCACCGCAATCGCAGCTTCATTTTCAGTTATGACGCTTTAAGAGGGGCGCGTGCCATATGGCGGAACGATTTTATACAATTCCTTATTGGACTTTGAAAGTTTATTGAATTTAAAGACTATGTATATTTTAATACTGTCGTATCTTTGTATTTCAATAGGTGCGGTAATGTGATGATAAGAGGCCAATCGCATTTCATCGCTCTGGTGTCTAGGCAAAGTGTGGTGTTGAGTTCCATCACTCAACATGCAATGCCTTCTAGAATTCGAAGAAAAATGGGGAACGGAGTGTTTTTACACAAGGTGTTTACTGGCTTTCTTTTGAGATAGCGGAAAAGTATGAAAAGTAATACACTGTAAGTATAATGGGAAATAATGTCAAAACAGTAGTTTCTTTACATTCTGTCCAATTTACGACACTTGTGTGTTGAGTGAGCTTGAGAACCAGAGCCAAATATTTCTTACATGGTAAAATAAAAGTAATATAAATTATATATATTTAAATGCATCCATCTACTAAAATTTGAACAAGCAACCATCAATTACATCTTACAACTGAGCCACTATGGACTAACAATAATTTACAATAACACTTTCAAAGAGAAATTTCAATACTTTATAAAAAAAAAACCACTTATGCCCCGCCCGTACTTCTAAGGATGGTTAAAAACTTAGTTTTCAGTATCTCGTAAGGAGTTCAACCATTCACCTTTGAATCATGAAACTTTGGAAACAAAACTCGCAACTTCAACGTGATTTCCTTTAAATCGATGAACTTATTACATAAGGAATTAAAATGTACTGTTTGAATTTTTATTTGTATATTTTCTTTATTGATTTAGAAGAAAGGCCAATGGGGTGCAGTAGTATGTGGGTTCGATTTCAGCTAACTGAGAAACATGTACGACAAATGATACATTCGAAACACTCGAAGTAACTCTGATCACAGGCACTATACAACACAAATAAGATTTTCCGATTTGAACTAATTGTACTTAAGATTAGCGCGCTCATCAAAAGTCTAGTTGAAATTATTTTAAATGTACATAGCATCTAACTGTAAGCGCGACGGTCGTTGTATTGTGGAATTATTTCAATTTCCTCGTTCTAGACAATCCGTGGTGTAGAGTTCCACCTCTCAGCACGCAATGTCTCAAAAATTGTAAAACGTACAACTAGAAACAGAGTATAAATTTCAGATCCCTCTGCCTACCCTACTATATTTGGAATACAGCATTCTCCTTATCGTATATCGAACCTACGACCATTGTGTTTCTACCAAGTGTGACATTCTAATCTATCTGCTATGATAATAAAGAATAAACAAACTCCATTTCTCATTGTCTATTTAATTAGAACTAAACAGATGTGTTGTTACAGTGAGTACAAACAATGGGAAGACCGAGCGCTATACAGAAATGTGGATGTAAAGGAATTACATCAATTCAATTTGGGGACACACATTATGTAGGAAATCGTTTCAAGTCATGAGAGAAAGCGATTAAAGTAAACATACAAATAGAAGTCAATAAATTAAGGCCGTTGTGGCGAGTGACGGTAAATGCGACGGTTTTAGGTTCAAATCTCAACGTGCAATGCCGTGAGTCGCCTTCGACGGGAAGTGGAGAATGGAAGTGTCTTAACAGGAACGGAGTGTCTTAATACTGCTAAGGTTCCAAGGTTCCCTCTATAAACACTTCTATGTGCGGGGGTACAGAGTAAAAAAAGCACATATTTTGAAACTTTAAATTCAATTAACTTGGACCAATCGAGACTTAAAATCTTCAGAAATAGAAACGTAACGTCGTACGGTAATCGTAAGAGGTTACGATCGTCCCTGAGGCACAGGCAGCTTAATGTTTTTACTCAAAAAACAACCATTGTTTCATAAAATTGAATATAGTTGTCGTGTAGTGTAATTTTAGTAATTATTACTTTGTATTTTTATATGCAATAAAGAATTTTATATATATATAAAATTTATGTGAACAATATACGAGTATTAAGGCCAATTGTGGTGCAGGTGGACAAGTGAGACTAAAAACGACAGGTTGTTGATTCGATTACCCCTCGGGTAAATGGAGTGTTTAATATTTCCAATTCTTCGCTCTGGTAAAAAGGCAAAGCACGGCGAAGCCAAGCAAAGCAATATATTATAAGGTCTTTGGGCTAATGCACAACGTCTGAAAGTAAATGTCACGGTTTCGAGTTCGATTCCCACTTGGGGGAACGACTTGTCTCCATTTCCTTGCTATGGTGGCACAAACTGCGGCGTTGAGCACCTCCAAGTAACAAGTAATATCTCGTAAACTGACTACGTGGGTGACGAAATATCTTAACACTCCTTCCCTCCACCTATCCTGCTATATTAAGCGAGATAGCATGAAACAAAAAAAAAATTTCTTGTACGAATCACAGCAAAAAGAATTCAAAACAAACAGTGTAGTTAAATTTATTCACTTATATAATGGCGGGTGATGTTTTAAAAGTGAATGTTGCGCGCAATTTGAGAACAATGTGACGTCTGTATACGAGTGACTGCTTCCGGTTGCCTTGGGTGGAAATGGGGGGAGTTTATTGTTATTTTTGTTTGAGATTATTTTTCAAGGCTAGTCATGGCGTAGGTGCACAAAGTTTGACTGTAAACGGGACAGGTTATGGGTTCGATTCCCACTCGAGAAAATAAGATACTTATTTAATGTTCCAATTTTTTCGGTCTAGTATGGAGGCAAAGCGTGGCGTTGTGTTCCACCAATCAACATTCAATACTTCCAGAATTAGGCAGAAGTCTTGATAAGAAAGGAGTCAATAATTACCAGGTTCATAGGTTCCCTCTGCTTATGTGCGGGATACAGGGTTTTCCATTCGTATAAATTTCCATTCGTATAAAGTTATCGATGATGTAGAGAAATTTATTTGTATTTTATATTAATGGTATATCTATTATACTGCGAAATTTGACGTCGTGTTTGTCGGGCTGATGAAACAGGAATGCTTATAAAATTTTAATACATTCACAATAAGCCTAGTGTTACTTGGTTCCCCACTTTTCTTTTAATTTTCAAGACTGCGTATTAAGTGGCGGAGGTCAAATCATCGCTTTGTCTTGTTACTAGAATGATAAAAAGCAAATAACTCACTCCCTTGAGCAGGAATCAAACCCACAAAACAGAAAATATGCTAAATACCGGATACACTCTAAAATACTATTACATTTAAACGACCTCAAATACAGTAAACGTTGATACATTATAAAATATTCCAAACAATTAATTCTCGGTCCTTCGAATCAAAAAGCAATACTTTACAAAGCTCTACACAACACTACAGTACCACCATTTAATTATATCGCCGTTGGAACAAAGAGGACAAAAATGGACGGGACCTTAGATTAACGAATAGAAATGTCACACGTTAAAGATAAATAAATCAGCTTCATGCTGTATCCCGCTTAGATTAGTGTTGAGTGGTGGACCTAAACGACGGGTTTTGCTTTGGGGCCAGAGCGAAGAAATGAAAACATAAATAAATAATAATAATAAATTCACTCGAATGTCAATCGAATCCACAACGTGATACTCTAGAGCCCCTGCGCCACGACGCGACGTGACGGCCTCATATCATTACTACTTTCTACTTTATTTTCTCTTTCTACAACAAATAGTTGTAAAATTCCACCACTCAACACGCAATGTTTCAAAAATGGAACAGAGCGTGGAGCACATAGTGTCTTAACACTAGGTCAACACTGCTTACCTTGCTATAAAAAAAATCTCGTACAGCACATCCTATTTCCACAAATTCGAAACGAGATCTAGCTACGAGTATGTCAATGAAAGTAGAATATACACGTAGCGCGCCCATGTTTACTCGGTTAATTGCTCGAAGGCGACTTCTTTTGAAGCGGAAAATCAGTCTAAAGAACAGCTTAGCCTCACTTATTTGAAATCTTTTAGGGAGCTTTTACGGAGTAAAGGACGACGTGTGTAAGTATGTACTTGTTTGTGAAGTTAAAATGTGTTGCTGGATGGTAGTCTAGATTTATTCTACTTATTTAATTTGATGTTTATTTAATTATGATTAAGGCCAGTCGTGGCGCGGTATGTGATGGTGTACGCGACAGGTTTTGGGATCGATTTCCAATTGAGGAATTGATATTTTCAATATTTTTATTTCATCGGTGTGGTAATTGGGCGAAGGGCAGCGTTGAATTCCGCCACTTAATGCGCAATGCGTCCAAAATTCGGTGGAAACTGGAGAATCTAAGCATTTTAATGAGAACGGAGTGTCTTAACACTAGATTCCCGGGTTCCCTATACCTATCCTGCACGTAACAGTATGAAGCTAAGCAGTAAAGTTTTTGTATAATTTTGCTAAAATCGATAAGGTATAACCGTATACAAAAAATAAACCTTGAAAACACTTTTTGTTTTCAATTCATTCTAGTTCTTCGTGCTACTTACCGGTTTATTAACAATTTATCGCTATAAATTGAAAATAATTAACTGCACTGAGAGGGAATCGAACTTTTATAGTCAAATCCTAAGCCTCAGTGGCCTATTTCATTAAAATAAACTAGCAACACATTGTCAAAGAATTGTTTTTATCATTTCAGGAAGAGCCACAAGCGGACGTCAGCGAGCCATTCGTTATAAGCTTGTTTTATTATTTACCATCATTATTATATATTATATCATGTTTACACCTTTGTCGTCGTAGGCATAAGAGAACAACTTAGACTAGTGTATGGCGAATGAAAATTAATTTCTTCTAATAGATAGATAGATAATCTTCCTTTTTAAATGGATAAAAAGGCAGGCAGAGGGAACTTAGCGTTATAACACTCCATTCTACATTGAGTGGCAGAGCCACGCTTTATCTTGTTATAACAGCGAGGAGAGACCAAACCTACTACCGCTGCGTGTACAGTCACACACAGTACAGTAGTAGACTAAAAGCGAGAAAATAATAAAGAATAATACAATTTCGAATAAAGTTAATTGACATACCGATGGCGTCAGTTTTTAATCACATTAACACATTGATAAATAAAAAAAAATATTTACTAAGGCTGAAAGTGGCTTATATTTTATTATGATACATTTATAGATAATTTAACTGATGGTAGCCAGTTCTAATACAAAGAAGTTTTTGTTAGTTATCGTTAATTTTATAAGGTGCAATAAATAGTATAATAATGCTATTTTAATACAGTTTCACGTTTTCCCGCATAGCGTGTTAGAAAGAGGGATCCTAATTGATAAAGATAAAATCTTAATGACACTTGTTCACCGTGCCTTACCACACCACAGAAACGAAAATAATTTATTGCCCTCAGTGAGAATCGAACTTAAACCAATCACGACTATGTTTTGACATATTCAGAAACGTTTATACGTACATAATTAAATATTAATTTGATTTAACAACTATAAATTACAGCAGTGATATGGGAGATGTGAGGTTTCTTTTTTTTTCTCTATGTATATTTTCCAGAGTGGAAGTCAAACCCACAACCGTCACGTTTACAGTCCAACTTGGCACAGGCGCCTGCACCACGACAGCCTCACACCCTAAATCCCACTTACTTCCCATCCTTAAAAGGACGCTTCTAATAAATCCCAAAGACAAAATAAATAGGGGAAGATTGATTTCAATACATTAGTCAAGTATTGGCACCGATCTATCAATTCGATTGGAAAATTTACAATTCAATAATGTAATCTCGCTGAACTAAATGTATTTTAAATAAAGCAAGTTTACATTCTTCAAGAAATTTTGTTTTCATTATTTATGAAAAAAAACTAGTTAGCATTGAATTTATCATTATTTTGTAAGGGATGGAAGGGACTATTCATTTTCTTTCTTTTATTTTCACTTTTGTGGTGGAACTCAACTCCGCTGTTTCTTTTGTTACCAAAGCTAATAAATGGTGAAAATTTATTTACTGGACGTTTTGCAGCAATATAATAGTGTAAGTCACAATCGTAGCTGCCATAGACACCATAGTGCTGTAGTCCATTCTGTAGAAGTTCAGCGCGTGATAGTTGATCGGTCTTGATAGTATTAGTTTTTTGAGTTCTTTCAGTGATTCTTCTATATCTTTTGCTAAAAATTGTTATCATTAATATTGTTACATGACCGGCAGACAACGTACAGACAAAAGCAATTATTATTTTTTTATTTTTAAGCATTTTTTATTATTATTAATATTTTGACATGTGGGGGGCCTTTGAAGGCCTTCTTTAAGTATACGGTAGATTACTGATCTACCGAATCGTTATAAATTCAAATGCTCAAATCTATATATATATAAGCTAAGCTTTATTGTAAATAAAATGTGATGATGGGTGATGTCTCTTACTGGTCAATTTGTTTATCACAAGGCGATCAACGGACAATACAATTCTATCCACTTCCCTATACGTCGTCTCAGCGTGGTACACTGCGCACAGAAGTACTAGAGACTCTATCGTCGCTCTCATGAGTGTCGACACTACTGGTAGACAGCTGGAGTTGTGATGTCCGGCAACCTGAAAATATTTTAGTTAGAAATAATTAATAGCCATCAAACATATATATATCCTTGTTATAAATAAACTCTATAAGATCATGTTTCTTACTAAATATTCATATATTTCAATAATTTAAATATCTCTTGGCTCAATTCAAGTAAACTTTGAGTTTTGCCTCCCGAAAATATAGTCGAACTATCTTACCTAACTTAATGTGTGAAACTAAAAATGGTTTCTTTCATAACATTAATGAAATATTTATTATGTTCAAGATTCTACCCAGAAACACCAATGTCTATCTATAAAGCAGAATTTTATGTACAGTGTGGAATTTTATGTACTAAGTGAAGAAACACCATTAGATCTGTTCAGATCTGATAGTTTCTTCTATTAGTAAATTATAATCTATTTAGTAATCATTTAATATATATCTTAGTATAATCTATTTAGATTACACATTTACGAATGAATTCGTTCAATATTTAATATAATAATTATTTAGTGAGTATTGATTTCAAATTTTCTCTTACCAATGTTGTGCCCATTACGTAACGAATTATCATATTAAACAGAAACACCATATCTATTAAATATAGAGTGCAATTAAATATAATCTGAAAGCGAAGAAAATTTAAGTTACACATTACTATTTTGTTTCAACGTCGTATAAATATAATAAAAATATAAGTAAAAAAATTTACATGTTTATCACTCACTTACTCATGTTTCTAATTCGTAAATTATTTTTTTTTTAAGTTAATTATTATTTAGTTAATTATTTTTTTTTTAGCTTCACGCTGTATCCCACATACAGCAGGGTAGGCAGAGGGAATCTCGGTGTTAAGACACTCCGTCCGGTCCCCACTTTCTGCCGAATTCTGGAGGTATTGCATGTTGAGAGGCAGAACTCAACGCCGCTCCTTGCCTTGACACCAGAGCGCAGAAAATAGAAATATAAACATAAATAAATATTTCGCATCCTCGAGTGGGAATCGAACCCACAACCGTCGCGTTACAGTCACACACTTGTGCCACTGCACCACGACGGCTTCAAAGATTATCTTTACAGAAAATATAGTTAATTCATAAGTTACTTACCCTAAACCCGTACATTATGTTTATATATTCAGTCTGTTCGCTCAGAAACAGGTAACATCTACTTAGCCACAGTACTATATTTTGTTTTTTGTAACTCAGAAATTTAATGTTAGATATTTTCTTTCCTTCATCTGTGGTCCACATTTTATTACCAATATTTTTGAACATATCTACATCAATATCTGAATTATAATAATTTTCCAGTAAGTCTCCAATAGTTCTCAATCTATATATGACTTGCACTATATTCAAAGTGACATCTAAGCCTCCAAGCATTCTAATTCCGAGATAAACGTAGTCCATAAGGTAGAGGAGTGACAGAGTCCAGCCAAAGCTCATGGCATACGCCAAATACTGAGCTACGAGACTTACCGAGATTATTATAATGAAGAAAATACATATATTTCTAAAATCTTTCCTAATATTCTTGTAATATGTCATTCCTATGATTCTGTCAATGTAGTCGTAAGTAACGAAATATATAATTGCCGGTTTTCTACCGTATCTATAGACGAAGATCGTATCTATAATGTATTGTATGTAACCAAGCAAGAAGCACATCTGATAAATCTCATCAAAATCGATCTTAACACTTTCCGAATTATGAGTTTTGTCGTAAACCGTATAGACGTTTGCTACTAGCAAAATTGTTATTAATATTGATATCTTATATAATGAGCTGTTACACTTAAATATTCCTTTGTCTCTATAAATTCGGGATAAACCAAACAAGGATAGAAAACTATTCAAACCAGATATAGCTGAATAAGCTTCATTAGGTTTATTGTTTTTTATATCGTAGACCTTCATGTTGCGAATGAACGAAGGCGTTTGCTGTACTGTCATCATATTCAGCTTATCTATTGATAGTATCTATTAATTTAAATATGTACGGTAATAATATAATATGAAAATTATTTCGATATAAGTATATATATGTTTTTAAATTATAGTGGACTATTTTATATCAACCATTAGGTTGATGTAAAAATAATAAGTAAAGAATATAATTGAATTTAATCTATTAATATAACCATAACGTGGCGTAGGAGAGTATAGAGTGCAAACACAAGCTGAGCACAGGTTCAATTCCCGTTCATAGGATATAATGCAAAGTCATACCACCACTCAACATCACTAATGAACAAAGTAGTGTATTTGGAAAGTATGTATGATGCGTAGTAGAGACAGAGAAAAAAATTGACGTTTAAGGATGAGATCTCTTCATAGGATAATACATAATAATATAAGTAAAATTAGTTTAGCTAACTGAATCCGCATCATCAGAGTCTCATCAGAGTTCGAATGAAGAAGAACTTGCTCAAGTGGTTTTGATAATCAAGAAAATGAGTGAGGATAGGTACAGTTTACAAGGAAATCGTACAGTTTACAACTATAATACATATGTACCCACTTTGTCTATAAAAAAAAGGGAAAAAATTAGGGAACCCCGGTTATTATAATATATTATTAACGTCGATAGAACACTTTGCCTAATATTAACTTAATATATATTACAAAACGACTTCACATGAAATTGTATTATAACATTGAGTCACTGTTTACAGAAATAATTCTATTACTAGTTCAATACAAAATGAAGGTTTCCCAAAAAGGAATTCCAAAAAAATCTAAACTTGACGTCTTATCCACATATGGACCATTGAACGCTGTCCTCAGAGTCTTTAATCTGTCTTGCATTTTTCGTGATGGAACTAATTTAAAGTGGTCGTGGCCGATTTGGAAAATTTCTCTCATCATGACTATTGTGATCGCTATCGATGGTTTAACTTTATACGTAAAAATTCAAAATTTCAATACTAATTCCGCAACTGAGACTTTTAAGGAACTTATACTAATAGTTTATTTGATTGGTTATCAACAGTACGTAATAGACATGAGCCTGGTGTACAAATTTGGAAGGCAGCAATATATTGAGTATTTAAATCGGTATGAAGAGTTTGATAATATGCTCGGTACGTGCTATTATAGGGAGCTGAAGTCTTCTATCAGAAACTTGTGCTACTTCTTCACAGCCATCAGCGTTATTACTGAAGCAGCAGATTACATAGCATGGTCTGTTCACATCGGCTCCACAATTCCTGCAATATATATGATAGATTACGTATACATTATAGTGAAAATACTAAGTGTTCTCGATGTGATATCCAACTACACCCAAATGTGGTACCGATTGAAAGCACTAGCAGACACGCTAGAAGATTACTACTCTCGCTGTGACAACATGCCGGGCATTAGAAAAGACCTGACAAATCTAAAGCAGTCTATCAAACGTTTGGATTGTTTAAAATCGATCAGGATTAATCTAATGGACGTTGTAATGGATTTGCCGAGACTTTATTTAATTTTGAATGAACAGTGTGATTACTTGAATACAAAATATGGAATAAGAGTAAGATTAATATTTTCTTTAATCATGCTTATTCACAATTATCCCACAAATCGATAAATTCAAACACAAAAATCCACATCTCCACCTTAAAGGCTGGCAACGCACCTGTAGCTCCTCTGGTGTTGCATGGGGTCGTGGGCGGCGATGATCACTTACCATCAGGTGACCCGAACGCTCGTTTGCCTTGCCCTCTCCCATAAAAAAAATTTAAAACAACATAAAAATAGTATCTTTTATATTTGCAATATGGATATTTTGCTTATTAATATTAGCAATGTAGTATAGACAAACACTTACAGAACGCTATTGCTATTGCTCTACTATATACCGGATGTTATTATGCATATAAACTTTTCTCTGGTATCAATTTATCTCCCTAAAGAACCGCATCAAAATCCGTTGCGTAGTTTTAAAGATCTAAGCGATACATAGGGACAGAAAGCGGAAAGCAACTTGGTTTTTTACTATATATATATAGCGCCATCTACTTACTGTCTCTATTTCTATACAGTTACATTACTTATATCGGCATCTGTCGAATCGTTTAAAGCTAACAGATAATGTAAAATGACTGTTATAAATTACTATCAATAATAAACAAATAATTTGTAATAAAATAATAATATTGTAATTATAAATTGAGATATAAGCTGTCCTATCTTTCAACTTAGATCAAACTGCACACAGTGTGTAAATTTGATTAAAATCGGTTCAGTAGTTTAGAAGTACATCGAGGACAGACAACGTGACACGTAATTTATAAACAATAAGATATTTTTTAATGTATTGTCATATCTTGCAGATTATCGTAAGCACCGTTGCTTTGCTTCTGGACTTGGTGATGATGACAAACTTACTAATAAGACTAACAATGGGGACGTTGGTAAGATTGCTTCCAGACGTTAAGGGATATATAGAATAGATTCAAAAATTACTTGCTTACACTAAAATGTCACATAAATTATGAAAATAAAAAAAATAAATGAGTTTTATTGTATAAATAATGCAGTAAAAGATTAAAAATAAATCTCAGGTTCCAATCATCATAACCTTCACTCTCATCATAGTATAGCATTGATGAGTGCTTCTATCGAGTGAACTCAGTTTACGCCCAACGTTTTTATTTATTTGTCTGTTCATGTCTTTAACTGAGTGTTTCTCAATTTGTAAAGCGGTAGAGAAAGGATTATTGTTACCAAGAATAAATTACCAGTTTTTTTACACATGCACGCTGTTTACTCTATTTCCCACCTTTTACCCAATTTTCGAGACATTGTTTGTTGAGTGGTGGATTTAAACACCGCACCTACTCTTATCACAAGACCCTCTCTCACCCAGACGTTGCCCTACCGCACTAGGACACGCTACATAATAAAATTTACGAATATTTTAGGACATACCTCAAGATTCTGGTTTTATTCCCATAATTTCGACAACTATACGGATCATTAGCTGTTCTATAGTCCTAGTCACCGGCATCTACAGATGCGAGCAGAGCTACAGACACAACGAGAGGATATTGCGATTGATCGACCATTTAATATTACTTAAAAGGATACGTAAGTTATAATTCAATTATAATATATTATATAATTAACTAACGATTTGGCATAATATTAAATTATTTTTCCTAAAAACTTGACATTTCCTGTAAAGCAGGATATGCAGAAATTTAGTATTTTGACACCTCGTTCTCCAATTTTCGCGACATTGCGCTTTGAGTAGCGGAAATCGATGCCGCGTTTATCTCGTTGCCAAAGTGCGACGATTATAACAAGTGTAATGAAACTTAAAATAATTTTTTTACTTAATTGTTCTTTACTATCGGCTTATAACTTCGTTTCAGCTTATGAAGTCCGTAAAAGTTTGAAGGAGCTAAAGAATTTGCTTCTTACGAAAGCAGTGAGGTACCACGCCATGAACTTTTACAAGCTGGAATATGCAAGTTTAGTGTCAATAGCGTCGGTCGTTGTCACTTATACTATAATATTAATGCAAAGTATATAATAAAATGTTTTAGATTTTATTTTAAATAAAAGCTTAACTAAGAAAAAAATATTTGTACCTTTATTTTTTCTTCTTGTTTTTACTGACAGTGATACTGATAACAGCGTTTGTTCCGCTTTCTCACCCACCCTTCATAGACTTGAACGTCCTAGGTGGATAGTCCATTTGCCTCACGCCGGAGGATCTCATTCCCGGGACAAGCCTAGCAATGTACTGCCTTCAGACATAGTTCCTAGGCGAGTGCGCAACGTGGCCGTGGTAGTGTAATGCTCCTACCTAATGTCTTGAACACGGTCTCCCCTTTAGTTAATAGAAGTAATAAAATTAAGTAAAACAAACATGCTTGACACCGATTTGCAAACCATAAAATTCTTATAAATTTATTTAAAATAATAATTAAATCAGATTCACTCTGTATCCCGCACACAGCAGAGTAGACAGCAGGAACTTATTGTTAAGACGCTCCGTTTCCCACTTTCCACCGAATTTTGGAAGCATTGCATTGTGAGTGGCAGACACAACAGACACACACAATACGTACACAATATATTATAAAAAATCCTATAAAAACGGAAACTCAAAACATTTTAAGACTATCCTTTTAAGTCCTTTTAAGAAATTAAATTTGCCAAAGTACTACAGCGCTTTAAGTTTTTCTCGCAGGCTAAAATAAAATATAAATAATATATAAAAAAAAGATATTTTAAAGTACTTAAAATTAAAAACACTATTTGACTGAATGAAAGTTTGACATGTTTCTAGCCATTACAGTCCACTTTGATGTCTATAAAAACTAATCATTATATTACCGACCTTGATCGCACACTTAGCGTAATATGGAATTAATATGTTACAAAATGTGACATCATGTGAAATTACTTTATAACAACATTAGACTTAGAACCATTTAGAGCGAAAGCTGTCTTACTAATTTCATACAAAATGAAAGTTTCTATACCAAAAAAAACTAAACTCGACGTCTTATCCACATTTGAGTCGTTGAACACAGTTCTCAGAACATTTAATCTTTCTTGCATTTCTCGTGACGGAATTAATTTGAAGTGGTCATGGCCGATTTGGAGAATCTCCCTCATCGTGACCACAGTGACTGCTCTCAATGGATTGGCTGTATACATGAAAGTCCAAAGTTTCAATACCGAATCCACAACTCATATTTTCAAGGAAGTTATACAAATTGTTTATTTAATTGGCTATCAGCAGTACATGGTAGATATGAGCCTGGTTTATAAATTTGGGAGACAGCAATACGTCGATTATTTGAAGTTATATGAACGATTTGACAATATGCTCGGCACTTGTTATTATAAGAAGCTGAAGATTTCCATCAGAAATTTGTGCTACTCATTCACAGCCATTGGGGTTATTTCTGTGATGGCAGATTACATAGGATGGTCTGTTAGCGTTGGCACTATAATTCCTACTATTTATATGATAGATTACTTGTATGTTATAGTGAAAATGCTAAGTGTACTCGACATGATATCCAACTACACACAAATGTGGTATCGTTTAAAGGCAGTAGCAGATACATTAGAAGATTATTATTTTCGCTGTGAAAACGTGCCGGGTGTTGTGAGAGACCTGACAAATCTAAGACTGTCTAAAAGAATACAATTGGAATGCTTCAAGTCGATCAGCTTCAATCGGATGGACGTTGTGATGGATTTACCAAGGCTTTATCTACTACTGATCGAGCAGTGCGAATATTTAAATGTGAAGCATGGACTACGAGTAAGTCGTGACGCATGGACACTAAGTGTGGAACACTTTGAAAAATTAAATATAATAGTTCCCTACATCTCATATTTAATATCTTCGTTCTGGTGCAGCGACAAAGCGCGGCGTAGAGTTCCAGTCTCTTTGATTCTCAATAATCTATATTATATTTTACAGAATATCTTATATTTTCCAGATAATCGTAAACAGCTTTACTTTGCTTCTGGACATGGTGATGATGATGAATTTATTAATAAGACTGGCAATGGGAACATTGGTTAGCAAGATTAGTTTTTATAAATAGTCCTAGTATTTATATTTTTTGCAGATTCACGCTGGTCACTGCTTTTTCCCGTAGAGAGAATTGACTGAACCATTTTCCGATCAATTTCCAAAATATTGCGAGATCTGTTAACCAGAGCGAGGAAATCGAAATTTATACAATCCTTCCTCCGCTTGGAATCAAACACACAAGTATTATATATATCAACATAAACTAATAATGTAGAGTCCGTTGGATACTGTGCTTCTCTTTATTATAAATGTGTGACCAACATCGCGATTTTATAGTAGTAGTAGTAGTTTTAGAAGGAAAATTCATAATAATGATGTACCAATATTTTAGGATATACCTCAAAACTCTAGAAATATACCCATAATATCAACAGCTGTACGCATCATCAGCTGTTCCTTAATTGTAGTCACCGGCATCTATAGATGCGAGCAGAGCTACAGACAGAACGAGAGAATCTTACGATTGATCGACCATTTTTTATTACTTAAAAGGATACGTGAGTTATTATTATTACATAAATTACATTTATAGACTATTATTGTATTTAGGAAGTCGTTCACGAGTATTCTCGTGTCATTTACACGAGCAAGTCTTATAGCTATTTCCCACTTTGTAGGGCAGAAATATGTTTTCGAGACATTTTTCTTTTCAGCTACATGTTGTATCCCGCATACAGCAGGATAGGCAGAGGGAACCTAGTGCTAATACACTACCTACGTTCTTCATTCAACGACGCGCTGTGCCTTTTTGTTAGAGCTAGGAAAACGTAAGTAACCATAAGTAAAATACCCCTGAATCTGAATCGAATTCATAACTTTCGTACTTAGTCGTTTCGTACTGTGTCATGTTATTTATAGGTTTTGGATAAGTATAATAATAATAAAACTTAACCATTTATTTCTCTAAAGTAAAACGGTATAAAAGTCATTTGCTTACAACTTTGTTTCAGCTTACGAAGTTCGTGAAAATTTGAAGGAACTAAAGAATTTGCTTCTTACAAAGGCAGTGAGGTACCACGCTATGAACTTTTACAAGCTAGAATATTCAACTTTAGTGTCATTATCGTCGGTTATTGTCACTTATACTATTATATTGTTGCAGAGTATTAAATAAAATGTTTAAGTTAACGATAACTATTATGTTACGATTAAATTGTTTACCTGTTTTTTTAGCGTCACGCTGTCCCACACACTAAAGGGTAGGCAGAGAGCACCTAGTCTTGAGCCACTACATTTCCCATTTCAGTTACATGCTTGTCACGTTACGTACATAACGTTATAATACTAATTAAAAAATAAATAAAAACTCACATTTCATTATTTATTTATTTAAATCAACTTTATTCTGCTAATTACAATAAATGGTGAAAAAATAAGAACTAGGCTTTATAATGTAACACAAATATTCAGCTAAAAAATAATATTTTATATATAAGTAGGCAGGAGGAACTTAGACACTCACTATAAAGTTTCTTCCAAGTCCATTCAGCAGTTTAAGCTTGAAAGTGGAACACACATCCATCCAACCCCAAGAACTTTAACATTCTTTTTATAGGATATATATATTAATATAAAGATGGCGATAGATTGTCATATTTTTAATTAAACTCGGAGAAAAAAAAAATTAAATATATTGATTATATTAATCGGTTTATGTTCTGCCATTTAACACTATGCGTTCAGCGGAATTCGGCAGTACAGTGGGATACAGAAAATTTAACCATTAAGAGTTTAATTAAAAATAAGATATTTTAATATTATTGTTATATAAAAATAATAGACTTCTCTCTCTCTCTCTCTCTTTGCTTTTTAAAAAACAAACAAAACCAAATTCTTGAAAAAATATATTATAATAAGATAGTTTTAATTAACAACTTTTCAACTAGTTCTATATTGTTTTTAAAAATATATATATTTAGGCATAATATTAAAGGCATTAAGTTACATAAAAATCGTTAAAGTACATTCATCGATTATACAACTAAAATTAAATAAGATAAAAATTTTTTGCCACACTGCAGAACTTAACGGCGCGCTTTGCCTCGTTACCAGAGCGAGAAAATTTAAAGTATCATTCCCCGAGTGGGAATCGAACTCACGGTCCGACGGAACCGAAAGTAATTGCGTCTAACCATCTCTAATCTAACATAACAACAACTAATCACATATTATATTGTAATAATAAATTCCATCCGCATTAAGTAAATTTAACTTTTGATGTTTTATCAACTGATATTCAAATAAAACAATTATGTATTAATATTATGTTTTATTTTAGACATAATAGGCACATATTAAATCCATTATTAAATATTATTAAATCTATTATTAAATTATATTTATTTCATAAGTCACATACAATGAAAATAATTTTAACATTTTGAATTTTCTATTCCACAGGTAGAAAAATAAAACAATTTTTTTGAAACGTTATAAGAATTTCGACCGTAGATTTGAACACGCATCTCTTAGAAAGCCATTTAACTGCGAAACTACGTCGATGTAAAAGTCTCTCTATGGAAATACTAACAACTAAGTTATTATAACCATATAAGATAACGACGTAGTGCGATGAGAACGCATAAGCTCAGTGATCAAGACGCTTGGATGGTTCCCGAGACGCGTGTTCAAATCCCGCTACATAAGTTTTTTTATACGTATTCTAAAGAACGGAAATCCAAAATTGGGACAGCCATGTCTGTCTAAATAGGCATGATATAAATTATACCCAAATTATACAAAATTTTCACACAAATATAGCCTGTGTGATAAGCTATATTACTGTAAAGTTACATGTCAAATCGTTCAGTAGTTTTTTGATAAAATCCGGATAAACATCTATCTTCATAAATTTTCGCATTTTATAATAATAGGATGGATAGGATTTAAAATGCATCTAAATAACAAAAAAAACCGAGAAAACAGAGCGACATTTAAAAAAAATATATTCAACAAAATACAGAAATTAAAACACATTTACCTGTCATAAATCATTATGTTTTTGAAAATACATTATAAGCTTTCAATTAATTTACACGAAAATGTAAAAAAAAAAATCTTTGTTTTTAATAAAACATCAAAAGCGTGTAATCTAATATAAGCTTCAATTCCATACAATTAGAGTTCATATTTATTAATTAGGTCTGTCAGTTCGCTGTCACTCAGGTTTTCAACCGCTTTACAGTGTGACAGCATGGTGTTTAACACTGAAAAGAAACATAAATATATGGATATAGTATGATATTTGATGGCATTATCGTTGAGTGCGATGGGTAGTCATGAAAATGATGCATATAATATATTATAATAATTAATTAATATATTATAATAATATATTATAATAATTATATTATTATAATAATTATAATAATTAACAACCGAAATAACCGACTTCTACATTCTTTCCATGACCATGACCTATCCAAATTCTCTTTAATGTATCAAACTACAGTTAAAAGCATATCCTTTCTAATATAAACAGTAAAATATTTAAAACGGTTGGCGTGATATTGAATTTTTTGTCCGTTTGTCGCGCACATACTCAACACAAATTTAAAACTTGTATCATTTTCTCTTCGATAGCAATATCAGAAAAGGACCAAATTAAAATGGGACCACACGGGAAGCACAAGATTTCAAAAAAAAAGTTGTCATAATTGGTTCATGCAATCAAAGCGTTTTAACACAACACTAGGTTTTATCCGCCTGATGTCTATCTCGCGTATAGCGAGAGACAAATAAATCCATTTTATATCGTATCTCTTCACTCTGCATAGTAACTTTAAGAACGTAGTTTGTAATGTGTCCAAATTTTTAAGCGACGGTTGTGGGTTCGATTCCTACTCAGGTTACCGAAATATTTTCATGTCCTTGCTCTAGGTACAAGCAATATTACAGCGTTAAAATCAGCACACAGTACATGTGCCTTAAGACCACGTTCCCTTTATCTACCCCGCTCTATGCGGCATAGAGGGTGTAAAACTCACTCACATTTCTTATCGTCACCAGTCAGGAACATCGCTAAAGCAGAGAATCTCTTCACTCTGCATAGTGACTTTAAATACGCAGTTATAGTTCTATGTCTAAATTTCTCCTTATTATTGTTTAATGTGTATATAACTTCGGATAAAACGTCACTTTCGAGTGCGTTCTCGAATATTGACGGTAGTTTTGATGGATTTATTATCTGTAAATGAAAAATCATTAAAAATATAAAAAAAAAATAGTAAACATGTATTTGAAGCTGCAGTGGCGCTGTGGCACTGCGTGCGACTGTAAATGCGACGGTTGTTCCTTCCGCCACTCGACACGCAGTGTCTAGAGAATTCAGCAGAGTGGACAACGGAGGTGTCTCAAAAACGTGGTTTTGCCTCATTAAAAAATACTGGAATTGGAAATATCAAGTACTTAATTTCTTCGAATGGGAATCGAACCCACAACTCCTGCACCAAGACTGGCCTCTTTGTTTATCAGCTTGACGCTGTATACCGCACACAGCAGAGTAGAAAGCGGAAACCTAATGTTAAAACACTCCATTCCCCACTGACACATTTTTGCTGAAATCTGAATGCATGGGCGTGCCAAGTAGCGGAACTCAACGCCGCGCTTTGCCTCGACACCAGAGCGAAAAAATGACAATGTAAGTGTAAATTGACTGGTCTCTATTTATAAAAAAATTTACATGTTTGTTTGACAAAATACTATTTTTAATAGTGACGTAAACGTTGCTATGGCAACGCGTATTGTACGCTTCAGAAGACAGTAAAATTAACAAATACTTACACTTAAATAATCGCTTCTAGCATTATCATTTCCTTTCAAATATTTCCAGTCGGACATAAACTGCACGCTGTTCATAGGTGGTACAAGGTTCAAATCATTGGGTATAATTTCATAGGGAATATCATTTTTATTTGAATCGTTATCATTATTGTTTGTATCATTATAATCAGTCGTTTCTAATATTTTCATCCTTTGCTTCTCTAGGAGGGTACGACCTAATGGTATTTCTTGTATTGTGATGTGTTTTAGTGCTCTCTGAAATAAAAAAAAATTATTGTAATAATATTTAGATAATTTATTTTTGGGCTTTTGCCTTGGTCCCAGATCAAAGAAATGAAAATTTTAAGAAATAATAATTCATTTCTTAGAATAGGGATCGAACCCACAGCCATCACGTTTGTGCACCAGCACCACGACAACCTCAATTATTTATGTACAAAATTATTTTAATTTCTCCATCCTGAAAGAGAAGAAGCAGCGTTGAGTTTCGCCACTCAATAAACAATGTCTTTTTTTAAATTACCTTAGATCTCAAATGCGGTGGTTTTTTAACAGGTCGTATAACCGTTATATTTTCATTGTGACCGTTCCGCCATTTCTCCGCTGCGCTCATTTCTCTCTTATTTTCCTCTATTTCGACTATTTTTGGTTGCGTTTTGGGTTTTACTATCGGTTTTGATTCGGCTGTCGGTGTAGTTGCCGGTGAAAATTTCGATTTTGACTGTAAATTGAGATTTTTAAAATTGAATTACAGTAAATTACAGTAATTAAATATTAGTGTACACGGTGCTTATATAATATTATATAAGCACCGTGTCAGTTGCTTATTTCATATGAGAGATGGCGCCACGTTCCATAGAGGACGGGGACAGACGCTCGCCATTGCTGCCATTTTTAAATAGATGTTTCTAACGTAATAAACTACACTTTCAACTATGTGTAATTTTTTTTAGGTATTGGTTAGAAATATTTGCTGTTTCCGTGAAAGGATCGCTGATACTTCCACCCTGTATATATATCATACATAGGGTACCCTACTCTAGGCAGAGGGCACCTGGGCACCTAGTGTTAATACACTCTATTCTCATTTAAATACTACCTTCCCAACACTTTCGTCGAATTTTAATGGCATTATATATAATATTAAATAATTTCATTGTTCTGGTAACAAGACAAACTGTTGAGTTCCATCATCCCAACACAATGTCGAAAACTGGGAAGTGCATGCGGCAGAGTGTTACTTCCGCCTATCGCAGGATAGATATATACATATAATGTAAAGCAAAAACAAAAAACTTACCCCTTTAGTACCCATTCTAGTTTTAATAGCTTCCAATTGTTTCCTGGCGGCTGCATTATGAGGTTCCAGCTTCAATACTTCATTTAAATCGTGTGAGGCAGATCTTAGTGACCCAAGTCTTTCTCGCGCCGTCGCTCTACGTTGCAACGCTTTTACATAAGTTGGGTCTATGTTGAGGGCTTGAGTACAGTCAGCTTCCGCTTGGTGTAAACTAAAATAGTATAAAATTAGGTAAAAAGCTAAAAAAACATGACATAAATAGTAAAGAAACAACTATAAAATTGGTGATATGTTCAAATATACTTGAATCATGATTAAAAAACTATCAATTAACTCGCGTTTCTGTTTAAAATTTAGTAATTTTTTTTTTCTTCAATATCTGAATATTAAATTAAATCATATTAAATCAGCATCTCACTGCATCCCACACACAGCAGGATAGGCAGAAGGAGCCAAGTGTTAAGACACTGCATTCCCCACGCCCACGCCCCGCCGAGTTATGGAGGCATTGCGTGTTGAGTGGCGGAACTCAACTCCGCGTTTTAATTAGACCGAACCCATAACTAGACCTCAAAAAGCACTCACTTATCCTTCTTCAAATAACACAGTCCTCTGTTAGCATAATAAATGGCGTCATCCTTAACCAATTCTATTGCACGATTATAACATGATATTGCTTGATCCCATTTCTCTTGTTTCACGTAAACATTACCCTAGAATTATATAAAGAAATTATATAAAGAAATACATTTATAAATAACTTCACATTGTATACCGAAAGAGGGAATCTAATTTGTTAAGACACTTCTTTCCTCATGCAAGGTTCAATCTTCGAGACATTGCGGCGGAATTTAATGCCGTAATTTCTTCGAGTTGGAATCGAACCCACAACCGTCGTTTGACCAAAGCGTGTCAATGACACCAATAAGTAGTAACAAATAAAATTACATATTTCACTGAAAAAAATTTTGCTAAATGCAAATCCAAAAATGGCTAATCTGCTGAATGATTAAAAAAGTTTAAGATGGGCTTTTTAACTTCTTCTTTTAATTCTGTAAAATGAATAAAAATATGCAACATAAAACAAAATAAAAAAGTATATTAATATATACTAATAAATTTCTTGTAATGCATTTTTTTTATATTTCTATTTTGTTATGTAATAATTCATTATATATGTTTTGTAGTTGAATTATAATTGGGTGATTGCCTGTATAAATAAATAAATAAATAAATAAAAATATACATTTCTTTAGCTTCATTCTGTATTCTGCACAAAGACAGAGTGTGGGAACCTGGGAACCTAGTATGAACATTCTGTTCCCATTAAGACACTTGTTTCCCACTTTCTACCGAATTCTGGATACATTGCGTGTTGAGCGGCGGAACTCAACGCCACGCATTGTCAAATCAAAATTTCATAAATTTAATTTCTTAGAATGATGAACCCACAATCTGTCGTTTACAATCACACACTTGTGCCCATGCACCAAGATGGGCCTATATCATTCATTGTCATAAATTTGCATAAAAAATAATCATTACATAAAAAACCCAATTGCATAACACTATTTTACAAAAATAAACAGCTGGGGTTAATTCTTCACAAGATACCTTTTTATAATTATTTTTTATATTTGGGAATAATTTATTAACTCTATTTACTTCAAGTATTGTAATTATGGCAATACAGGTATATTATAAATATAAAATCAGTCGGATAAATAGCAAGGATGATTTTTGTAAAACATTTGAGTTAAATATGAAAACGACATGGTACCGATACACATCATTTACCTAGTTTAAGGTAGGTATGGCAATAGGTATTGTATACATTATGTTATATAGAAAGAGCAAAGGGAAAGAGTAAATCTATAATCATGATATACCCTTTTTGAAATTCTGGTCGAATCTTGACAAATCTAACAATTTCTCAATTATCAAAATCTGTTCAGCAGTTTTGAGGATATGAGGTAATAAAAAACATAACATACATACATACAAGATTCCCATAAAAAACTTAACCTAAGATTTACATTTTGTGTCACTCCCAAAGAATAGACTGTAGGTGAAATGTCTTTTTAACCATATATAAAGTGAAAAATTGTGTCTTCCACAGATTTTGTGTAAATCTACAGCAGTTAATTTACAGTTAACTCAAAGGCAGCCATGATTTGTCTATTATACTATAAAAGAAAACAGAAAATAGCATTTTACATTCTCTTTCTCATACTGTGCCTCTTCTCGTAGTTTCTCTAGCTTTGCTGGTTGACTCTTCTTACTATCAAGGGACACAGGGCACAAGTCCGCCATGTCAACCTCTTCACATGCTTTGTCCTGTAAAATAATATTTTTAACTGATGAAACAACAGTTGAAGAAAGGAAATAAAAATATAAAAATTTTGGTTTTTAAAGTTACTATAGTAGTAATTATTGAAAGAGTTATAAATATATTGTTGAAAGAAAAGAGAGAATTTCAAAATATACACATTTTGACAGTATTATACACACTGTTATATTTACTGTACTCTGTTAAATGCAGCATATAAAAATGAAGAATAATTAGTTAATGAAACAATTTTAAATGTTAGTTTTAACTAAAAGTTTAAATGTTATTTGACCTACCACATCAAACTTCTCCCAAGCAGTGTAATCAGACGATGTGATCCTTTGCTGTTGTTTTTTCTTATTTTGAGGTTTTTCTTTTCTCTTGCTCCTCACTGGCGGTAGTTCCTATAGTTCCCAAAAGGTCTCAATATTAATATTCCTGATATCCTCAAGCAACGCCCCGATGTAATACAATAATAACAAAAAAAGACCGATACCGGTATGAAACAACATTTGCGATACTGATATTACTAAATACATACTGAATTACGAGTGAAACGACACTAATAGTACACCACTGCTATTTATTTAAGACACTAATTTGAAAAGTTATTGAATTTAAACCTGCTCAAAGTCACCGTTAAGCGCGGCCTCTTTACGTTTCATCTCAATCTCCCAGTTTTGTAAGTCGGTTAGATAGGTTTGCAAGCTATTAATATTGTCCCGAGCTTGCTTTTGTATATCAAAAGCTTTGTCCATTGTTATTAGCACGAAAAAAAGGATTTCTTTACCTAAGATCTGCTAAATCGATAGAAGCAGTTGTCAACCTCAACTGTTTTCACGTTGTCATGGCGTTCGAAGCGTTCGGAAATCTTTCAAGATTAAATTAATTTTCGAAAAAGCGAAGAATATTAAAGTTTTAAAAAAAATTTTACGCTATATTATAATTATTATTTGTAATGTATATGATATTAGATATATAATCAATATAAATCTGTATTAGTGTGATATAACACGCAAAGATGTCGCCATTAGATTAAAAAAAAAAACGAATAGGTCGCAAAATTCTCAAGTTATACAAGTAAAATATATTTAGCAAATAATAAAATATTTTTTAGCGTGCACCTTTGGTATGTGCATTAAGTTTTAAATATTTTACAGATACTTTAAAACCATAATTTACAAAATGTCATGTAAATTAATATATATTGAGAATTTAAAACCAGGTGTATCATTAATCATCCTTTAAAAAGCAATAATGGACTCGTTGGACTTAGTTCTTAAATTTTGTAATCTAGATTTGTTCAACCCACACGAGAGTGACAAGTCTATTACGTTTAAATTTTATTGTACCATTTGTAAAGTATTAAGAGTTACGACTGAGAAGTGACTAACCTACTGTTACATAACCTACTTATTGTAGTTAATGAAATACCAATAGACTTTCTAAACTAATAAATATATTGTTTTTAGGTTTACTGATACATGAGTTACTGAATATTAACTCATCCATTTGTTTACGGTTATGTCGCTATCTATTTAGAAATTCACGTCGGTTCCTATATTTTGTAGGTTCTTACTTACATGTTTGTCAATTCAGAGTTGCCAGATGTCCCGATTTTTTAGCCCAAAATTGAAATGTCCCATGGGAAACCGATATGACCGACTACTTTGAAAATTCATCCTTATTACTTTATTTTTTTAACAATAAGACACAATCTGACAACGATTTAGAATTAAATAATCAAAAATTATAACTAAATTTCGCTGCAGTTGCTTCGTCGCTTTCCGCCATCAGATTACTTCAACCCTACTACACACATTGAAAGCATATAACCTCGCACTTTATATATGTATGGGGCAGTGTTAGCCACTTACAATTATGTTTTATATCTCGTTTGCCTGGTCTCTTAGCAAGTAATATAAAATAAATACAAATATTTATGAGTTGAAATATTAGAAATCTTTAGAATATTATCACGCAAGCGTATCATTAAATATTGGTTTCTAAACAACACTTAATATTTAAGTACGATCAAAACGTCTAGTTATCACTTACTGGCAACAATCTTTAATCATACGGTTATAAATATAAATTCATACAGATTATATGAGACTTAAGGCGATAATTTTCTACAGCTCATTTAAAAACGGCGTTAAAAACATAATATCATACTGAGTTTATTATTTTTTTCAAATACATATTGTTTTCACGCGTTTCATTATAGAGCTGGAAAAATGAAAATTGTATATCCAATACTTAATAAAATATTACTAAAGTTTATTTTTTTCATTAAGTTTAAGGTGTATTAAGCTACAGATAAGCATATTCCATCATGCTCTGAACTTCTAATGGAAATTATTGACAAATATATTATTTAAATTTAAATATATGTTTTGAAGCGTTCACTTAAATATCGTCCTTATTACTTAATGGTTTTTAAATGCTCTTCCGCTAATCGCTTAAATGCACGGAGGGAATTCTAATTAGTCCTATAATTTTTTTTTGAGCTTCAGTCTTTATTCCGTATATAACAGGGTAGAGAGGGCCTAGTGCCATGACACTCCATTTTCCGTTTTCTGTCTGAATTAGAATGTTGATAGCGACCAAAGAAGGTATGAAAGTTAATATGTACGTGACAAAGGAACGAAATATTTAATATACCGCGAACTGATTTCGACGATTCTTTTTTTATTGTAAAGAAATTATATATTATTGTAAATTTAAAATTATTTAAAATATCTATTATACTTATCTTCATTATGTCTTTGTACGGGCACTTTTGAAATGTCAATTATTATAACAATATTACTATCGTCCGATTAATATTCAATATTTTCATTTTCTCGCTCGGGTAACGTGGCAAAACGTGGTCACTCAACACGCAATTCCTCAAGAATTCGGCGAAAAATGTGAACGGAGAGTCTTAACACTAAGTTTCCAGTTCAGTTCTCCTCTATCTATACTGCTATGTGTGGGATACACATACAGCGTAAAGCTAAAAAAATAATAAATACAGTATTAAAAACAGAAACTAGGAATTAGCCTTGGGTGCTATTTTATAGTACATGCACATTACATAGTTTAGCTAGATCCAATTTATTTGGATGGATCCAATTCACGGAATCTGATAGGTTATTTAATAACCATCTCCCAATTACAGTGAGCCTTAAATACTTAGAGTCACGATTTAAGATATTAATTTCCTATAAGAGTTGGAATTTAAAATCAAAAGAGAATTACACGAGTTACCTTTCGTCAGAATAAAAAAGAAGTAATAGATAAAAATAAGTAGGTATCCATATTCCTTTTTATATAATTCTTTAAATTCAGTAAATTTAGTATTTAAATGATTTTTTGAGCTAGTTCTCGTTGGGGTTTGGAAAGTCTTTGGTTTGTGTATAATTTCTCTACTTAACGCTATATCGATCGATCGATCTTGAAATATCTTTTTAATTTATAGATTATAATTTACTCTTAGTACCAGCGCGAGTAAAATGAAAAATTACTCTGTTGGAATTCCGAGTAGGAATCGACACCACAACCTTCGTGTTTACAATTGGACTCTACGCGCTGTACCACGACGTCCTAAATATATATATAAATAAATTACATACATAAAACATACGGATGTATCTACATGCATAGAAGAATATAAAATAATAATCTACCGACGAAAAAAAATAGGCCGTATGCATATAAGTGCGCCTGTAAGCGCTAGGATGAGGGTTCAGAGTTCGATAACCACTCGGAGGGATGAAATGCTAAATATACTTTGTACTCATTTACTTGCTCTAGTAACGAAAATAACGGCGGTGAGTTCCACCCGCCAACACGGAACAGTACAACATATTGCCAGATTTACCTTCAAGCGACTGCTCAATCAATACAGATTTTTTGATTACTCTTGATATAATTGAATGGCGCTGATGAGTTGTTTTTTTTTATTGGCTATATTTATACTAAGCTTACACTGTGACTTTCGTTATTTTTGAACATATTTTTTAATGGAGTTTAATGGCCAGTCATGGTGCAAGGGTACAAAGTGTAACTGTAAAATCGACTGGTTGTGGGTTCAATCCCCACTCGAGGACATGAAATATTTATTTAAATATTTATTTCCATTTCTTCGCTCTAGTGTCAGGCAAAAGCGCGGCGTTGAGTTCTGTTATTCAATACGCAATGCGAAACACTGCCGCGGGTAGGCCATTTCATAGTTGCGAGGCGGGTGTAATGAAATTCCTACAGTGCTCTCAGTTCTCACAGAGTAAGGCTTTCGACGTATTACGTCCATTGTTATTTTTGTAAGACTAACTAATAACCTATCAAGTAATCTTTTTCTGATTGTCTTTTTGTCTCATGGCTCCCTGAATAGGGCATAGGTAGTTTTATCATGTTATCAATTCAATAATATTTTATCTTTAGAAAATTTTGAACCTATAACAATTGTTTTGATTTACTTATACTAGGTAACATTTTACTTTTATTTCCCTAAAAATAAAACAATGGTGTTGAATTCCTCTACTCAACGTGCAATGAGAAAATTGAGAGACGGAGTCTCATTAACCTAGGTTCCCTAAGTGTACCCCGTTAAATGAACAGCGTAAATATAAATTATATTTGTATCCCGGCATCAATATTAAAAGAGCAAATAAACAAACAAACAAAAATGTATTACTTAAATTTTAAATTATTAATATAATATCTACCGCAAAAAATAATATATATAAACTAATAAAACAAATACTCCATAACGAATCTCAAGGACGGCGTACGATATTCATAAACAATAAAACTAAATACATAGGTGAGGTTTATGGTAATAGTTGCTGTTATTGTCTATGGCCACTGTAGACTATTGTAAAAAAAAATAAAGTAGATCTTCAAATTGCTTCTAGGAAAACATAACTAACTATACAAAATTACTACTATTCAAAAGAGTTTGATTTTATTGAATTAAAATTAACCATCGTTTTTTTTTTAATAATTTCGCACTACATGTGGTGTAACCCAATGCTGTGTTTTGTTTTATCTAGTCTGACGAGAGTTCTTAAGGAAGAATTTTAAATATAGGCATAAATACCTCCCACCATCTACAAATAAGTGCTTTGAAGATCAGGAAACTAGTGGGGAGTTCTGCCTAATCTAATACAATAAGAAATCTGTAGTAAATATTTTAAATTTAAAGACTCATGAAAAAGGGAATCGAACCCACAACTATTACCATAAACAATCACTACCACTGTGCTACTAGTCTTAACTTCTATACCATATTACGTATATAATGTATATTTATAACGTTTCGACCTCGCGATGGCAGATTGTAATCGATCGATTTCTCCGATACATCACGAACTCGTCGCTTATTCAATAATAATTGCAGTAACTCGAATAAAAAATATTATATTGGGAGGAGTTTAATACTGGAGATTGTTTCGATATTTATTTTTTATTTCTTTATAAAATTTACATTTAAGTACTTACGTATACGTATGTAGATAGATATTGCAAAAGGATTTGGAGACCCTCGTGGTATAATGGAATAAATTCAACTCTTAGCGCTACGGTTATAGATTAGATTACAAACGAGGATATTATTTTTTGGTTTTACACTGTAGTCTCCATACAGCAGGATAGCAAGAGGGAAGGCCTAGTGTTAAGCTTAAGACAATCCGTTTACTACCTGCCGCCTAATTTACAGGACACAGTGTGAGGAGGAGCTTAGCGTCGTGGTTTATGCCACAAGAATGAGAAAATGAAAATAGCTCTTATGGTTATTACTCGGTTCTAAATTAATATGGTACTTCCGGTTAACCTAGAATTATGAAATTTGGCAGCTAGCATCTATAGGTAGTATTAGTTCCTGTTATGCCTAAAACGGGGGCAAAATATGGTATTAAAGCCGCTAGTTCAAGTGAGGTATCAGATGAAAGGGTGTTGGTTAAGAAAAGCCTGAATTTCAGAAAAAGCTCGAGACCTTCAATTTTTGC
This sequence comes from Heliconius aoede, assembly GCA_037355905.1. NCBI lineage: Eukaryota > Metazoa > Arthropoda > Insecta > Lepidoptera > Nymphalidae > Heliconius > Heliconius aoede. The sequence goes on along the minus strand of JBAIZZ010000243.1, from coordinate 1,288,021 downwards.
ACAGAACCCTCGGTGGGCACGCCCGACTCGCGCTTGACCGGGTTTTTTAATATTAGTTAAGTATTGATCTGTCACATGTCAATTGAATCTTTTCAATATACGCATTTTGAAAGCTCAGTTTATTATAATTATAAGGTTGTCACACTGTTAAATAAGATTGACTTATTATGATTATTAAGAATTTTATGGAGGTCAGTCGAGGCCAGGGGGAAAGCGGGAGTGGTACAAACGTGCGTTAGTGAACGCGACAGGTTGTGGGTTCCTTTCCCATTCGAGGGAACGAAACATTTAAGATTTTCATTTCCTCGTTCTGGCAATGAGGTAAAGCACGGCGTTGAGTTCCACCACTCAATAAGCAATGCCTTCAGAATTCGGCGTTAAGTGTATAACGCAAATTTCTTAATGGAAACAGAGTGTGTAACACTATTCCTAAGATTCCTCTGCCTTGCTGTGTACGAGATACAGCGTGAATTTAAAAACAGTCTTTCATTTTCATGTTTTGTACACTGTATTAGTGGCACAGGTTAGGTTACATGAGGTGGGAGGTGAGGTTATATGAGGTTTCACGGTAATGATAACTATACTAAAATAACTATATAATTTTCCCTAAATGCACTTAAATAATATTAAACAAAAAGAAATGGACGAAGCTCTAAATTTAACTAAGCATTTTTTGTTATGCAAATGCACTAAGTTGATATGCAAATATAGTTAAACCTGTATGTAAAGTTTAAATTAAAAATGTGATAATTAAAAGTTTAATTTAGATACTTAAATTTGTTACCGAATGAACACAGAACTAGTCCCGTTCTTTTGTCTGTGAAGTCAAGGACGACGTATTACTCACCATTTAACTCGAAGCTCTCATTTGACGTTCATGCTTTTGATGGGATCCAAATTTACTTAAACAATGTAATAAGAGTGACATTTTGCGTTATTTGAGAATTTGATTAGTAAAATTATTTGCTGTTTCTAATTGGATATATTGCTTTACGCAACATAATAATAGGTTTTGGAGTAATTCGGATCGGGACAAAATATCTATGTAGTACTTAGTTACTTTTTTAGCTTTATGCTATATTCTTCTAAAAGTTCTGGAAGGTAAAAAAAAATTGGAATTTTAAATTCATTCCCCGAGTGGCAATCGAACTCAAATATAGCACAGAAATCGAACTAACAACAATTAATTACTGAACTCGATTCATTCTCCCAACTCATTATGGAAATGTCCAAAAAGAAATATAACAAAGAAATAATTTTAAGTAAATTCAAAGAGCTACTGAATTGAATTAATTTTAACTAAGAATTTACCACACATTCTGATATCTGATCTTATGAAAATACTACAATGTTACATATATATAATATTATCAGAAAAATCTAGAAAAACGACACGTTCATAATTTAATGAAGTTAACAAACCGCGTTCTTATTAAAATTTAATTGCATCATGCGACATCTGCACGATTTAATAGAAACTTTTGAGCAGTCTTTGTTACAGATTACTTTCAGTTCCGTCGAATTCTCGAGGTATTGCGTTTTGAGTAGCAGAACTCAACGCCGTATTAGAGACAAGAAATGAAAATATATTTTCATGTTTTTCCCCCAGAATTGGGATTCGAACACACAACCGTCGCGTTTACAGTCTCAAGCTTGTGCCTCTGCGCCACGACGGCCTCTACTTACTTATTATAATAATTAATAGTTTATAATTTATTATTAAACTATCTGTATCTCGCGGTGTTCCGTTACGAAATATAATACTCTTGTCATATTAATTATAAATCTGTTGTCACAGAGATAACAATCGTTAGTTCAGAATCCGTTTTAACGGTTTAATGAGTTATCATTTGGGATCGTTGACCGTTCACAGGCTATATTTTGTATTGACAACTGACACCACTGTGACATACTTATACGAAGATACTTGTAGATTGAAATATAAAAAAAATGGTTAAAATTCAATAAAAAAAAATCTTTTAATATAAGGTACCTGCCTATCCTTCAATGTTTAAAGATATTTCATATATTATTTTACGTATTGGCAAGGCTGCCGTGGAGCCGCACGTTGTAGAGGCGACGTTTGTGGGTTCGATTCCCAGTTAGGGGAATGATCTATTTTCATTTACTCAATTTTGTACCAATAAACCACGTTGCGCTTTCACGCCAAAACTTAAAAATCAAATAATATAAAAATAAGTTTAAAAAGCGAATAATAATAGTTATATCACATGTCAAATAAGAAGTACCTACTTAAGTGTTAAGTGCTCTTTTACTAAAAAAATGAATAGATTCATTAAGAGTCGGTACCCATATTCCATCACCAAGTCATGACATTTCGCTTGTTTAAAGTGAGAATTGAATCTGTGACCTCGGTTTTAAATTTTATAATTTTCCACCTGCATATGGAGGCCGACGTGGCGCAGTGGCAAAATGGTGCCGCCCGTAAACGCGACGGTTGTGAGTTCGATTCACACGCGAGGAAGTGAAATATTTCTTTTCGTTGAGTTTTGCCACTCAACACGCAATGCCGCCAAAATTCAGCAGAAAGTGGGGAACGGAGTGTCTTAGCAACGAGGTTCCCCTCTGCCTACCCTGCTATGTGCGGGATACAGCGTGAAGCTGAAAAAAAAATATTGCAAATAACAAATAAATTATATATATATATCGATATACTTTTTTCTCTTCCTCTTCTCTCTCTCTTCTTAATATAATGAGCTGGCAAACATAAAATTTTTCAAGTTCGTCAAATTAGTTTCTGAGATTAGTGCGTTCAACCCAACAAGCTCTTCCGATTTTTTGTATTAGCATTGCATTTGAGAGACTTAATATGTACATAATTCACTCTTAGGAATGACCTCAATGCTATAATCGACAATATTGGAATCAGAGAATTTAATCCTGATATTTTAATTGTTGCTATCTATAACAGGATCTTTAACTATAATATAATAACGCTATCTATAACAGGATTGGCAAAGAGGAGTCTGGTGTTAAGTCATACTTTTCCTATTTTCTGCTGCTGCGTTACGGAACTCAACGCCGCGTTGCTTTTCCACTTCGGAATCCTTATAAGTATAGCAAGAAACAACAAAGGAAACTAATTGAAGTATTGCTTTACTTGCCCATTATAATTTATAAATAGGTGGCATTGAAATGAATCTGAAAGTTCGACAAAATATATATAAAAACAAAATATAATTAAATGTCAATTGATTAAGCCACGACAATGTGTTGTCAGGGATTCTTATTTTGGTAGGTAGGCTTAACGCTTTTTAAATATCATCACAATCCAAAGGTTAGGCCTTGTGACGCTTGCCTGTCCTGGCGCAGGGGCACAAGTGTGAACTCCACAGATTATGGGTTCGATTTCCATTCAAGGCAATGACAAATTTAATATATCCATGATATTGGATTCCGATAACGATAAGGAGGCCATCGTATCGTTCGGGGGCCATCGTTCCCCGCTTTTGGAGACAAAATGCGGCGTTCAGTTCTGCATACACATAATGGGCGAAAAGTCGTGATATATAATAATATTAATAATGAGTCGTCATGTCATTAATAAAATAAATTAAAACTATACACAATATATTTTTTAAACCGAGTGAGCAGACAGAACCTAGCCTCCACTTGGTGCACTTTATTTTTATACAGAGTGAATTTGTCATCATCACGTTGAATGAAAACACAGTTTTTAAGTTACTTTACACCATGATAGCGTATCAACTTGAACTTGAAAATCATATGCCAAAGCATCTATTGTACATTTAGATTTTATTTCTTATAAAAAAAGACATCAACCAGTATGACAACAACAAAGAAAACATATAAAAGAAATGAGTAAACAAATGCAATTTTAATACTTTCCACTACTACTCTATAGCGTATACAGAATATAAATAAGATTAAAAAGTCATACAATTGACTTGTAAGCGTAAAAACACGTTAATAAATGCTGAGAACGCGGAGTTCCGCCTGGTGGACGAATAAAAATAATTTTAGTAAACCATTTAAATTCAATACATTATGTTATATTAATATTAGCACTTCATGCAATAAGACTGGATACAAGAATTTTTTGTTGTTGTTGAGACTATTCGTTCGTGGCACACCCGCGTGCAACTGTTGTGGGTTCGATTTCCGTCCGATGTACCGGTTCGGTTCGATAAGAATAGCCCCCTCCGATTGGTCAAACCCTTAACGGTTAGTTACGCAGTTTGCATGACAATGTTTATCAAAATTTCTGGTTTTTTATCGATCATCTCGAATATTTTATAAATAACCACAACATGTAAACGTTATTATTAAAATATCGAAGTTATTTTAGCGTAGTGCTAAAACACTTTGCTCCCCACCTTCTTTCTATCCAGTTCTCATGACAATACACTTGAGTGGCGAAACTCGTCGCCGTAGCGAAAATTATTAATATGCCCGTGTGTGCAAATCGTACCCACAATCTTCGCGTTTTAAAAATAAAAATTGTTTTGGGTTCTATTACATATAAAATCTGCAATAAAGTTTGCAATAAAGTATCATATATATTCAACGTATAGACAGTGACGAACAGTTTTTTTATATGTATATGTGTTACAAAATCACAAGTTGTAAAGAAACAAGTAAACTTTACTTTACATCTATATAAAATTAGTAAAAATTAAAGACATCCGGCTAGAGCATACGACACCCATATTTTATAAATGCTACCGGCACTTGAATAAATACCTAATTGATAATACATTATGTCTTTAATCTTGTATTTTATAGTTTAATGATGTAGAACTATAAAACGAAAGGATTTTATAATCTTGAGGATTAAAGCAAAATGTGGTCCAATTTGGTAATGAATGTGGGCGATGTACGTGGGTTTGATTCCAAAACGAGTTAATATATATATTTTTTCTTTTTAAGTTGCCGTACTTCAAAAAGTACTAATATGAGTTTGTAAAAGATCTTATATCAAATACTCAAATTTGGCACAAAGTAAAAACTTACAAATGTGAAAATTTATAGGTATTTCATAAAGAATACATTACAAACTTGTACATGTAGTTTCTTTCATTTAAAATGAATGCATACGCCCGCTAACTTAAGCTTGTCAAGTTTTATAAGTTCTATAATAATTAGTAAATAGGTACAGAACCCTCAGTGTGAGTCCGACTCACACTAGATCGGTTTGTTCTTGATCGTTGAGTTTTGCCAAACAATACACAATGTCTCTAAAATTTAGCGTAATGTCGGAAAACATTATCCTGTTATACGTGAATTACATTATGAAGGCAAAAAATTCTTTTATTAATAACAAAAAAAAATTAGCTTCACGCTGTATCCCGCACACAGCGGGGTAGACAGACAGAACCTCATGTTAAGACATTCCGTTTCCTACTTTAATATATATTTTTATAACAGGAAGTTTTTATTATAACCTAACACTAAAAATAGATACACAAATAAATCAATATCAATAGAGGAATAAATGTCAATTTAATTTGAATACAACAAAAAAATATCGATTTTGACCCCGACTCGAGTCGACATCGGATATTGACCTAAGATTTGAGATATGCGATTAATTAAGGCAATTTATTCAATTATTATTTATCATAGTAGGTAGAGGTCTAACGCAGCCAGACTGTTACTATATTGACAGGTTGTGGGTTCGATTTCTACTCGAGGAAATTAAACATTTAATATCTTCGCTTAAAAAAAAATATAATAATACGTATTTAACTGATGTATCGCGATTTATTTAATTCCTCCGTTTAGAAGAAAAAAAAAACATTAAAGTACCTACATTAATTTCAATGTAATTAATATCTTTGTCTCTATATATTTTTAAAAAATGTGTCTTTAGTCTTCATGGCTACCTCACTGTGATAATTATAAAGGAATGTGACGGTGTAGAGGAATGTTGTTTGTTGATTGTTGATGTTTAAAAATATAAAAATATAAGGGATCCCCCGGTCTCTTAAAATGCCAGTTTCACTATCTTATTTATTATTTAATGGAAACATTTAACATATCATTTTTTTTCTGTGGGAAAAGTATTGAGTGGAATAAGTTGTATGAAACTCTCCGGGTAATTAACCTGCGGGACTTTAAGTATTACCCTAAATACTTTATATTTCTCAAGGAACTACAATTATGAAATCTGGCACAAAGTGAGAACTCACTATATAATATAAATAAAAAAAACGATAAATCTGAAAATTTACTGGTATTTCAAAAAAATTGATTTGATTGTATTTCATTTTATACAAAGTTGAGTGAATATGCGCCTAAACTTAAGTTTCTTTACTTTTATAATCCCTATAAATCCCGTGGACTCCACTCTGACACTGGTACGGGAACCTGTCATGTTTCAAAGACAATTCTTAGTTATTTTTACATACATTTGTAGTTCGCCGTGGCGCTGTGGCATAAGGTTGCCGCCCGTAAATGCGGCGGTTGTGGGTTCGATTTCTACTCGAGGAAGTGAAATATTTTTTTACGTTTATATTTCCATTTTTCTTCGTTTCGAGGCAAACCGCGGCGATGAGTTCTGCCACTCAACACGCAATGCCTCCAGAATTCGGCAGAAAGTGGGGAACGGAGTGTCTTAACACCAAGGTTCCCTCTGCCTACCCTGCTGTGTGCGGGATACAGCGGGAAGCTGAAAAAAAAATTTTTCCATTTTGCCACAAAAACGAAGCCGCGGGAAAAACCTAGTTTCTTTATAAATATTCAAAATAAACCGGAATTCGGCACAACAATAACTTTTGAATGTCATAAAGGCAACTAGAAAGTCCTCCTTTATGACAGTGGATTATAAATGACGTGACACGATCACTCACTGGACGTTCAAAGGAAGAGCTTTTCAAGACGACACATATTTGTCAAGATTGTGCGTATGAATTGGTTTGAACTATGTAATTTGGATTATATAAGTTGTATTGATGATTCTGTATTATTAGAAAATTCTAGAAATCTGTTTGTCTGTTTGGATGAACGCGCTAATCTCAGGAATTGTTATAGTTTTAATTGTTAAAAAAGTTTTTTTTTAATATTCCATTTGTGAGGCCAGTTGTGGTGTAGTGGCACAAGCGTGTGGCTATAAACGCGATACGTTGTGGGTTCAATCCGCACTCGAGGAAATTAAATATTTAAAGTTTTCAATTCTTCGATCTGGTATCATTTCAAAAGCCCGGGATGGGCATTATACAACATGAAGTCTATAAAAATCTAATTACTCGTATACATAAATCTAAGTATACAAAATAGAAAACGATGTCTTCACTATTTTTTGAAAAATTTTAGCTTCACACTGTAGAATCATATAAAGAACCCCCTTCTGATGGTGAGGCATAGTGTACTTAGTGTTAAGACACTCCATTCCCCACTTTCAAAGTTGAGTGGTGGAATTAAACACCGCGCTTTGTCTCTCTCGTATGCGAATCGGACACTCAATCATCGTGATAGCAGTAATGGACTATTCCTCTGCACAACGATGTCTCACATAAAATGTTGAATATATTTATTTGTCAATTCCAGTAACGATAAATCAAAAAGGTAAATAGAATTTAGTGACATGTCACTGTATTTAGTGTTTCATTTGCTGTAAATAGAGTTGGGTCATCAAGCATTTCGACAGATCATTTTGCAGCTTAGTAGTATTATATACACATGTATGTCCGGCCAGTGAGTAAAGAGCGTAGGTTCAAATCCTTACTAAGTGTGGAAGATTTTGATGTGTCGCTAACGGAATAACTCTTAATAATTATAATTTGTAACGAAAAAAACTGACTTCCTCAATTTCGATCGAATCCTATAATCATAAAGTATTCGCTCCAATAAACAAGAATCATTGCAATCGCTAAGCGTAGTATTTAGTTATTCGTCCATTTGTCGCGCACATTATTTTTTTCAGCTTCACGCTGTATCCCGCACATAGCAGGGCAGAGGGAACCTCGGTGTTGAGACACTCCGTTCCTCACTTTCTGCCAAATTATGGAGGCATTGAGTGTTGAGTGGCAGAACTCAATCAGTGGGAATCGAACCCACAACCGTCGCGTTAACGGGCGACACCCTTGTGCCACTGCACCACAATGCCCTCCTGTCGCGCACATACTTAGCGCAATTTAAGATTTATGTAATTTTCTCATAGAAACCGTTGTGAGAAATGGATCAAATTAAAATAAGAACGATTCACATGAGAAGCACTTTCAAAAAAAAAATGATGGATCATTCAAATCGGTTCACTCAGTCAAAAGCTTTGAGGTAATATAACAAACGTATAAATAAAATACAATCGAATTTATAATATGCTTCGTTTACAGAAGTCCCAAACAATACCACAGAAATCGTCGTGGCGAAGCGACACAGTGTCAGACTGTGAGTGTAATAGTTTTAGGATCGACAGTCGGGTTAATTTCATTATTCTATTTAGAAATTCGGAAGTTAAAAAATATATTTATACAAAATTTTTCGTTAATGAGTGGCTAATATATAAAGCACAGCCGAACACCGAAATATGATATACGGATCGGAAATGGTTTAATGGGAACAGAGTGTCTTAATACTGGATTCATCTGCCTACCTTGCTATGTGCGGGACATAAAAGGTTTATAAATTCAGGAAAATCCTATCGGAACGAAAAAATATAGGATTTTTTCATAGTCCACGTCAACGCAGTTGTGGGCAACAATTTGTTTTAATAATTCTTTGGACAAAAAAAAAACAAATGCCTTGACACCAACTGCCTTATTAAATTTAAACTTTGAACATCACGAACCAATAAACTTTGACGATCTTTAACTAGCGCGTTTAATTAAAATATTCATAAATATGTACATAATATATACTATATCCATATATATTTAGAGGCCATCTTGGTGCAGTGGCACATTGGTGCGACTGTACACACGGAGGTTGCGGGTCGATTCTCACTCGAGGAAATGAAATGTGTAATGTTTTAATTTCCTCAGCCTGGTGATGAGGCAAAGCACGGCGTTGAGTTCAGCCAACCAACACGCCATGTCTCCAGAATTAGGCGGAAAGTGGGGAACGGAGGTGTCTTAATATTAAGTTTCCAGGCTCCCTGTGCCTTCCCTGCTATGTGCGACATAAAGCGTGAAACGTCCACCCATAAAAAACATAATAGCATATCCACATATATTTATAACCAACTTTTGTGACTGGAACTTGAGTGCAACACATCTCTTCAACATTTCTGAAATAGGAAAATTCAACTAAACTCGATCTTATCACCTCGTGATAAGAAAACACTGTGTCCATTTTAAATTATTCCAAAGTAAACCAGCACCTTGTTTTGGATGTCCTGAGCGCGTTTTTTGGGTGAGTATTGAATGAGTATAAAAAGCAAAAGTAGAATCTTGAATGTGTCAGTGCGAGGCGTTCCACCAGAGTGGCCGCGTAGTCCTATTTCGAAAATGTTTCTGGTAAATTTTTCTTTTTTTTTCCCTTCTTGTTTTATATAGGAAGTCTGTACGTAGATCTTGAGCTGGTTTGTAGAATATTAAATGTCGATCTCGTAAGCTTTTAAATTTATTTATTACATAATATAATTTTGTTTATATTTTTGTAACTTCGCACAGTCTCGTACAATAGGCATATAGGATAGGCAGAAGGAACCTAGAAACCTTAAGTTAAGGCACTTGGTTCACATTAAAACATTTATCGAAATGTAGGGAACATTTCACCCAATTCTGGAGGCATTGCGAGGTGAGTGTCGGAACTCAACGACACGCTTCGCCTCATTACCAGCGATGAAATAAAAATATAAAATATTTTATTTACCCGGCTTAATTTTATCATTATAAATAAACATTTTAATATTTATATAATTGATTATATCAAAGTACTATTTTACTAATTATTTTTCTTAATTTTCAGATTATTTGTGCCGCTTTAATAGCGGCGGGGGAAACCGCTAAGTTAGATCGCACATACTTACCTCCAATATCGGCAGCTACCGCTGGAGGAAATGCAGGAAGTCTTCAACTACCGTTTTCAAGATCAAACCAAGGTTCTCCAGAAAACCAAGACATACCAACTGGAGGTTTTGTTAATAACCACCAAGGAGTCGTAGTAGAAGCTGCTTTAGCTGGAACTAGAGCATCAGGGCCACAAAGTGGACTAGGTGGTCCAAGAATTTCGTATGGATCATCAGATTCTAAAGTAGGTGATGCTGCATTCAGAGTGACTAATAATCGATTTCCTCAAGATCCCGCAAATGGATTTGGACCTAATGGAGAACCAGATCTATCTGCCTTCTATAGACCTCCGTCTTTCAAGCCTGGAAACATTCAAATTATAAGAGACTATGTGTCTAACACCGTACAATATCAAAACAATTTTGGTATTGACAAATTCAACTATGCCTTTGAAACGGATAACGGAATAAAGATGTCAGAAAATGGGGTTTCCATAAACGGAATCCAGGCCCAAGGAAGTTACTCATATACCGGAGATGACGGCAAAGTGTATAGTGTTGCTTATACTGCTGATAAGAACGGATACAGGCCTACTGGCAACCATTTGCCAACTCCTCCGCCCATTCCAGCGGAAATATTGGAATCTTTGAAGCAAAACGCTAGGGATGAGGCAGCTGGCTTAGTGGATGATGGTAAGTGTTTCACTTAGTCATTACTATTTTGTCATATCTATTTCGTATTTTCTTGTATTTCTTTGTAGTTATGTAGTTACTTCTTTACTTTAATAATATTCAAACAGGGCAATTTTTTCAATTTCAATGTTGTATATTAAAAAAGAGTCTTTCTATTCCTTCACAGTAATTTACAAAAACAGTGACCCCGTTATTTGTTAGTGACTTATCGCGGTACAATCATTAATTATATAAGCACCATTTAAAAAAATAATAACCTATAAAATATGGAAATATCTTCTTGTAAGTAATACAAAATTATAATATTTTATAAAATAAAATATAAATTAAATCAGCTTCATGCTGTATACCGCGAACAGCAGGGTAGGCAGAGGGAACGTAGTGTTAAGACAGAATTTTTCGAGACATTGCACGTTGGGTAGCAGAAATAATAATTTCTTCTCTCGAGTGGTAATCGAACTAACAATCGTTCCGTTATAGTTACACCCTTGTGCCCCTACGCCAGATAATGCAAATCTGAAATCTGGGCTGTAAGTTCCTTTTGATCGTAGGTTCCGATTTCAATATAAAAAATATTGAAAAATAAAGTAGTTTGGATATTTCTTCTGTCTTTTAGATCAGGTTGAAAAATCATGATCTTAAAAGAGTAGAGGCGGAAAATGTGAATCTGACTCTAAGCGCGACGGTTTTGGGTTCAATTCATACTGATTACCTCACAAAGCGTGGTTTTAAGTGTTGAAAATTAAGCGAAAAGTGGGAAATGAGTACTTTAACGTTAGCTTATTATACTAGTTAATTTAGAGATAACCTAATGTTTAGCATTAAACACGGCATCGAACTTAAAAAAAAATGTTATACATATCGAGAAAAAACAATATATATAGAGAGAAAATGTAATTCACTTGATTTAAAAAAAAAAGGATAATTCCAAGAAACGACAGGTTTAAGATTAAACTTTTTCATTTTAGGTTTATTTTTATAATATATAATAATTGAAGCAAACCTATCATAAATCACTAGTTTTATTATATTATAATGAACAAAAGAGAACACAAAAATGCACCAGGTTGTTAACCTTTACATAGGTAACGACTTAATAACGGCTACTCGAAGTCGTAAAATGTATTGTAATGATCTTAGGTTCGATAACGAGTTGGTGGGCTCACGTTTGTTTTGCAAACGCAATGGATGCAATAGAGAGTCTTGACTCTAACTTATCTCTGGACTGCATCTTGACAGATTGATTCTGGAGATAAAAATTATTGGTGGTCTTTGCGGAATTTTCGGAACAAACCCAAATTGTTTGTAAAGTAAACACCCAGAAACATTCATTAACGTCTAATTGCCATAAAGCCAGGTGTTAGCTTATAAAAATAATGATTTGCATACTTTGACATATCTCTATGAAATGTTAAATAAACGTTTATAATAAAAATACATATATGTTAATCGACAACAAAATTTAATGACTCTCGAACTAATTTTGTTTTATTTCAATGAAGCTTTCAATTCATAGTTAAAAAAGTAGCTTTAAAATTTTTCTTGTTTAGCAAGATATTCAGAATGAATCTAGTGTCAAGACACTCCCGAAGCTTTCCGCCAAGGTTCCGAGATGTTTCATATATTTGCTAAATTGTGGAACTTAACGCTGTACTTTGACAAGAAGTAATTTTAAGATGAAATTGTTTTCAAATTATCGACTTACTTTCATATTACGTAATAATATTAATAATTCACTAAATGGTTCTAAGATGTCATCGAACTACTATCATAAATTAGCTTGTTAGTGCCTAAGATGAATGGATAACATCAAGTTTTCACATACTGCTGTGATTAAATTTACATTTATTTATGTATGATGTAGATATAATATATATTTTAGATACGAAAACAGTTAAGTAAAAGTAAATATTACACATGTCGATGACAAGTTAGCCTTGTTTAACATGAACGAGTAATTTTAGACATTTAAAAAGTTAATTACTATCATACGTTATTCAGACAGGTAGTATAGATGTGTATGTATTTCCGTGTTTTTATTGACTGCATCGCGCCCGCATATTTTTACTTATTTAAATTATATTTGTAAATAGTGTGGCCTGTCTGAGTATTTAATACTCTATTATATATTCTCACTATTATAGGACGATATATTTTGCTCATAGGTCCTGCACAGAGCAAGGTAGGCAGAGGGAACCTGAGAAGCTAGTGTTATTTGTTTACTTCGTTCCCATTAAGATACTTCCCTTCCCCGCTTTTTTCTGAAGGCATTGCGTATTGAATAGCGGAACTCGACGCCGTGTTTAGCCTCGTAACATGAGCGAGGAGATACAAATAACTACTATATCATTTCCTCAAGCGAGAATCGTACCTACAAAGCTCTCGCGTTTATAGTCGTACGCATTTGACCCTGTGCCACGACTCGGCCAGTCGTTACATGCTTTCGTATCTAATTTTCTTGTTCTTGTGTTTTGTTATATATTTAAATCAAAATTTTTAATTATTTTCTTGTAATTGTTATATGAACAACCCACCTACTAATAAAGGTGTTCAATTTTATATCCTGCTACATAAATTTTGTGGAATATTACAATATAATCATAACTATTAAAAATTAAAAATAAATATATTATTTATTAAAATTATAAAGTCTTCGTCAACGGTTTTTGTATTGCTTGAACACTGGCACATTAGATTAACTAAATGCCCATTGTGTACATTGACAGACATATTGCCGACTGACAAATTGTTTAGAGTCATTGACAAATGAATGACAACTTTCATTTTTTTATTTACAGGCTCGTACGACGCAAAGAAATACAATACAGAAGACAATTATGAAGCTAATGATAGACAATCGAATAAATTTGGCGATCAACCTGTATTTGCTGGCGGATTCATCAGTCAAAACCAACAAGCCTTTGTTGCACCGAGCTTTAATGGGCGATTTGGAGTTAATGAGGCTTCTAATGATAAGGCGTTTTCGAAACCTGATTCATTGGGTTCTATAAGAGAGCCTTCTAGGGAGCACTCAAATTATTTGCTTAGCGACAAGCAAACAAAAAACCAATTTTCATCCACTTCTATCAGCGCAGCTATTCCCAATATCAATGCTGAGCCACTGTCGCAACAAAAGTTACAGGAACAAAAACCCTTTGAGAAACCATCATTTAATAGGCCAAGCTCATATGACACGTCGAATCTTGGCACACTTTCTTCAAGTGTTGGTTCATTGCAGCCAATTTCACCATCGAATCAAGGAGCAACAAATAATTTTGGAAGTGGAAATAATAGGCTCAGTGGCCAAGCTTTCCAGTATCATTCCACTCAAGGATCATTTAATTTAAATGCCAATCAAGGGCTACCTATTGAACAAAGTTCTAACTATAATAAGCCATTTTTGGTCCAAAATTCGTTAAGTACTTTAACATCCGGTCAACCCTCAACCGGCTATTTTACAAGTCAGCCTACTCAACAATTTCCATCTTCTAACTTACAATCTCAAAGTCTAAGTCAAAGTCAAAACAGCCGCTTTCCTGAACTCTCATCTCAATTCTCATCATCACCTCTTAGTGACAGTTCAAATAGTATTAGTGAAAATTCAAATCAACCTGCATTCACCCCTCCTCTGAACCCTTCGTTCCCAACTAAACAGCCTTTGAATACTCTAACAACGCCTTTAGAATCGTTTGGCGTATCTAATGAAGGTGAACTGTTTTCACAGACTGATATAAATAAAAAAGAAGATAATAAGAAAACACCAACAATATCTCAAGAGTTTACAGTATCTTTAAGCCAATCCACCCCAAATATACAAGAAATTTCTTCGACGAGTTACACTAGAACTGAGAAACCTTCATTGATTTCACTAGATAATAGATTTTCGGGCAGTCAGACAACACAATCAGCTGACTCTCCCCAATTTATTCAACCTCAAGCCCCTGATCATTCTTATATCTACAATAGACCTAATAAGCCGTTCAATGCGCCATTTGTTGGTACAGGGTCTATTTCTTCCACTAGCTCAAATACTCAAGTGACGTCCTTATTACCTCAATCGTCTTTCTTTACAAACACACCTCAGACCTCAATATCTTCAATGAAAAACGAAGCTGTAATAGGGCCTCAAACTGATAATTTAAGCAGAGTTACTCAAGCTTCATTAACATTTCCGTCTAGAGTTTCTGGATTTTCAACTCAACTAAATACTAAGCCATCGTTTAATACGCCAGATGCGTCTACATTTTCCCAGATTATTCCCACAGCAATAACTGCCACAGCAGAAACAGTTCCAATTCCGACCAGTGAAACAATAAGTACTCAAGGCATCCAAGATATACAATATCAAGATGGAAATACAAGCTTACCATCACAACAAAATACTGAAGAAATATATCAGTATCCTAAGCCCACTGTGGTTCTCCCCTCTCAAGTTGAAAAACAAAATCTTCAATCTGGTCAAGAAAATAGCGCTAGCAAAGACGCTTCATTCCCACAATTTAATGTATTTGGTACTCGAAAACCGACACAACAAAGTTCATTTAACTTAAAACCTCATTCACAGTTTTTCCATGGCGGTTTTAATAATAAAGAATCTGATGTGCCCCTATTCCCAAAACTTGATCAGCAAAATGTACCACAATACAATTCAGATAACACACAAAATCAAGCTAGTGGTCTTAACTCGCAACCGCAATTGGGACAGCAAAATTTCCCAACTTTACCGGAAACACCTGAACAAACTTTTGGATCTCAATCTAGACCACAATCACAAGAAATTGGACTTTTTGATGATAAAGGACAATTAAACCTAAGCTCAGCATCTCAGCTTGAGAACAAGCCATTTACAATTGTGTCATCTTTTTCTCAAGGTTCTAATAGTGGTTTTAATTTACCAAATATACTTCCACAAACTGAACAAGACACTTCTTTCAAGCCTACTGAGAAACCTACCACACAAAATACACAATCTGTCTTTAATAACAAAGAAATAACATTTTCACAACTACAAGAATCAGTCCAACCTTCTTTTTCTGCATTTAACAAGCCAGCTGGAGTTAATACTCAGAAACCTTTAAGTCAATTTGGACAACAACCTTCATTTTCTTCTAGACACCCAGCAACAGATCTTACTTCACCAGTTACTTCGCAAATCTCATCTCTTACATCTAAATTTGGGAATAAACCTATCTCAGTAGGTACTCAGCTTGGCATATTTAATACGCAAAATAAATTATCTGACATAAGTGGACAAAGCTCATTTACTTCAAAGAAGCCGTTCAGTCAAGCATCTCCCATTGATTTACAAGAGAGTACACAGCTTAATCAAAATAACTTAAGCAAAGAAGAGACAACCATGTATGAACAAGCTGGTGATTCACTTGATGATAAACATACCACATTACTTCCTTCGTCGACACAATTTCAAACTGGTTTCTTTGACACTCAACCTCCTACCACTCAGTTGGGTCAGTCCAGTTTTTCTATTACTTCACTACAACCGTCTACTCAATATCAATTTGGAAGTCAGCAAGACATTTCATCATTTGTACAAGGAAATTTTAACGATAAAGAATCTACACCTTCGCAATTTGATCAATCCACTCAACAATTTGGAACAGATTTAAAAAACAAGCTGTCAACACAAATGCCGAGTTCATCTCAAGTACAATATAATGACTATAATAAAGAAACGACTAATACTCAGTTTAGCGTACCCTCTCGTTTTGATCAGTCTCTTTCAACAAATCAACCTTCACAGCTTAGTACGCAGTTTACCGGACAATTTGAATCTGTGACACAGCAAAATAATTTAGGTACCTTTCCAAGTACACAAGACGGAACATTTTCAACTTCTCAAAATTCTGATCAAAGTAGTGGAGAGATTTATGAATATAACAAACCTAGCAAACAATTTGGCCAGCAAGGTATATTCAATATCCAAAAAGAAAGGCCTGCGCAGTTTACAAAACCTTTATTTAACTCACAGTTTACAACAAATGAAGATAAAACAGAAACTGCTACTCAGGAAAATATTCTGACAGACTTCCCAAGTACTCCGGAAGTTTTATCTTCCACGTTACAAAATGCTGTCCAAAATAATGGCGTAATATATGAATATAACAAACTAAATAATAAATTTGGTCAGCAACACACAACAAGTGCTCAAAAAGAGAATCCTGCACAATTTTCCCTAACTTCATTTAATTTCGCAAGTCCGCAATTTTCTACACTTGATGATAAATCAAAATCTGTTACCCAAGAAAATATTTTAACAGGCCTGCCAAGCACCCAAGCTTTTCCATCTACATCAGTCAACTCTGATCAAAATACTGGAGAAATTTACGAATATAACAAGCCCGAACAGAGTTTATCTACTTCATCAGAGAATGATGGAACTACACAATTGGGACAGAAAACAGAAAGTACTTCTAACGTGAATAGAGGAAATTTATTTACAACTCAAGAAATTGATAATGTCCAGAACAAAAATACTGATAAACAATCATCTACTACATCCGGAGCAGTAAATGAACAGCCTCTTCCTCAATTAGCTTTCCATAGCGCTTGCTGTGGAGGCTTATTCAAAAAGCCTTTAGGCTCAAACACCTTGAATCCATCTTTCAACACATTTAATCAGAATAAGGATTCTATTTCTAATAAAAAACCAAGCGAAG
Organism: Heliconius aoede; assembly: GCA_037355905.1. Lineage (NCBI taxonomy): Eukaryota > Metazoa > Arthropoda > Insecta > Lepidoptera > Nymphalidae > Heliconius > Heliconius aoede. The sequence goes on along the minus strand of JBAIZZ010000243.1, from coordinate 1,270,720 downwards.
TTGATCAATCGATAGATAAACAAAATATAGAACCGGACCAAGCCAGTTTTTTTACAGCAGTGGGTGAAAAATTCCCTATTTCACGAAAACCTCCGAGTTTCGATGAAACTGGGTATCACTATTGAGTGCCATTAGACATTTCGTAATATCGTTTATTTGGTAAAACAATGTACAAACTGCACTTAAAAAAACTTAAATAGATTAATTTATGCGAAAAGACTATTAACTAATTTCAATATATTTTTTTATGATAAGGGACGCGGCAAACAAGCGTTCGGATCACCTGATGGTAACTGATCACCGCCGTCCATGACCCCATGCAACGTGTTGCCGTTACTGGCGACGTGACTCTACCACACGAACAAAAATTATGTCAACTGCAATATTTCAAAAAGTGCAAATACGTCGTTGTTGCACCAAATGAGAGATATATATTATAACGTGAATAGTGCTTAGTATTCGTATATAAGTTTCAAGTGATAAAACTAATGTAAGATATAAAGTATGTAATGGTAAATTATTTTGTAAATAAATTGGGATTGATGTAATTTTAATAATAAAAATGGTGAATTTAAAGATGGTTTTTTTTAAACTATAATTAATCAATATTAAGAGGCCTTTCAGCTTCATGCCGTATCCCGAAAATATCGCGATAAATAGAGGGAACATTATATTTTAAGGCACTCTGATTTCTCCATCAAATATTCAAGACATTGCGTGAATGTCAGTGGCGTCATTCATTCCCCCCAAGTGAGAATTGAACCCATAACGGGCGCACCCCGGACCCGTGTGTGTTTTTTATCTTTCTATTTTCCATGTGAAATAACATTTTGAAATATTAAAAAAAATTAAGTAAAATATACAAAGGTTATGATTTTTTTTTAATAAATAACTAAGTAGTTATTTATCTTTCTCAATTACTGAAACATATTCAGTTACTAGAATACGATGAGGTAATATACAAAAAAAGATACATGGGATTTTTTTTTATCTCATAAATTCTAATTTCTCAATAATAGAACAAAAAAATCACATAACTTAACTTCATATAATATAATTTAATTAGAGTATATAATTACATTAATCAAGCACGAATGACACCACCATTTTGCTTTTACCAATTGATACAGTCCTCATTAGAGGCTTTCGTGATATCCTGTACGATTTTGTTCTAACACGACACCTGACGATGACGTAATTTTACCGCTTACTTAGTAATATAATAAGCAAATATATTATACAACTAGTCGTAGCCCGCAATTTCGTTTGTGTGAAATGTAAAATGTTTCCGAAGGAATTTGAAGAAATCCTTATCCAGTGCTTGTATACTCGCTAATATTCTTCCATGCCAAATTTGAACATTCTACATCTAGTAGTTTTGTATGTCAGTCGCTTAGTTATGAGGGTTTTTTTACTTCATGCTGCTTCCCGCACACAGTAGGATAAGCAAAGGAAACCTGGGAACTTTGACTTTGACCCTTTCCCCCGCTTTTTGTACGCATTGCCTTTTGAGTGCAAAAAAAAAATCCCAACGATGGTTGCTTCGTTGCCAGAGCGAGGAAATGAAAATATTAAATAATTTATTTCCTCGAGTAGGAATCGAATTTACAACCGCAACGACGTGCTTACAGTCGTACGCTTGTGACACTGCACCACGACAAGCCTCACTTACATAATATTTGTTATTTTCCCTTAAATTGAATATAGGTAGAACCTAAAAAAAACGTCCTAAAATTCTCTGTTCCTCAGTTCTAACATATTAATACCACCACCGTCCACAGTTTCACCATCGATGATGCAATTTAATACAAATTGTTTCAATCTTGGCAATATTGCTCATGGCTAAACTTCAGGAGTTCCCGTGGGAAAAATTACTCATATTTATATTATTTGTACTTCCCTGCTACGAACAAATATAATTTATTTAAATGGATGTAAATTGACTACTTTAATCGAAATATAATTTTACTTACTTCGAAAAATGTGGAAATCACGTAAAAAATATACTTAAAAAGTTAACTAATTAAGATTTCACATATGATTAATTTAATTTATAAAACTTAGTTCACAATTATGCAAAAAAAAAATACAAGAACACGCAATTTTAAGATTCTGATCTAAAATATATATATTTAATTTAATATTATTTTAAAAGCTTGAGAATAAAAAAAAAGAGATGATATTAATATAAGCTGTGTACTGTAATTATTTTCACATTTTTTGTGGATACTTAAAAAATCTATATCTTTACTCACAAAGTCCATATGTGATATAATAAATTTAATAGTTTTTATGTAACCCATTTTAACTATTTTTAAGGCTACCATGGCTAGCGTAATGTAAGTTAGAGATTTTTTAATAGGACCTACATTTTCTGTCTCTCTACGAACCTTATAAATCAGTCTTGCTTACCTAATATAACTTTATCTCGCTTATAGTAGGGTAGGCATTAAGAACATAGTGTTAAAACACTCTGTTCCCTACGCATCACTCACTTTTCGACACGTTGAGAGACGAAGTTAAACAGATTTACACTATATTATTTTTAGGACACTGTGTGGCATTTCATTTTAATATCAAGTAATGCGCTATTTCATCTTAACCTTGAGTTTCAATTTGAGTCTTTATAATAAACATTTATAACACATAAGCCATTATTAATATTTTTTTAACTTTTTGAATAATCTTGAAAGTAACACCGAGAAAAATATTTCTTTTTAAAGTTTAACTTTAACAAATAATTGCAGAGACTGCAGTGAAAAGAATTTGCCGGTGATTTTTTATCTGTTAGTTACCTTTCATGAGTGTCCTCCGGGATATACTCTGGCCTTCTTATGTGATCTTCCTGACAGTAAGGAAGGATGGAAAACTGGCAGGGGAATCACTCTTGTTTCATAAATCTTCTTTGCCATTTTTTCGTCACTTCTATACTCCCCCAGCCACCGTTTCACATTCTTCTTACTCACAGTACCCTTTACATGAAATTAAACTACATTATACATTCAAACTATTATGTGCATATCAAGTTATATTTCATAATTCATATCATCCTTATAAGTCACCCTTTCAGTTCAGTGCAAACAAAGGTCATCGTAGAAATTACATTAAAATATTGACACGTGGTCACGAGCTCGTGCTCCGCTTGACCTAACGATTCTTGACACGTCACGAAACAAAAACAAATATTAAAGTTGCGTTATAAATGTAAAATTTTGGCAAAGATTCAAAAAAAATAAAATATATTTTACTAGAGTAGCCGTCGTGGCACAAGCGTGACTGTAAAAGAGATGGTTGTTGGTTTGATTCCCGTTTCTCGCTCTGGTAAAGGTGGAAAAGTGTGTGGTTGAGTTTTGGATGCATTGCGTGTTGAGCGGCGAAACTGAACGCCGCGCTTTGCCTTGATATGAAAATATTAAAAAAAATATTTCATTTCCTCGAGTGCGAGTCGAACCCACAACCTACGACAGGTTTACAGCGCATGTTTGTACCCCTGCGCCGCGACTGGCCTCAACAATTTTTATGTGCATATTTATTGTGTTCTCAAATTATTCATACACTATTATTTTCTTTAATAATACAGTTTTACATTGTTATATATGTTTTTATAGGTGTTGCTAAATTTTTATATGTATCGTTCTTGCTTATGATTTTTTATTAGCTAAGAATAATCAATCATTAAGAAACTAAAAACACGCTTTTTTTCAACACAATACGCTCCGGCTCCTTAAGTTTCCTTAAGCTATCTCCCAATTCCATCATAAGATCAGCTCGTTGGTACCAAAATATTGTATTCTCGTCTAAGCTTCATATAATTGCCAAGTTTCATGATGATACAACAATCAGTAGTGCTTGTAATGCAGGTTCTTAGATATTATTACATTGTTACTTAGTTAAAGCTCGACCTAATAAAAACATATTAAAAAAATAACGTTATATAGGTTGAAAGGTTTTTAAGTTTCACCCTGTATCCCGCATATTTCACATTAAGGAGATCAAACCCAGTAAAACACTCTGTTTCTCACGTAACGCTCAATTTTCGAGACATTGTTTATAGAGTGGTGGAATTTGGAGAAATTAAGTCATTTCATTTTCACAAAAAATGTACACAGAATATTACGAAACAAAAAACCAAAATAATTTTATTATATTATATTGTAGGTACATTGTTTACGGTAAATAACTATTAGTTGTAAATCCTAAGCAATTTCACAGTCATGATATAGTAATAAAACAAAGGGGTAACGAGTTCAATGTTAAGAGCAAGGCTTTTGCATTTTTTAAAATTTTAAAACAAAAGAAGAGTGTAGTGTAGTGGTAAGAGAGGTAGAAGGAGACCTTGGTTGACCTTCGAGAACACAATATCGATGATACTGGAGGGAGGAGGAGAAAACTTTGACCACACCCGAAGGGTAAGAAGAAAAGAGGAATATACAGACCGTAGCGTTTGACGTTCCGTTCTTTCTGACTAGAGCTAGGGATACAGCGTGAAGCTAAAAAAATAAGAGCAGATATTCCTGCATCTATAGTATATAGTCTCTTGTTTTTGCTTTACACGTTTACCCGTACGGGCATCATAAATTCAACCTAGAGGTATGACACGTCGTATCCCACTTTCTCCATTTTTTTTTAACTATAAGATGCTCAACGGAACTCAACGCCACGCTTAGACTTGTTAACAGAGCGAGGAATGTGCTTAAAATAGCTTAATATCTCGAGCTTGTCAGAGTGAGAAATGAAGAATACCGATTTATAAAATGGAATTAAAAAGTAACCTACATCCATTGCGTGTACGTTATATTTCGTAACTGTGCCATGGTGGTTTTTGGCAATGGTATTACTATAATAACCGGAAGTGGCATGATGGGTCAAACTTCATATCTCACAATAAATAAAATGTCAACATATTTAAGAAATTAGCGATTAAGTTTCAACTCTAGAATTTAGATACTTTGCTGTAAGGTTTTTTTGTTTATTTTACTGCTATAACATATATTTGATTTAAGTAAACTTTATAAGAAATATAATAAATTTTGAAAAGTTGTAATGTTATTTTATTATCATGCTGTATCCCACATATAGCAGAGTAGGTAGAGGGAATCTAATGTTAAGATAATCGTTTCCCCCACCCTTTATCCCCACCTTCCGAAACATACTGCTTGGAGTGGCGGAACTCAACGCCACGCCTTTGCTTGAAAATGAAAATAAATTGTTTCCCTGAGTCGGAATCGAACCCATAACCATTATAATTATTATTGTTAGTAATTACGGTCCATCGCTGTCCCGCTGCGCCACGATAACCTCAAATATCTTATTAAAATATAATTATAATATAAAATTATAAACATATAGTCAATTTAAAATTATATTTTATTTTAAGAACAAGCAAGGCCGTACATTAGAATCACATTATAAAAATTCCTTAACTTAACAAAGTATAAGTATATCTGTAAGTGCGTTTATTTGCATAAAAATTACAAAACTTTAAATTTAATTTAAATACAATGTAAAAAATATATTTCAATTACATCTTTTTATATATATTAAAAGATTTTTTTTTATATTATTCTAAAACAGGCATCTTCAGTTTGTGCATGTGAATGTTAAGACCCACATTACGCCCGATATTCAGAACGCTGTATGTTGGTAGCGGAACTAAGCGCCGCACTTGGTCTAACAGAGCTGGGAAATGAAAAGAGGTGGGTTTGAACCCACAATCACCACGATTATCTATTGTACTACATACGTGAAGTATAATCTTAGATTCTATATTACATTAAAATTTTACCAGCATGCATGTGAACATTAACACATAAAACTATCCTTTGAAACTCAAAAGAAATAAAATTTATTACTTGACAATACAAAATACGCGAACAGAAGAGACTGAAACATTCTATTGTGCTCGGCTCGTTTACAATCTAGTGTCAGATGGCAAAATATATGTCAAAATGTTTATTATTTCATAAAGATTTTAGAGTTACACCATATAAATATATATATACGTAAAATCGGTCTTGCTGAATTATAAAGAAAATATATTTTTGTAGGTCAACGAATGTGTTATTAAAATAATTTCACTTATTTTGTACATCGTTAAGGCCAGTCGTGATGTAGGAGCACAAGTGTGTTGAGTGTAAACGCGATTGGTTGTGGATTCAATTCCCATTAGAGTAACTCTGTAATTCCCATATACCATTTTTCCATTGGCTCTGGTAACTGGAGGGAAAGCGCGGCGTTGAGTTCTCACACGAATAAGAAATGAATGAAGTTAAAAAAAAATCGTAATATAATAATCTCTATGCCTCGGCATAGGGGAAAAATTGAAAAATTAAACAAAGATTCAAAATTAGTCCCCATTTATAGTAGGTAATAAATAATATAAGACAACGTCTGCCTATAAACGCGACGTTGGTGAGTTCGATTCCCAAATGGGAAACTCAATTATTTTTTTATATCCTCCTGATAAGACGATAAAGCGTAAAGTTCCGTTGCTTACGCACTGCCTTCTATATATGTGAGACACAGCGTAAAACTTAAATATATGTCAGAATACAAAAAAGAAAGATAAATATTTCACATACATGACTTGAAGTTATGTTCCGTTATCTATAAAGCTCAATATTTTATGCAAAGTACAGTGTACTTAATTTCACACATTTTCACATTTTCATGACAGCGTGATTTATATTATTATTTTTCTAAGGAAAGGGAACGTGGGAAAGTGTCTTAACGCTAGGTTCCCAGGTGGTAAGTTCTATCTGCCCGCCCTGCAATGTAAAGGGAACAAATTTACCAAAAAAATATATAAACATTCCTCAGAGTGGGAATTGAATCCACAACTATCATGTGTACACATTACAATAAGACATTGAGTAACCGCTTGAATGGTGACTCTGTGTGCAAAATTAATATGCAAATAAAAATAAAATATTAATGTTTATAATAACTTTAATTATTAATTATTGTTAATTCTTTATATTACAATTATTATAAGTGTTACAGTCGCTCGTTTAAGTTTAGTGATATTTTTTTTTATTTTATCTGAAATACGTCTCGTTATAGCGCAGCGAATTGCGACAGTTGTAAGTTCGATTACCACTCGGGACAATGAACTATTTTTATTTCGTGGCTCTGGTAACAATATATAGCGCGCGTTTACCTTGCTTCTCTTTCTCGCTAAATGCCATTGCCATATCAATTTTTTAAGGTAATATATATAATATATGTTATTTAATTTTATCTATAAAACGGACTCGTCAAACTTCTTTTGAAAAAAATTACCTTCAAAAACAGGAAATAAAACCAATACGATTATATTGGTGCCTCACACGCCAAGCGAGCCCTGATTGACCTGAAGGAAACAAAATCTGTCGAGTAGTAAGGAAAAAAAACATATTTTAAACTGTAAACATAGTGTTATGGGTTCAATTCCTACACTGGAAAATTGGAGGTTACTTTTATTTGTACGGTGATGAGTTAAAGTGGACACGCAACGTTTCGAATTCGGATAGCAGAGAAGGGAGTGTCTTGACACTAACTCGCGCGAAATGTATAGTTTTAAACATATTTTTTGTTATCAAAAATTTCGAACTCGCACTCTTTTATAAAATAATTATCTAATTATTAACACGCCATGAGATTCAAAATCTCCTTACAAAGTTTGAAAACAAGGCTAATGAATGGTTATTACTAAACTGTTTAACGTAATGTTTTTTTTACAATATATTTATAACAAATAATTAGAGCCTTTAGGCACCTTGAGATATTGATATGTAATTTAACTAGTGATTATTAGGGAGTTTGCTCACGATTTTTTTTGTATTTTTAGATATTTTTTTATTATGTGCTGGAGGGACCCTGAAAACCTACTGTCAAGGTACTTCAATCTCATTAAGACACTTTTGATCCCTCCTTGATTTGCCTCCGAATTCTGAAGGCGAAACGAAAATTTGCATAAAGAAATGTTATTAAAGCGCAGATCTACGCTACATTATGTCAAGTCCACCTGAAGAAAACAATAAAAGAAAAACTTCCTAAAAATGGATTTAAACTCACAACTATAGCGTAAAACATCGTATTTGAACTATGAGGGTGATTCAAAATGATAGAGTAATAAATATATCGCCCGAGGGACTTTTGTTCTAAAACAAAAGATTACACTGTTAAATTGACACTAGTGTTGCTCAATTGACACGCAATCATGCTTAAGTGCCTCTTAATATTATATTATTATTATTATTATTATTTATCCCGCACGAATAGTGTAAGCTGAGAGAACCTGAGAACTTAGTGTTAAGACACTTTGTTCTCATTAAAAGACTTCCAATCCCCACTTTCCGCAAAGTTTTGACGGTATATTTCATTTTTAATCGAGTAGTAATCGAACCCACAATTTATCGTGTTTTTTGCAGTTGCACGACTGGCTTCATATATATTATATAGAATGAATGTCATCATCTAGTGTCAAGTCACTCTATGCTATACTTTCCGCTCCGATGTTCTGAATTGGCGTCGAATATAAGTGAATTTAAAGAAAAAAAATGAAGGTAAAATAAAAAATCTATAAATAAACGAAAGTGTAGCGAAACGTCAATCAAAATAGTTACGTACTATACTGAATTTAAATGTTGTAAAATATAATATCTCAATTTAAGTTGCCTAATTAAATCGTGATTGAATGTGATGATGGTAACATTTGAAACTTTTAAAAAAACATAATATATAATTTATTAATTAATACAGTAAATATATAGAATGCACTTTAAAAATTTTTACAGAATAGATATATAACAAATAATATATCTAGTATACTCTACGTTGTAAATTTTTGTTATCACGCTGTTTTCTTATCCCGCATTTAGAAAGGCAGAGCCTAGTATTAGGATACACCGTTACCTACACGTACCATATAATTTTTGAGATATTGCGTTTTGAGTGGCGTAATTTAACGCCGCGCTTTACCAGAGCGACAAAATGAAATTATAAATTATTTCATTCTCCCAATTAGAAATTGAATTCACAACCTGTAGTGTTTACAGTCTCTGCGCCACGATGGCCTCGAACTCGATATACTTATATATAAAAATATAACTAGAAATTAAAATTTTTTCAGACTTAACAAATTAAAAAATACACATAAAATGATCATTGAACAGATCACAATAATTAGTGTATCGACAAAATCGATCAAATGTTAAGCAATAAGCACACAAGCCCATCTTCTCCGCTCACGAGTCAAAGGTTACCGAGTGTCGATGTGAGGTGAACGAATTCTATATAAATATAGGATGAAACTTCTAAAGCACATTCAGTTTTCATACTTTGGAACAGATACAGCTTTGAAATGAAGCTGGTAATATATTATCATATATTGTATATTTTCATTATTATATTTTTTTTCATTTCATATATGTACATAAGTTTTTGCTAAATTCCATAAAAATATTATATGTAATAATTGTTGCACTTTTAGTGATACTTTAAGAACTCATTATAATAATAAGTATAGTTGTAGTAATATATATAATTTTGGCTAATTAAATTCATTGATTTTTTTTTTCAGCTCATAATCCTATCAATTGTAGCCTGCACTTATGCAGATAAGTTAGATAGGACGTACCTTCCACCACCTAATGCTGGATCCGCCGGTGGAAGTTCTAGCTCATTGATTGCTCCAGGCTTACAACCAGCCTCATCTTCAGGCTTATCTGGATCTGCTAACTTTGGGGCTCAAGCACCTACAAATTTCAATCAAGGAAGCTCTAATGGGCCAGCACAGAATGGGCAAGGATTCGGGCCAACAGGATTTGGTAGGCCTTCTGGACCTAGCAACTTTGATTCTTCAAATGTAGGCCAGGATCGTTCACCTTTGGGTCCACAACCTGGATTTTCAGGCAACTCAGCCCTTAATCAAGGTCTTCAGGGTAAGCCTGGGCAAGGTCAACAATTGAGTTTCGGTCAATCAGGTGTGGGCTCACAAGGATTTGATTTTTCTAAAAGTGTACCCGCATTTGGGCCTGTAATTGGACCTGCATTAAATGGAATTGGATCGTCTCAAGGCTCTAGGCTACCTAGTGGTAGTCAGCCTAGTTCTTTCAACCAAGGACTTGGCTCTGGGCAGTCTAATGCTTATACAGTCCCACAACCGGAACGTCCTCAAGCAAGTGCTGATAGAAACGCTGAAATTTTGAAATATAATAGTGAGAATGATGGTGAATCTTATAACTACAGCTATGAAACCTCCAACGGTATATCTGCTGAAGAGTCCGGTGTGGCTACTAATGGCGTAAGAGCACAAGGTGGATACGCTTATACGGGTGATGATGGTTATAAATATTCCGTAACTTATACAGCTGACGAAAATGGCTTTCAACCCCAGGGAGAGCATTTACCCACCCCTCATCCTATTCCAGAGGAAATTTTAAAATCTATTGAAGATAATGCAAAGGCAGCAGCCGCTGGAACTCAAGAAGGTTAATGCATTATTTTAAATTTATTTAATATTTACATAAAAAGTAGAGTTATTCTTATAAGGTAATTTTTATAAACATAGTTAGCTTAAGTGGTACACGAGAATTTTAGACTATTTACTTATTTTATATTTAGTCGTTTTAAGGAAGTAGTTTATTTTTAAGAAATAATTTACAATTTAAAGTTTTAATATTTCTGTCGTTTATTAAAAAAACATCAAAGTTATTAATTTTCTTTTAAACAATTTCAGGTGCTTACAGACCAGAAGAGTATGAATCTGAAACTTCTTTACAACAATATAAAGCTGGACAATCAGCTTACAATCGTCCACAAGGCCAAGGCCAAGGTATTGGAATCAATCAACCTCAAGATAATAATATTTTAGGAAATCAAGGTATACCTGCGCAAGGCCATGGACAGGCGCAATCAAGCCAAGCACCTAACCAATTTTCTTCTGGCCAAAATGGTTTTAAGGGACAAAGCAACCAGTTCCAACAAAACTTCGACAATCAAAATCAATTACTGCAAGGTCAACGCCAAGACTTTTCTGGACAAGACCGCGGACAAAATGCTCAAGGTGCTCAAAAAAATGGATACCAGTACAATCAACCACAAAATGGATTTGGTTTTTCATCACCAGCAGGACAACGTCCGTCAATACAAAACCGTCCCCAAACAGCTCCTCAAGCGTCACCAAGCTATGCTCCGAGTTCGTCTCAAGATTCTGGATTAGGTGGACAAGGTAATTTCGGATTGTCATCTAACGGTCGTTCTGATGGACAAGGCAATCAAGGCGTGTCAGTTCAAGGACAAACTTTGTTCGCTGGAGTTTCTAAGCCTGGACAACAATCCTCATTTGGATCAAGCCAACCTTCATTTGGAGCAGGTGGAATTACTAATCAAGGACAACAAGCTCCATTTAGATACATGCAACCTTCTCTTGGGTCCTCCCAGGCTTCATTTGGACCTCAAAAACAATCAGTTAGCTCCAATGGTGCCTCTGACCAAGGATATCAATATGGATTAAAAGCTAATCAGCCTGCATTTAGTAGTGGCAATCAAGTTACACCAGGCTCTCAACCATTTGGAAATAAACCAAGCATAAATGGAGGATCTAGTCCTTCCCCAGTTTCTGGAGCTCATAATGGCTTTTCCGATGCCGGTGCCCGCCCACAATACCAACAAAGTGGAATTCAGCCATCTTTTGGCTCTAACAATCTTAGTCAAGGATCACAATCTGGAGTTAAAGATTTTGGGCCTAGTGGTGCTCAATCTGGATCAAGAGGACCTCAACCTGGTCAGCAACCACAATACCAATCTGGTCAACAGCCTTCATTTGGTCCATCATCATCACCAAATGGAAGGCCAAGCCAAGCTGCACCTGCAGCCGGATCTGAATTTGGAGGTCCTCGTCAGCCACCAAGCTTCAGTCCACAGGAAGGTTACAAATACTAGGCCAAAGCTAGCTAGATAAAATTCCTAGGCATATAAATCGGCATTATTTTTCTAGCCATAAAAATTCAGCATAAGAAAAAAAACATAAAAATATAATTTTGTACATATAGAGGATATTGTATAAAAACGACGAACCAAATCACTGTGTGATTAAAGCGAAGTTAATAAATGTTAGCAAAATGTATATAATTTTTTTTATTTCTTCATATAAATTATTCCCACGGTTAAATAATATGATAATAATAGCTGAGTTAGAACAAAATTGAGTAATTACTCAATTATTTCCTACTAAGAGGTCTAACCTAACAACTTAAACTTTACAATATAAAGTAGCATAAGAGGCCAGTCGTGGCGCAGGGGTACAAAGTGTGCCTATAAACGTGACTAGTTGTGGATTCGATTCAAACTCAGAGAAATTCAATATTAAATAATTTTATGACTTCGCTCTGGTGTCAGTCCGCCACTCACACACAATGTTTCCGAAATTCGGCGGAAAGTGGCAAGTGGAGTGTTTTAACACTAGGTATCTCTCTGCCTACCCTGCTACAAGCGGAATACAGCGTGAAGCTGAACAAAAAAGCTTATGTAATTTGTTGTTACAAAAAATTTAAGACCTAAAAGAAAAATACGTGTTGTATTTCAAAATTTAATAATTGTTTTTTCTTTATATTTTGTTATCACTAGTCGGCCTTTTAAATTTTACAGGACGCCATGAAAAAAAAAATAGTTGAAGAATAGGTAAATTGTTGGGATGATGCTTTTTATTTCTTTTTCTTATATTATTTCTCGTAACATTTTTAAGATTACAGGACGAAAAAAAATGATTCCATCAGGATTCGGGAGAAAATGCGGAATGAAAGTATCTTAATGGAAACTGAGTGTACTAACCCTTTTTTTTAACTAAGCGAAAAAAAAAGGAATAAAGAATCAATTATAAATAAAACAAATAAACGTTTAAGGTATTTGCACAGATCTTGAAATTATTGTATTTTAAATTAAATATTTATTATGGCTAATTCATTTCACTTAAAGTTAAACACTTTTCGCTCACTATACGAAATATTGCGGGTCGACTTGCGGTGCTTTACACTAAGCTTTGTCTCGTTATCAGCTTGAGCAGAAATGAAAATTAATCACTCCCCCAAAGGGAATCGAACCCACAACTATCTCGTTCACTGCCAAATGATGTTCTAGTGACTGTCCTTACAAAACTCTCTACCTGTCTGTCGTACAGAAACAAAGAAATTATCAAAATCTTATCGAACATTATATCTTAATTATAGACCAATTACCTAGTCTGTATCTCATGTCTAAAATCTAGACCCAGTTTCCATTTAAGCAAAGTCATCCTTCACATTAAGGATTTGTAAACTGAGTGACATGGACGACCCGTACTCATTACCGCTCGTAGAAAATAACATTCACATAGATTTATCTTTGGTTAATTTTTGATATAATTTAAATTTTATTATAGAAGTTATTTCGTTTATATATGGGTATTCGTAGGTATGTGAAGTGACCGATGTTACGCAACGGTAGCTGGTTCGATTCTCAAGCCGGGGAATAAATTATTGTTCTTTCGTCGTAAGAGAATCACGGCGTTAAGATTCTTAAATTAATACGCAATGTCTCGAAATTTGGGCGGAAATTATAACTTTGGGAAAAATGAAGCGCTGGGTTCCCTCTACCTATTGCTATACGGAAAAAATCCTTAAGATTTTTTTAAGTTATATGTTGTCGCAATGAGAGTGGAATGTCTAATGGGAACTGGGTTCGATTCCCAATTTTATAAAAAAAATTTCTACAAAACACGCGTAACTATTCGAGGTATCATTTCAATTGATAAAGCATTTCCTTATTACTTTATCCACACAACCATTTAAGTAAATACTATTTATTTTATTTACTTCAAAAATATTATTTAAAGAGAAAAAGATGTAAAGAGTGACTCTGCAGTGCTGTATAAGGGATACAGCGTGAAACTTTAAAAAAAGAAATTAATGCACTATATAATAAGAATGTGCACAACAGCTGGTATAAAGCTTATCCCATTTAGCACCTTTCTTAAAAAAAAACGTGTTCAGTGCTGAAACAAAACGCTGGCCTACGTTTTGATTACCTGAATGAGAAATAGAAAATAAAAGCTTTCTTTATTCAAAGTCGAATCCACACCCGTCACGTTCACATTCAAATACTGCGCCACAACGTCCAAAATGTTATTTAACCTTACATTTGTAAGAACCATATTAAAATATCATTTTCGAATGGATATATTAGTTTCGAGTTAGAATCATCGACGTGCTCGCTCGTTGCCCGTCAAGCGGATGCAAGCGATGTAAAGAGGTCATAGCAGCTAGAATACTAAAGTGATTTGTACACAATTGAAATTATTTTTGAGGAAATTGAATATGGAAATGTATAAAAAATATATTTCTTTTATTAAATTAAGGTTTACAAATAATTTTCTACTCAATTTAGAATTTTTTCATGCAGGCATATCTGTAAGAAGATTAAGAAACAAAATAAAACAAAGACTTTTCTTGTTTTCTTAAAAAATATATCAATTTGAATCCTATTATTGGGATAAATAAAAAATAATCAGATAAATAATTTTAACAAAAGTAACATACAAGCCGTCTTGGGGCAGCGGCACAGCGTTTGAGTGAAAAACACGACGGTTGCGGGTTCGATTACCACAGTGGGAATGGATAAGTACTTCCATTTCTTCGTGCTGGTAACAAGACCAAGCGAAACGAAAAAAAAAATACTTATTTGTTTTTATAAACTATTAAAATTCTGTACAACCACTAATGTGTACCTTACATATTTAAGGGACCAATTAAAAACTTTTTATCAATAGTCTTATTGCTATAAACTTAAAGTTTATTATCGCTTATACAAATCATCTACTGTAGCCAGGAAAGGTGGTCACGATTCACCAAACCGTGGAAATCGTAGTTTTCAAATGTCGCGTGTCGTTGATAGTTTGTACTTTAGAGGCTATTGTTTAAATAGGAAGAATATTTGATATATTTTTTTTAATAGTAATTTTGTAATATCATAATGGAGATACTGCGTGAAGCCTCAAAGGACGACAAGATATAAAAAAAACATTAAAAATAATGTAACGTACAATTTAACTTCGCCAGGCCAATTATTTTTAACATAAAATACATCACGTAGATCAAAGCAAGTGGAACATTTATTTAAAGAACGCCCATTTCGTTAGTTACCTACGAGTTACCTACAAGTTACCTACGAGTTGCATACGAGTTACCTACGAGTTACCTGCATGTTACGTACACTATGTATGTGTTAAGTATAATATTTTGAAATGGTCTTAAATTACTCTGTCGAAATATCATTAGAGTAAGGCGCATCGTGCGAAACTGTCATAATCGTGTAGTTTTAGAGATCTGTCTCAATTTACAATTTAGTATCATCTTTATTTATATGCTGTTGGCTTGAATCTTTTTTCTTCCTTGTTTATTGGTTCTCTCTTTGTCCCGCGCTTAGAAGGGTAGGCAGAGGAAATCTGGGGACTTAGTGTTAACTTCCGCCGTTCTAATTAAAACACTTCCCCATATTCTGGAAATATTGCGTGTTGAGTTGCGAAACTCAACTCCATGATTTGCTTCGTTACCAGATTGAGGAAATTAAAATATTAAGTATTTCATTTCCCCGAGTAGGAATCGAACCCACAATCTGCAGCGGTTACAGGTGCACGTTTTGTCACTGAGTCACAACTGGCCCCTATTTTTGACCCCAAGGCAACGGTTCGATTCTCACTGGTTAGAAAGACAAAGCGCAGCGTTGAGTTCCGCCACACAACATGCAATGTCTCAGAAAGTCGATTGCAATGTCCTAATGTTAGCATGTATAGTTACAAGAGATAGGCAGGGTTAGAAAATGGAGAAAGGGGTGTCTTGGCATTCGGCTCTACGTTTAAGCTGTTATAAGTGTCAAAACACAACTAAGGTGTTTCTATATTACAATATAATTGTAATACATGTAATAACTAACCCCTTCAGGTATGGCGTGCCTTGATATAATTATATCTACTTCTAAGCCTAGTTCAAGTAGGTTCCCTTACTTCCCGTTCCCACTTTTCCACAGAATTCTAGAAGCATTGTGTATTAAAGCGTAATAAATGAAAATATTAAATTATGGATGGGTTTGAAGAAAAAAAAATTAATACTTGTGTACCAAATAACTCTAATATTAGTAACGGATTAATTGAAAAGTTGAATAGGAAACGGAGAGAAAACGGTGCAGGACTTTTAAAGTAATACTAGTTACAGTATTACCTTAAAAGCTCTGCACCGTTTTCAATAGCCAAATATTTGTATGGCATATAACCAATAAAATTATCTAGGCGCTTTAGCTATGCCAATATATTTTTAATGGAAGAGCTTAATGTCACGCTTTTATTTTTCTTCCAGAGCCAGCAAATTAACAATAATTCACTCCCTAAAGCCTAGGTATCTCTCCCTAAAAAATCGAACCCAATACGCTTATAGTAAGACGCCAAGCCACCTCGTTATATCCTCGCATGCTTGTGCTTCTGCGCCAAGAGTGGTCACAAAAAAAGAAATATAAGTTTTTTTTATTTTTAAAATGATAAAATTAAACATAAATATATATATTTTTTAATAATTTTACTAACATTCATATCATGTTAAGTCAGATTTTAATATAGTTACCGTTATAATATTTGCATAATATTAACATCACATTTAGCATTCCGTGGCTTAAAAACTCGTTATAAGAATTTGTATATATTTTATTTTTTCATATATTATAATATACTTAAAGTGGATTTTTATGTATACAAATATTCAATATTTACTTATAATATATAAATGTAATTAAAATTTTGTGTTCATTATATCTTATAGGTTTTCCTTACATTTTTTTTTACTTCACGCCGCATCTCGCACATAGCAGCGGTATAAGCAGAGGAACCCGGAAGCCTAGTGTCAATACACTCTGTTCTCATTAAGGCACTTCTATATCTCACTTTCCGCTGAAGTTACCGTATTAATCTCGGACCAATATAATATATTTTTTACCATGCAATAGTTATTCTACAAGAAAGTAATAAGTGGCACAAATTAATGATATTTTTTGAAATAATTATGTACTTTCGTTTTCGTAACGAATATTTACATTCTTGTCTCTATTGGATATGAGGAAGTTGAATGACTAACGCTTCCGGTTTGATAATATGCTATTTTAAGCTGTATTAACAGGTTTAAATAAAAAAAAATAGCATTTGACAATAAAAGAAACTGTAGCACGATAGTTGTGGGTTTGATTTTTACTCGTGGGCCTTATTTATTGTTACTGTACGGTTTTTTTGGCAGCGGAAAGCATAGGATTAAACTTTGTTACTTAATCCTAGTCAGACAAGAACCACAGGCCGGCTGTGATTGAAGGTGTCCAATAAGATATAAAAGAGAGTCACACGAGAGAGAGAGAGAGTCACACGCGCAGAGAAATATTCATGGCGCGTTTTTAATTTAAGCATTTTTAAGAACACATTCAAAATGTTCAGTTGTGACAGAGGGAACCTAGACCTAGTGTTATACACTACTACACTTATTGTGATACTCCACTTTCTGCTGAATTCCCGAGGCATTGCGTGTTGAATGGCTAAATTTAACGCGGCGCTTTGCTTTATCACCGGAGCGAAGAAATGACAGGATGAAATATTTCATCCTCCAAGTGGCAATCAAACTCCCAACAAGTGCACGCTTGGCCCCTGCGCCACGACGGTCTCAGGCTACAATATTTTGCAAAATATTCATATAGTATCTCACCTATGATATTCTTACATTAGCATTTGCACAACGTATATTTTTACTACATTTATTGACATTGCTTAATAATTACAATATTATTTTCTATATCGAGAACAAACGTAGGAAGCGCTAATTCTATTTTGGGCGACACTAATAATGGACGAGGATTGCTTAAATTTTTTGCATTTGCATAATTGTTTATAGCAAAATTTATTTGTAAAATTGTGGATGTCATAAATGTTTATTTGGAAATATTTACTATATACTCATTTTTTTTCAACTTTATCCCAACTTGTATTCCATGTATAACATTTTTTATTACCAGAGCGAAGAAATGCACCCTTGCATTTACAGTCTGAGCTGAGCCTTAGCGCCACAACTGTCTTTTATATATTGTACATAACTTTTCTTAATAATTCACCTTTAAATCTTTTCAAGTAATACAGAAATTCGATTAACTGGACTAATTGCTGTCGGTAGTCATCAGGATAATCGAAAGCCTGCATAATCGAATCTATAAAGAAAAGCTGGTTTTCTGCATATGTAGCACAAAATTTTTATATGTCTACTAAAGGCAAGACGTAGGTAAATATCAACGAAAATCAAGGTTTATTAAGAAATTATTAACATTTTACAACATATGATTTATATACATATATCTAAATTACGTACGCACTTACGTACATATAAATTTTCTTAGGTTTCATTGTAGTAGGTTGTACAAAATATTAATAGTGGTTGATAGTCCTGAAGCGGAACGGAGTGTCTTAAAACGAGTTCCCTCTGCCTACCCTGCTGTGTTCGGGATACAGCGTGAAGCTGATTTTATTTATTTTTTAATTTTAATAGTCCGGATAATCGCGATACCGTATAAATGCGGGCCGGATAATCGAGTTTCTACTGTATTAATAATTAATATCGTTTTCCTAGGAAAGTAGAGCGCATTACGCGTAACCATTATAGATTGTAGGTGTTTGTCACTTATAAGTATGACCTGTCAGTTGACACCACCGGTTATGAACTTGTCACTACCGCCCTGTATTCGAGAGCCGCGGGCAAAAAAATTAAATAATCCGTTCTAATTATAATTCACGTAATATATTTCTTGTGGCATAGTTGAAAACTTGTTAAGTAAATAATTAATCGATGATTGCAAGTTTGAATTTTGCTTATAGAAAGTAATGGCGCCCATATGGGTTAATGGGGAATGAAAGTGTTTTATTGGGAACAGAGTGTCGTAACAGTAGCTTCCTAGGTTCTGTCTGCCTACCCTGCTATGTCCAAAAAATGGCATACATTAAAGATTATATATGTATAATTATAGTACGTACTGTATGATTGTGAAAATTTTCGCTATAAGAACAGACAACTTATAAAAACTTAGAAAGTGTCCCTCGTTGTAGATGTTTAACTAAATTTACTTTAATTCAAACATTAAATTTAAAATACGATAAGATAATAAAATTAATAAAAAAAATCTATTTATATTAAAAAAACCGCAACTTCTCAAAAATCAAGGACGGAAAGTGGGGAACGGAGTGTCTTAACAGCTGAGGGTTCTGACACTCCGTTCCCCACAAGGAATTGATTCCTTGTGCCTAAGTGAAGTTAAAAAAAAGACCAAAACAAAGACTCTCGGCTTAACTAAATCGTTACTTGAAATATGTAATTTTCAATACACTTAATTAATAATTGTTTTACAATCAGTATGACGAAAAGGTTGCGGCCTCAGTACCATCACGCATTATTTTAATTTTAAATAAGCGATATTTAAATTATCTATAACTTATATAAAATTGAGGTCGGTTACTTTTGGAATGCAACAAGGTCGAAATTTTAGTATGAAGTTCACTTCTGTACTATGTACATTGAATCATCTCCGTATTGGACAGGCTTATGTATAACAATATAGAGCCTGAATTATTGTCTTTAATATTACTATTAAAATCAAAATATTATTATAATTATAAATAGAACCTTATAAGATGTCTTTCTTCGTTATTTATCAATTTATATAAAAAAAAATGTTTAATCGTCTAATAAGTATTTTTTTATAATATAGCAATACATTCTTTTTCTCTCTCTCTCTTTTAATTTTTGGCTAATAAAGCGGTGTATGGAAAAGGGAGTGTCATATATTTCTGTATTATTCGGGATAAAGTATCAAGCAAAAAAATAAATTTAAAAAAGAAACTACAAGAACAGCAAAAATTATAAAATAAAACAACATAAAAGTATAACTAAAACTACTTCTACAGTATACAATAAAAGTAATAGCTTAATTTATAGCAATAAAATGCTTTAAAAAAAAAATTAAAAATAGCATTTTCATAAATATCGTCCCTAAAGAACTAGACACTACTCAGTATAGAATAAAGTTGCTATATATATTTTGCATAAAGCCGTCCAAGACAATTAGATGCGTCCATCTCCGTATAGCGTTCGATTAGGCAATAGAAGCCACGACTTTTTATATAAAGAGCACAATATTAATGTAGATCAATAAGTGCAGAATTTAGTATAAATAAGATACACGATTTTAGAATTACATCATTCAATCAGTAGCGTTTGTGTGGTGTATAAGAAAAAGTCAACATGAAATTGGTAAATTTTATTTTGGCATAAATAGAATTAAATTTGGATATTAAATACTCATCAGCATTTGGCCTGGTGGTTGTGAATACGATTCCTATTAAAAAATATGTTAAATTATCATTGTTTTCCCTATGTGTTAATGAAAGTGGACAGTTTATCTTGTTTGTGGGGACTCAGGGGGATGTATCACCTGGTATAAATCATGGTCTTAGAGGATAATAAAATAAGCAGTTACACTTAACTTAAAACTTTGTAAAAGTAGGACAAATAATGTCCTTTTATATAAGACTTACATAACTTGAAATGAAATAAAAATGAAATAAATTTTAAAAACATATTATACTTTTCTATGTCATTCATTATCATAATCTTATCTTATTGAACTAATACAACTTTCTGAATGTATTAACATATGTTATGTATATTCTCATTACAGATTGCCATATTAACTCTTATAGCTGCTTCCAATGCAGCTGAGTTGGGCAGGGGCTATCTACCTCCTAATCATGCTCAGTCCTCCGGTGGTTCACAATTCTTAGAGGCTCCAGTATCCAGACCCATTATTGTGGGCGATTTGCCAGTTTCACAAAGAGCAGTTATAAACAACTTAAATGCAGACCATCATCAATCTGTTAACGAATTTGCGCAATTTAGAAATCAAGGCCATATCGCTGGTCAAAGTGATTCTGAGCATAGGGTGAACTACCAAGTGAGATACGTAGAGAGACCTGAACGGCCTCAGGCAGCTCTTGAAAGACATGCTGCAATTTTGCGTCAAGATTATCAAAATAATGGCGAATCTTACGCATATGCTTATGAAACTGAAAATGGTATTTTCGGAGAAGAAAAAGGCATTGCGGTCGACGGTGTAAGGGCTCATGGTGGATTTTCCTACACTGGTGATGATGGCAAGCAATACAGCATCAGGTAATTTTCATCAGTATTCTTAACGTCACGTACATATATCAACGAAAAAATTAAATTATATTTATTATTCTCTACCTTACAATATATCTCTCTATTATCAGATATACAGCTGATGAAAATGGCTTCCGTCCTGAAGGTGATCATTTGCCCACTCCTCCCCCTATCCCAGTGGAAATCTTGCAATCTTTGGAACAAAACGCTCGTGATGAAGCCGCTGGAATTTACGACGATGGTAATATTATAGTGGCATTAAATACAAATATTTTAATTGTAATTAAACATTTAAATATTAAAAAAATAAAATATAAATAAATAAAATTTTAATTAAAACAATAATATCTTGTACTTTTTCACCAACTTGGATAAAAGATGACAATGCCATCTACTTTAGTTTATTAAATTATTTTAATTTTTTTTAGGATCCTATGACCAGAGAAAGTATGGTGAAGGAGACAGCCAAAAGCACTACATCTCTGGCTCCAATATCATCAATTCAAATATTGCCAAGCAAGCCAACTATGTTCTGGTCAACGAAGGACAGGCTGTAAGCGATGAAGACTCCGTTGTTACTCACTCAGCGTCAGCAATCAGCCAGGGTTTCAGAAATATCGGTGAAAGTTCTCAAAACTTAGACCATGTTCTCAGCAAAGCCCATCAAGAAGTGTCAATTGGGGTTGGCAACGCCTATTTGCCACCTGTCACCCATAAAGTCGTGGAAGATAGATCTTCTCATAATGGACAATTCGGAATCAGAAATCGTAAGCCAACTTTCAGTGCGAAAAGCGGATACCAGTATTAATTAATTCGACGACATAACTACGTACATCTCCTAATATAGTATTTTATTTATTGTAATTAATATCGATTTTTATTTTTACCCATTTCCTATCTTACAAACATTTAAAGGTTGTTTACGAAAAGGAATATTGCCTCAAAGAATGTTACATATTTCTTTTATTTTGAATTTCAAATTGCCACACAGATGTTATTTTTATTTAATGTTTAAATTTTTTAATTTCTAAGGAATTATTTAACTGATTGAGAATTAAATAACAACTACTTCTTTTAATTGCTCTCTTCGAAATAACACATAATAGATTAGCTCGACACATACAGGAATCTCTAACAGGAATATTAAATGACAATTCTCCTTTTCTTTAAAAAAAATAAATGTGTTGATTAACTGGCCGATATAACGCAATCATAAATTAAAATATAAACTAGCAACATAAGCAGAATTTGGAATTTTTTTTTTATTAAAGCATAATTTTACAAAATTTTTACACAAATTATAATTCATTGTCTATATTTTAATCTAAACGTTGCACTTTGTCGCAATTTATTACTAATAATCATGTAAAATCTGTTTAATTTTTTAAAATTGGAAGTTTAAATTTCTATTTATTTAAACATTGATCTTCGCGACAAGGTAGTTTATGCTCATATAGCTTCACGCTGTATCCCGCACACAGCAGGGTAGGCAGAGGTTTAAATAAAATCTTTTTCTTAACAAGGTTTTTGCTTTTAATCTATTTACAAGCTTTACGGTGTATTCCGTATATCGTGGGGTAGCAGAGGAATTTTATTGATAAGATACTCTGTTCCCGTTAAGATATTTCCGTCCCCTACTTTCCACTGAATTTTTCCACTGATTTTTTTTAATATTTTATTCTCCTGAGTGAGAATCGAACCCACAACCTGTCTTGTCTACAGTCACACTCTTGTTCCTCTGAACTATGACTGGCCTCGATTCTCTTTCCACATTCCATAATTTGCAAGAGCAAAAAAGTCTAATAAGCTTTTTCTATTATACCATTATATAACTTCAGAACGAGGTTGATTACACCACGACATATCGTCATGAATAGCCGTGAGCTTTGAACCTGTAATTATTGTAAATTTTGACAATGATACCTTGCACTAGTAATGACTTTTAATGGACACTTGTACAAAACTAGCTTTTACACACGGCGTGGACCGCTTAGTTAATTGAAAGTAACTAAAATTTTGTTTGACAAATTCTAAGTACCCGAGTCAAATCTAACTGCAGTTAGGTACAGTAGGTTACACGGAAATAATTACAGTAATATAATTTAGCTTTTCCCTTCTTCTATAGATTATTATATCGATAATACCAAAAAATATGTTTTCAATTCGAGTAGTTCCTTAGATTAGCGCGTTCTACCAAACAATCCCTTCAGCTTTTAATATTAGTATAGATATATTATTTCGCAATTTATGTTCATTATTGTGTAGGTCATGGTTTCATTTGCTTTCATAATTTTCACTTGTTTCTCTGGTACTAAACAAATGTCAGTAAAGTAAAGTAAAACTTTTTATCTTCATACTTTTCAGCTTTTTGATTAATTTTTATTTACTTACTTAATATTAAAATTTTTATTTACTTATTTAATTAAAAAAATACGGTACGAGGATCGATTTCTATGACGTTCCGTAAACACTTTCAATTTCAACAGGCTTCAAGCGTTATCATTTGGACCGTCCTCAAAAAATGTCAAGGTATATTCGAGATCAACTTTGAATGCGTGACTGAATAAAAAAATAACACCTCTTAATGGCACCCATGAATTGGACAGCATCGATTACATTTTTGTCACGTTGTATGTCCATCTATCACGTACTGTAAATTAAAAACTTTTAAAGTGTTTTAAAGCATAGTATATATAGAAATATTTGATGGGAGATGTCACATAGTGTGTTTGGTTTTGATCTCTAAAACGTTAGTGAAGATGTTTTGGGTAAGCTTACATTTAGTTATATTCGTATGTTAGTAGTTGTCTCCTGCAACTTTACTAGCTTGGACCTAAAGACTTAGAATAGAAAATTAAGTTTTTCACGTTCATATACGTAATTTTGAGAAATCTTGTCTAAGTGATACCCTATTCTCTTTTACTTACCTACATATGTAACAGAAAATTACTAACAGAAGAGTTTTAGATACATAGATAATTGTTTATATGTTAACAAAATATTTTTTTTATTTGTTAACATTAATTATTATTAATTACAAATAACTATAATTTCAGGTTTTACTAACTCTCAGCATTGCATGTGCTGATAAATTGGACAGGACCTATCTACCACCACCTGGGTCACAATATGCTGCAGGCAGACCTGAAGACATTCAAGTGCCGTTTGAATATTCTGAAGCCAATTACCCTGCTAATCCTAATTATATTCTTAATAGAGAAATTGCTATAGGAATAGATAGAAAGGGTCCAAAAGAAATTCCAGAAAGTGTAGATTTTTTTGATAAAACTTCCCAGCAATCTAAAGATTTTCCAAGTAAAGCACCAGTAATATCTCCAAATAACGATTTTTTTACAAGAAGCCCTATTAGTTCTGATAATAAATCCAAATATTCGTCTAGTGAAAGACCCGATATTGGTAAATTTCAGAGTGGTCAAAATGGAGAAAAATATATAATTTCAAATGTGCCTGAAAACAATTTATCTAGTAATCTAATTTCCCCTCATCACATACCAAATAGAAATATTTATACTAATACCCTTAAACCAACAACAAATAACAAGTATGTGTCTACCTCTCTGCCTAATGTCAAAAATCCAGTCGATGGGGATTTAGACGGATTAATTAGTGTACCATGCAATAAACCCTTAACAAATAATTTTAATAACGGCCCTTGCACAGAAAATTCCAATAGCAAACAATACTTATCAACACTAAATCCAACGTCAATCATTGCTACTACTTTAACACCTGCAACTAAAATCCCAAATTACTCTGAACGTAGCTCAATAAAGCCACAGAACAACGATGATATAACATCCGCTACTTCTTATTACTCTGCCACTAAAGATCCAGTGATATCTTTTAATATCAAACGTCCTGAAAGAATACAAGCTAAATCTGACAGAGAAGCAGTTATTCTTAACTATGAAAATGTATTAACTCCCGAAGGATATGCATACAGTTTTGACACGTCAAATGGAATTCACGGTGATGAAAGTGCGGTTACATTGAATGGTGTTAGAGCTAAAGGATCCTATTCATACATTGGAGATGATGGAAAACTTTATCGTGTTACTTATACGGCTGATGAAAATGGATTTAGACCTGAAGGCGATCATTTGCCAACACCACCTCCTATACCAGATGCTATTCTGAAAGTAATAGAGAACGCTTATAAAGATAAAAAAGCTGGAATTATTGATGATGGTAAGTAAAATTCTACTTTTTCGTTGACTTATATTTTTTTTTATAAAGAGGCGGTCAAAATATAATTTTTTTTTTTTGAGTAAGTAACATTTTTAAAAAATTGTTTCAGGTTCCTACGATGAAAATAAATACGGTCATAAAATATATCAAAAAGCATTTAATAAATTAAATCCCTATAAGTCAACTCAAAAGAAATTAAATGAATACGTCAATTCACGCAATGTATCTCTAGAGCCAAAACATGCATTACCTCATGATTCTAAAAAAAAGAATAATAATGGTGCTAGCGATATAGATTATCAAAAATTGGACAATATGGAACTGACAACTAAAACTTTAGATAGCAAATATAATGAAAATACAACTATCACTAATCAGGACGTCAAATACAACGAGCGAACAAATTCTTCACCAACTATTGAATCGAGATTATATAATCAATCGGCCTATCCTTATTATTCTTCCCAAAATAAAAAGGATTTTCCTACAAGTTTTTTGGAAAAAAGTCATTATGAAGATCAAGAAAAAAATCAAAAAGATACTCAATTATCACCAAAGCCATTTATGACACCTTACGTATCGAGAAATGAAGATAACGAACTACAAAATTACGACAGCACAGAAAAGTTGTATGATGAACCCAGATATCGTTCTGATGATATAATTCATCAAGACTATAACAATGAAAATTATCCGACCGATAGATCTAATACAAGAGAAGAAAGTGATAGTACTACAAGTTTAGTAGACGATGAAAAGTTCAAATCTACACATAATGGATATTTTTATCCAAAACCTGTAAATTCAGATGTAGTATCGAACGAGCAGGTTTCGGACCCAAATGTATCACACGCAACAAACATAACTTTTGAGTTTTCTACACGGTCATCTGTTATTCCTGACGAGGGTAAATATTCAAGCACAACTGAAAAAGATTTGAGGTTAAGAACTACTGCGTCAACAATTGAGATATCAATGGAATATCAAACTTCTACCATTCCCTCTAACTCCCCTAACACTTATGAAAATTCATATGAAGAAACCAACGAACCTTCTTATTTTAATAATGGTGTTTTATCTACGGAGAAGAACATTGAAATAAGTATGAAAAAATTTGGACCATCTTATTCACCAAATATTAATATAATGAATTCAGATGCATTTAATTTTCCTTCAAGTACCGAAAAAGTCTTAGGCGAAGACTTTTCTGGACCAAAACGACCACAAAGCTTCGACTCACTTACTGGATATCAGTATTGATATTCTCCTTTATTCTTGTTATGTTATAATAACTATCATGTTACGTTTTGAAATAAATTTTGCATTACAGTTTAAAAAAATATGTTTTATTGATCCCCTGTTTAGCATAACTATATACATGCATGTAACGCGATCGATGGATCAACGCTTGTCTATGGGTAGCCTCAGTACCTATCTCGTTCATAGAATCAGTCTTTAATAATAGTCTTTTTGCTTATCTTAGTCTAGCTTTTTATTTCCCTACATATTGCTTTGAGCAAGATAAAGCCAGGAGCTAAAAAATAGAAGACGATTGTGGGTTCGATTCCCAGTCGAATAAATATTGTATATGCATACTTCCAGAAGCTACTCACAATATTGGAACTGCAAATACGACAGGATATGTATTCAATTTTTATTCAAGGAAATGGATTTTCTCGTTCTGGTAACGAGGCAAAACAGGGCGTTAAGCTCCGCAACTTAAAATGCAATGCCTACAGAACTCGGCGGAAAAGGGGGAATATAAACGGAGTGTCTTAACACTACGTTATCAGGTTAATAAAAATATGTGTACTTACATCTTTTTATTAAGGCTATATAAGAGTCCAAAGCTCCATCTAATCAATATTCATGACAACTTCTAATAGATCGCTACAACTTAGCAACTTGTTTTGTGTATAACATTACGTGAATTGCTTAACGCCGCTAGATGGCGCATTAATAAAATCCAAATGTATCTGAACTTCTATCTTTCATATTAATATTATAAAGTGCAGGGCAAACGTGACATGTTGTGGGTTCGATTCCCACTCAAGTATTGAAATTGAAAAGTGAAATATTCAATATTGGAATAATCTTGCTCTCGTAATGAGGCAAAGCGCGATGTTGAGTTCCGCCACTCAACTCACAATGCCTGCAGAATCTGGGGGAAAGTGAGAAATGGAAGTGCTTAATGGCAGCGGAGTGTCTTGATATTATGTTCCAGGTTCCCACTGCCTGCACTGATATATGCGGAATAATTAAAAAAAAATTATACTTAAAAGTTCGGTGTTGGGTTCCGCCAAATATATTACACGATAAAAATAGACGGAATGTCCGAGATTTCAGTGTCTAAGTATAGACGTGCTTTATAAGGTAAAATTGAGTAAGCTTTGAGCACTGCAATCTTATAAGTCATTATTCTACAAAGTAAATGTCCCTCATATACATTTTATGACGTAATGAAATAAATTTTATAAGTCCACATTCTAATTAAGCAAGAAAATAATAATATTCACATGCATTCCACAGAATACTTGCTTATTTTTTTATAGCTTCACGCTATATCCCGCACACAGCAGGGTTGGCAAAGGGAACCTAGTGTTAAGATAGTCCGCCCATTTTTTGAGACATAGCATATTAAGTAGTGGAACTCAATGCCGCGCTTGTGGTACTTATGCAATTTTTATTTTATTTTATTTCGGATGATTGAAAATCCTAGTGACCTTCTAAGTCGTCTTATACGGACGTACGTGTTTTTGCGAAACGTGAAAGTATTTTAAATATTTCTTCGCTCTGGTGTCGAGGCAAAGAGCGGCGTTGAGTTCCGCCACTAAGCACGCAATGCCTCCTGAATTCAGCAGGAAGTGGGGAACGGAGTATCTTAACACTAAATTCCCACTGCCGACCCTCCTGTGTGCGGGATATAGCGTGAAGCTGATTTATTTTTTATGTCTGAACGTATTGTTATAAGATATTATGTCATAAAGTATTTTTCTGTATGCCATATCAGAGCAGATGTAGAATAGGCAAAGAGAATTTAGTGTCAAAATACTCCATTGCCCACCTCTTTTGAGTTGCGAGATGATTGGCAGAACTCGACGCCGCGCTTTATCTTATCAGAAAAAAACATTTTTGCCTCAAGAAGAAAAAATATAATATTACGTCAAATTACGTTGATTCGTTACGACGGATTGTTGAAAAAAATTGCGAGTTATATATATTAACTATTCGAGTTCCGTGTTGCGGTCAATTAAGCTACTGATGGGCTATCAGTTAAAAAAAATGAGTGGATGATTTTTTTCTATAATAAATTATGGAAATTAATGTTATATATGTACAGTTGGATGATGGATGCTTAGAGGAGTTATCTGTTTAAAAAAACCGGTCAAGTGCGAGTTGGACTCATCTAGCGAGCGTTTCGCAGCAGTTTCAGTATTGTACATCCAAAATGAAGTGAAATAAAAAAGTTGACAAATTTAAAATCGTATGCGTATGCACTACATAATAGTGTTTATTTGTAATATTTATCTGTAATATAAATGTACATTATTATTTTTCGAATTTTAACCCTCTTTGTACTGCAAAAGTTCTCACTTTTTGCTATATTTTATATTGTAGGTTTCCGGAAAACACTCCTATGGGTTTCGATTACGCTGCGAAGAAAAACTTAATAATTTAATTTAATTCTTGCGTGTTAAGTGGCGAAGCTTAACGCCGCAATTGTTGTTTTTAAAATGAGGAAAATGAAAAGATTTCTATACTTTTAATGGGAATGGAGTCCACAGAGATTCCGTGTTGTGCGTCACAATTACGTTAATATGTGATAAATCATTTGAAATAGCATTAGGCCACTCGAATATATTAATATTGGCGAGTAAGACCACACGGCGTAACTAGTTTACTAATTAAAGTGTCATCAACAATATCTCGATACAAAAGCAATTTAAACCAATTTAAAGGTATATCATTTTCTCCACGCAGATTAACATTTATATCTACTTTGTATACTTTTTGTATACAAAGTATTTATTTTTTTATACTAAGTATACTAAGCTTTGTATACTAAGTATTTATTTATGAGGAATTTCCACGACTCATTCGATTCGCATTGTATTTTGCAATAATACAATCTTTGTATGTTAGTACGCAGGATTCGATTAAATGAAATCCGTTTGTAACAGAAGGATGTACATAAACTGTTTATTATTAATGTTAAATATATATATATATATATATATATATATTGAACCACCGGCTTTAACGGCATTTCTGCTGAGAAGTGCCAGCAAAAAACTCTTCATTAGCATGATAGTAATATATATGTACGAGAAACTGACAAATTTCATGAGATTTTTATTATTATTGATATTTTATTCTAAGTTACACGTCTTCACATTTTGTCCAATTTTTATTTTTGAGCGGCTGAGCTCCACGCCGCGCTTTGTCTTGTTGCACAGCGGGAGCATAAAAATCGTGTTGCAATCGAACGTCCAATTGTCGCGTTTCAGTCAGACGCGTGCCACTGCGCCACGACGGTGTCGATACTAAAGATAATAGCGAAATTTTAATATGCAATCTTAAGTATGTTAATAACTAAGTAATACTTTATATTTTCAAATTATTGTGTAAATGACGACCTCTCTCGAATTGATAATTCTTTGTTGTAATTTTTGCAAGATTTCTATGGTATAATAACATTGATTACTACAGAATTTTTCACTTTAGCTTTTTTTTCAACTTCAGAATTTTTACTTATTTTTTTTTTGTTTAGAAATTTAACCATGACTATTTAACGATCTGTTGAATGTAGTGCACCATGTAAGTAGTGCAGTTCAAATTTTCGCATAAACATTTTTTTGGTGTCATTTTTTTTTCTTTGCTTAGCAATATCCTCGCTCTGGATACGAGGCAAAGCGCGACGCTGAGTTCCACCACTCAATATACAATGTCTCCAGAGTTCAGCAATCAAAAGTAGGAAATGGAAATGTCTCAATAAGAATGGAATGTCTTACACTAGGTTCCCAGGTTCCCTTTGCCTCCCCTGCCAGGATAGGATACAGCGGAAAGCTGTATTTAATAATAATATTGTAAAGTATTTTTTAGTGTGGAGTCTCTTGCCGCCTTTTCTCAACAGCTTGAGCCTGTAGTTCATGATATATGAATAAAGAATATTACCATACCGGTTATTTAGTTTAAATTTTAATAATTCTTTTCTTACCTCCTTAAAATGTGAGGCCGTAGTAAGATGAAGGCATTGTGTCGTAATTTGTTCTATTGTAAAAATACAAAGAAGATCTGAGATCCTGACCTTATGACCTGAACACAATTTTTAAAATTAAAGTAACTGATAAAAAGGTTATCTTTATTAACTGATATAATTTTGCTAGCTCTGTATTGCTAGTCCCGTACATACTATGCGTATAACATAGGTTCAAAGATTCCCTCCCAGGTTGTGGGATCGATTCCCTTCCGAGGAAATCAAATAAGTCTTTAAGTTTAAGCGTTTCGGTGAATTTGGAAAAATGATTAAAACTTTGTACTCATGAGGTGGTGGTGCCTCAGGGGTGCGGTGACTTTGATTCCCATTAGGAAAAAAAAATACTTTTTTCATTTTGTTAGTCTGGTAAGGTAGTAAAACGCGGCGTTGTCAAATACGGAGTGTGTTAACTTACTAGGACTCTGCTTTTAAAGGAATATAACGTGAAGTCGTACAAAAAGTTATTTTTATTGTTATTTTTGCATGGAACTGTAATTGCAGGGATTCATTTCGACCTTGGCCAGATTTTCGTATTACTCAAGTATTTAGAGCAATCATTTGTGACCTCGCCGCATCTCCAGTTGTACTATTAAATGTGTTATAAAGTCAAACTTATTAGATGTTTTTCGCCGGAGGTAGAGCGCGTGCTTAGCGTGTCGAGAGCAGACTGGCGACTGTTCTGTGTTTTTTTTTGGTTTTAAAAATAATATTTTTTTCTTTTATTGGTGGAAAAGGAATAAATAACAGGGCGACAAAAATTTATTTAGGTTTAGATAAATACATAAACACTAATAATAATATATATATATTTAAGGATATTTATTATAGCAATACTTATAACTACTAATCATGAGTGATCTTGTTCTTTCACGCAGTATCCCGCCCGACACCACAAACTGTCACGTTAGCAGTATTACATTCGTGTCTATGCGCCATCACAAAGGCATCTATCGATTACTCTTGATTGGCGGAACTAAACGTCAAAAGAATTGAACGACAAAATAATCGCAAGTCTACATCGCCTAATAAATAACTTGCCGTCAATCTATCGTTACACAATATAGATCATCAGCGCTGCGGATAATTCACACAAAATACTCTTTGGGTTGCGTTACATCAATATGACGCCGGTATCGACCGCGACGTGTTCTCACGACTCGCCTTTCTGTTGAAAATGTTTTAAACTGTGTCACATCTCGGTCCGCTTTGTGAATTTTACTTATTATACGGTTTTGTTAAAAGAAATTAGAATTGATTTGAATTTTTTTTTTAAAGATTTTTTTTTAGCTTGATGCAGCATCCCGCATATAACAGGATAGGCAGAGGGAATCTATGTTTCCGCCGAATTCTAGATACATTGCGTGTTGAGTGACAGAACTCACCGCGCTTTGCCTCGACACCAGAGTGAAGAAATGGAAATCATCTGGGGATCAAACCCACAATCAGTCGATTTTACAGTCACACCTTGTGCCCCTGCGCAACGACAGGCCTCCTCGTTTTAAGATTTAATAATTTCCGGACTCCAGACGGGTTCCCAGATACCCTCTGCCTACTCTGAGCGCGGATACAACGTGAACCAAAAAAATACACCAGAATTCCATATATTATTACCGATTAAAGTCAAAAGCTAGTTATATCCACTTTATATAACAATAAAACCGACCAACAAAGTAGACAGATGCAGGTCAAATCACTGTGTGGGTAATTTCTTAATTCCATTGCATTATTAATTTAGTTATCGACATGTTCTCACGACGATCGTACTGTCTGTCTTTATGGGATGATATTTTATATTACATAATATTAATTTATTATTGCTAACATTATTGGGGGTTCTATTCCCACTCAGGGGAATCAATGATTTTATTTCCTTCTTCTAATGACAAGACAAAGCACGGCGTTCAGTTCCGAGACACAATGACCCAATTATGTGAAAACTGGAAAACGGAGTGTTTTGACACTGTATTTGATAATAAAATAAAGAGCTTTCCGATATTAGACTTAACTTACGAGTATCTTTAATGTAAGATACGTTGCGTGCTTAGGTACTGTTCATAATTAAGTTTGAGAATTATATTATTTCTTAAGTTTGATAGTCTACCGTATGTGTATCAATATTCCTACTTGGTATTGAGGCAGTCGTGGCCCGGTGACGCAACGTTAATGTAATGTGGGTGGTGGGCTTGATTCCCACTCGGGGGAATGAAATAATTTAATATTTTTATTTCTTTGCTTTGGTAACGAGACTAAGCGCAGACATCATATTAACGGGAATATATATAATAAATAGTCATGTTCCAAAAATGCTTCATATGCTCTTAATTTTTTTTGTACAAAATTTGACTTATATTACATAGTGGATATAGGGAGCGGCGTTGAATTCCGTTAGATAACACAGAATACACAAAGTGATAAAATATTCCTAGTTTCACTCCGTTTTCAATTCGCAAGAAGCATGTAGATTAAGAAGGCATGTCAGCTTCGTGCTATTTGGTCACGGTTTTTGTTTTCCCATAGATATATCGAGCATAAATTAAGTTTCTTTAAAATTATATGCATAAAATCAATTGACGAGGATCTCTGAGTACTGACGTACAGTGGTGTAGGTACTGCTTATTAAGTAGGTAGTCACACGTTCATTTAGACCTGATTTTATAGATATTTATATAATTATTCGAGGTCGGTAGTGGCGCATCAGCAGAAAGTGGGACCGTAAACGCAATCCGATTCCCTTCGGGGGAAACTATATATTTATTTTTTTCATTTTTTCGCTCTGCTATCTTGGCAAAGCGCGGCGTTGAGTTCCGTCACCCAACACTCAAGGCTTTCAGAATTCAGTGGATAACGAGGAAGAGTGTGTCCTAACACTATTATTGCCCTCCATGCTATATATGCGACATAGCAACAAACTGCTTGTTGAGTGGCTAAGCTACACACAATGTCTTGCCAAACAGGACATGAAATCAATCAAATAAAATCGAACCTACTGCCACGTTTATGTTCAATCGCTATTTCAATTTGCCATGACGGCCTGAATCTAGTTAATATATATTTTTTTTGTATTTTAGTTTCGCAATATTTAACATCAGTTCAAATGATGGTATAATTACCTGACAGATTTTGCGCCTGTATAAAGGTCATACAGATGTAGAACAAGTTATTGCAAATAGTTTGAAATTATTAATTGACTCTAATAAGATATCGAGATGCAACATAATGCCTTAGGGATGTTGTACTATCTGTTAATAATATATTCAAATTGTAGTTTCACTCTGTATCTCGCATATAGCAGAGGGAACCTGGGAACCTAGAGTTAAAACACTCCGCTTCCATCAAGACACTTCTGGTCCCCAGCTTCTGTTGAATATTTGAGACATTGAATGTTGAGTGGCGGAACTTGACGGCGCGCTCTTGGAGGGAATGGAAATATTAAATATTTCACTTCCTTGAGTGAGAATCAAACCCGAACTTGTGGCTCTCAAGCTCTTATAATAAAAAATAGATAAATTAGGTTGCAATTATAGCTTGTACATGCCTCAGGCTTCACACCTAACCTCAGAACTTACCTTGGATCTGCCGATCCAAATGAAATGGCATTTGAGAGTTATACAATTAGCCAAGAATTAAGAAGAAGAGCTAGCAGTTGGCACCACCTGTGTTTTGATATGTAAAGGATCGTGGGTTCAAATCAGGCTTTTTGATTTTAAGAAGGTAGGCTTAATAGTAACTTAGATAGAAATCATTTGATTCTTTTCTAATTTGGGACATATTTTTTTATTATCCTATTAATTTTTATTTAAATTGGTTTATAATTAAAAAAATATGTCAACATTTTTTATTTATATATATATAAATAAAGCATACGAAAATACTGTCTTCGATCGCTGGCTTATGTTAAACTATTTTCCCAGTAGGCCCGCTCTGCCCGACACTGCGTTATACACTTTCCACACA
The DNA here is from genome assembly GCA_037355905.1 of Heliconius aoede. Classification (NCBI taxonomy): domain Eukaryota; kingdom Metazoa; phylum Arthropoda; class Insecta; order Lepidoptera; family Nymphalidae; genus Heliconius; species Heliconius aoede. The sequence continues at coordinate 1,236,058 of JBAIZZ010000243.1, read as the reverse complement.
TTTACTGAAACAGTGAGTTAAATAGCGGAACTTAACGCTGCGCTTTGTAGCAGAACGAGGCAATCAATTAATAATATTCATTACTCAGAGTGCAACACCATCCCAAATTTACTTTCGTTTATAACATGTAATTTCTATATATTGTGTAATTTCTACAAGTTCAATTCGATTTTAATACTTAAAATAAAAATGAGTTCGTGTATTGTTAGACTGACAGACGTTGAAGCGATATACAAATCTCAATATGATTACAATTTGAATGTACGCGTATACGTAGTGATATATTGAGTGGATGTCGGTTAATGTTGCCTTATCTACAGAATTGGTTGGTTTTAATATAAATAATACATAGTGCGTTATTAGACGAACGAAGACGATGGAAATATTATAAAATAGGTTTTTTTACGCTTTATGAAGAACAGAATGCAAAGACACTCTGCTTTCCATATTTTGCCTAAATTCTAAATGGTGCTACACATACACACACGCAAACAAGCAAATGCTACGATTGGCGGTTCGATTTTCGTTTGAGAACATAAAAAAAATAGATTTTCACATCCTCGCTAAGCTCGTGAAGCTAATTTTTTTTTCCTTTTTCCCACTCGGTACAATGACTATGATAGTTGACTGTAGATTCTCCACCTACTGTATGAGGGATGGAGCGGGAATAAAAAATCAATACACAGAAATAAGAATATACATAGCATTTATATATATAAGTTCTAAATAGTTATATAAATAACTAAATGTCAGTGTACAAGGCATCTTGAAACTAGTTATCTATCATTTTTTACTTAACCCATCATCGTGTATTAGGAAATGATAGCTTTGATGTCTGACGTACCACTTATATATTATTATGAAGGTCATATCTAAACATTATATGCTCCATTTCAAAGTAATGTAGTTTAGTAGTGTAGGTTTTAAATATGCTGGTTGTCGATTTGAATTCGTTTTGGGTGCGTTCATAAGAATAATTCAATATTAAATCGTTTTTTTTATCTGTGTTTTCTATATGCGGGTTTATGTGTAGTACCATAGCTGCAGAATTAATGAACCGATTTGATGGGAGTTTTTAAGCTTTCTTCATGAGCTTTTCTTTAGCGAGGTAGATAAATACAACTTAATACCTTGGTTTGTCTCGTAACAAGAGTGACAATATATAAATAATTAATTCTTCCGAGTGGGAAACGTACCGTCTTCTACCGTCCCGTTTTTGTAAACGGTTTGTCTATTTAAACTGATGCTGGTCTCAATGACGGCTGAAGTACTTAATACTTATTGCTTGAACTTTGATATATATTTATATTGAGAGACACGTCATGCCGACCGATCCTGCAAAATAAGTTCGTGGATTTTTTCACGAACAATAATGTACAACATTCTATTAGACGTCATTATTTTCTTAAGGTTACCGGATATTTAAATCATTCATATCGAATTATTTGTTATTTTTGATAGAGGTTCTGTGTGAATATCAAAATTAAATTAATGGACTGCGCTTGAAACATTTGTAAATACAAGAAAAAGGCAAGAAAGAGAGAAAGGAGAGAAAAGGTTCTATTTATACTCGAGGGGATGGCTATTTACATTGCCCTGTTCTTTATCTCCTTTCTTTTTTTAAATTTCGTCATTGAACACGCAATTTCACGATAATTGGACGGAAAATGGGAAATGGAGAGACTTAACACTACGTTTCCTCTTCACGTCCATTAAAAAATCAGAACCAATTCACAATCAAAAGTTTATTTTATACTAAAGCAAATGTATTTTATGCTGAACTCAAACTGTCATAATAAAATTAGCTAAAGTCTAGAATCCTCAAACATATCATGAAATACATGTTCAATAAAGCCTCTCGCTCTCGTTTTACTCGGCAAAGGTTATCCGATGAGTGGAAGCAATTAAAATAATTGAAGACCGAAGTATGTCGTGCGAAATATTTTTTTTTTATGGTAATCTAACACTGTGCCCTATTATGCTTTATAAGTAATTATTGTGTCTTCATTAAAACTTTTTTTCCATTGCATGCCTTTTACGTATTTGAATTTTAATTTGGTTCATTTGAATAGCTAGAGAATGGTTAAGGATTTTCTACAAATAATTATTGAAAAAAAAAGAAAATGTATGTACTGCACTGTACGCGACTGGTTGTGGGTTCGATTACCGATAATTTTGTTATACCTTAAAATTTGTCTGCAATATGGAGGAAATAGAATGTGTAAATATCTTATACATATTTGGATTCCATGTCTTTTGTAGGTAATATGAACATAAAGATAGCACTTATATAAAGATATTGAGTCTATATTTTTGGAGCTTTTTCTTAAAATAACGTTTTAAGAGAATTTTTATTTTCAACAACAAGCGTGTGATTGTAAACAGAACAGGTTGCTGGTTCTATTCTTACTCGAGGACATTAAATATTAACTATCATCACTCTCTATTACCGAGGCAAAGCGCGGAAAGTGTGGAATGGAAGTTTCTTAGAGGAAACAGAGTGTCTTAACACAAGGTTCCCAGTTTCTCTCTGCCAGGTTTAAGATGTCACATTCCGTTTATCAAAATATCTTTATGTATCCAAATATATTATATAGATTTTTTTTTGAATAATTAACACTAAGACGGCGGCCTCCTCCATAAATTAGATTGTGTTTATTTAGTTAAGAAACAAATTTCCCATTTATAATACTACATGGAATGCAAGAACTATAGCATTGATATATAGATGCATTAGGGCTCGCCGAACGCTCGCTTGGGAAATGTGCAATTCTTGTAACCCCGTGACCTTTTATATAACTTTCCATCACCGTACCGAGAACGGACTTGACTGAAAGTGTCACAAATCTGTTTTTTTATTTTTGGTTTTGGATAGTAAGAATATTTTTTTTTCAGCTTCACGTCGTATACCACACATAGAGGGGTAGGAAGTGGGTAGCTAGGAATCTAGTGTTAAGACACTCCGTTCCCATTAAAACAAGGCAAAAAAGCAAGTTGAAAGTTACATGAAAAACTGAAATTATTAAATATTTCGTTCCCCGAGTCGGAATCAAACTGCCAGTCGGTGCGTTTACAGTCTGTTCTGCCCCTGTGCAACGACGGCCTGAGCCTTTAAACGATAAGAATCTACTACTACTATTAGACAAAGTTAACACGGCATGCCGGTCTATGCAGTAGAGTTGATGACACTTCCATACCTTTTCACTCTTAAAGTTCCAGATAATCGATTTAATCAAGGTTGCCGAGTTACAGTCGTAAAGATACATTATAAGCTTGAGATGCGTTAATTGCTGAATATTGATACACATCCTTGAATGTCCACTTACTTGTGTTAGGTTGAGTATAGACAAGCGGATTTCTAGTTAATTAAATAATAAAAGAATCGGTCAAGTGTGAGTCGGACACGCTCATTGATGTTTCCGTACTGATTTAAGGATTGAAGGTTATGATGGGCGTAACTCGAAAAGGTTGATAAAGACAAGTTTGCGCTCGCATATATACATTTTGTATAGAATGAACAAAAATCATAAATTTGTTAAGGTTTTTCTGTGACAATTTCTATTTTTTGGTTTAATTAGGTGGAAATTTTTGATACAAAATGCGGGTAAGCCGAAGAATAAGCATCATAAAATGTTATGAAAACCATGAAATTGATGTTAATTTCAACTCGATACGTGGTCTTCAAAAAATTATATTGACCGACGGTAAATTTGGAGTATTTGTTTATATTAAATTATGATTTGTAGGCATATTCCCGTGGACAACGTAACGCCCGAAATGACTATTCTTAGAATCATGTCATTCATGTTTAAAAAAAAAGGGTAATTTAAAACATTAATATTTTAATTACTTATACCACATATGAAACGAAGCATCATTATTTTAAATCTGAGACCGTCGTGGCATAACGTCTAACTGTAAATCCGACGGTTGTGGGTTCCATTCCCACTCTATGAATGTAATATATTCATTTCTTCGCTATGGTAACAAGATCCTAGATCAGATCACAGAGAGATAGGTATCCCATAAATTCATATTATTGGCAGAGGAACGAACTCTCTCAAAACCAGGTTCCCACTGCTTACTCTACTATATTTGGGATACAGCGTGAAGCTGCAGTTCGTCATACAAAAGAAGATACCACACTAATTGTTTACAACTTCAATTACCTAGACTGCAGAACTGCAGAAGATGAAAGGAACGCCTCATTAAAATAGATAACAAAATTTAACGATCACGAATATAATTAAAATCGTTTGCATTTTATGTTCTTGCGTCGCGGTAATTGCTCTCATTTGAATATTGGATATACTTAATATATATATATATATATATATAATATGTATGTACATACATTGCGTTTATGGAGACCATCTATATGGGGACCATAATTGATGGTCATGGGTTCGATGTATCCAAATTTATCCAAATTCTTTTTTCGTTCAATTTATCCAATGCCTTTGATCGTGTTTTGTTCAAATCTGTGCGCGAATCAAATATTTTTATTTTTGGAGTGAAAAAATTTTTTTTATCTAATTTCCCCCGAGTGGAAATCGAACTCAGAAGCGTTTACTGCACACACGATTGTACCTCTGCGACACGACGGCCAAAGCACAGGGGAATTTTATATACATAAAATACAAACAAACAAAAAGAAAGAACTTTGATATTTACAAACCAAAACAAACTTTTCATATATTTACTTCATCACAAATATATTATTAGTTTTTGCTACAATCAATATATAGTTAGTTAAGTTCTTCGAGTGTTTCATTCATACAGGCTGTGCAACAGTGACCTGAGGAAACTCAAAAGGTCAACAGTTGTTAATAATACGAAGAAATTAGTCTGTTTGTTTGTATCCTCTATTGTATCCGCATGAAACGATGGGATGGTCTATACAGAAACTGTACTTTTAAAATGACGTCATTTTATAATTGGGGATTTAATGAATATATTTTTATTTATTATTATTATATATATATATATATATATAGCATGTTTTTTGGGTTCCGTAACTATAAAAAAAACGGTAGTAAAGTAGACCTTAAAGAAACATTCTGTTGTTCGTCGTCACTTTCTTGGTCTTTTCTGTTTTCGATACATCGCGTGATGAGGGATGGAATTCAACGCAGTACGCCGTTTATACAAGAGGGAGGAATGGAATCGAACCCACAACCATTGCCTTTACAGATACTGTCTCATTGCGCCACGGTGGTCCCTATTTTACCAGTAATATGAGACTGAACGTAATAATTTGAAATATGTACATTGTTTAAAATATAATATTGTAATATGAGTATAGGCAAAGTATAAATTCCTTTCTCTTGTTAATATTATACTTGTTTGTTTCAAAAGTTGCGCACGCACATTTATTAGGTAACTTAACTTCACGCTGTATTCCCAGCGGAGTAGTCAGAGAAGACGGGGCGGCAAACGGTACCGTCTCTCCTTACCTCTTTCACCTCGTCCACTGTAATCAAACTCCAGCCATGCCTTTCGGAGAATCTCTTGCTTTTTACGAGACCTTTCTCCAGTATTTTTGATACGAAACGCTATTTCGAAGGTCAATCGAGGTCTTCCCATACCTCCCTAGCAATAATTTAAATATAATCGAATTGAGAATGACGCCAAAACCATAATGTTAGAGACACTTTGGCCAGACTCGATTACTCGCATAAAGTGTAAAGCTAAAGAAAATCCAAAGAGTATGAATTGAACCCACAATCATCGTGGTTACAGTTACTTCATAAGTCGTCATTATATTGTGAGATATACATGGAGATGTAGAAATGTCGACCGGATATTTATATCAAGTAATAAATAATTCATAGTATGACATAAGATTATCTCATAAATATTTATTTAAAAACCTATTATAATTTTTATTTTTAAATATATATCAAAAAGATGTATACATTATCATAAAACTTTGGCTTTTTGTTGAAATTTTGCTTACGGTTCCTAACGACGCAAGTTGTAAAACAAATTATTAATGCTAAGCTTATATTGATTTAAGAACCTCCTTTCCCCACTCAATTTTAGAAACATTGCATGTTGTGTGGCGGAACTCAACACCGCTCTTTGTCTTATTACCAGAGTAAAATGGAATCTATTCACTTCCATGAGTGAGAATCGAATTCACAACTATTGCATAGTCTCTTATTTGTACATTACAATTTTAAGTGGCATATTTTAAAATTATTATTTAAAGGTTCATTTCCCACTCGATAAAATGAAATACTTAATATTTTCATTTCTTTGATCTGGTAACGAGGCAAAGCGCGTCGTTTAGTTCCGCGACTCGATACGCAATGCCTCCAGTATTGATCGATCAAGTGTGGACCGAAGTGTCTTAACAGGAACGGAGTGTTTTAACACTAGGTTTCCTTTCCTTACCCTGATGTGCAGGTAATAGTGTGAAGCAAAAAAAAAACAAATAATAATTAGGATTCTATATAAGTTCTATGTAATCTCCACAAGATGTTAGAAACTTGGACAAAAGCCAGCGCTCCTATTGTAAAGCCTTATGAGGTATAATTAAGTTAAATATATTGCTTACATTTCTTAATTTATATTTGCTTTGTATGTATGTTACTTGCAACTTAAGTACCTATCTTAATAAGTTCAATAAGTTCGCAATTATAATATTTTTTTATAGTATTGAATTTAATAGTATTGAATAAGATAAATCGGTTAGATATTAAGTAAAATATTAAATAGTTAATTATTTAACACAAAATCTGCCAGTGTACACTTGTGCTCGTGCGTCACTAAAACCTCATACGGACTCCAAAATAATTTCCACCATTCTATAGTTATCGGTAAAAAGAGGAGGACAAAGTATCAGAATTCTCTTTGCTTGCCTTGCTATGCGGTGGAAGGCTATAAATGAGTACATACAATTAATAATGTGCTCCAAAAGGAAAACAGCCAATTTATGATACTAACAAAATATTATACTTTCATTAATCATTCAAAATCGTGAATCACGTTCTGAAACAAAGAGCAAATTAATTACAAGTGTTAAAGCAAATTCAAATGAATGTTTATGTTACCATCATTAATAGTTGAAGAAAAATATTTGAAGTCACTTGTTAATCGACTTCAAAAAAAAGGCAGAGAATCAGATTTAGATCAAAAAAGAAATATCTATATAACCTTTAGTTTGCGAGAAATTTGTGAACTAGCAGACAAGCGTCCAAAATTCGGTACAAAAAAATTAACCTGAAAAAAAGTCAGTTACCTTAAACCACCAATTTAGTCACCACAATAAATGAAAACTATCCTAAGAATAAATAATTTTCACGCAGTATCCCGCATATAGGAAGCTAGGCAGAGGGAAACTAGTGTTAAGATACTTCACATAAATGGCAAAACTCAACCACGGGCTTTTGCTTTGGTGCCACAATGAAAAAGTGAAATAATTCCCCCGAGTGAGGGTCGAACCTACAACCGTCGCCTTACACCCTTATGCCCCTGAGCCACGATAGCCTCCTCAAAAATAATAAATGAAAAAAATATATATATAAAGATTACACAGAGAAAGGCTAACCACGAACGCACTAACCTTTTTAAAGCGATTCTTATAATATAACAATCGTGATGATCATTCCGAAATAAATGAATGTCAAGTGTAATATATATATTTATGTAAAGTATAAAGAGCAGGGTCATTTCGGTACCATAAGATGAATCCTATAAAAAAATGATATTTTTTTTTCTTTAATTTTCCATTCCATTTATCGACCTCCCTGAAAAAATGAAATATTTTTTATATGATATACATACCAATCAACATACAATACTTCTACAATTTGACGGAAAATGGTAAAAATGAAAAATTTCAACAAAATATATAAGTATTATGTAAATTTTAAAAAAGTTTAAAAAATATATAAATATGTACGGTCTATTTAAAACATGACTCATCTATGTCGTCATAAATTCTGACGTTCCATCCCTCTTCATGTAAGTAATCGAACCAAAAGCGCCGGCATACTAATATGCGATTATGTAAAATTAACTTTATGAATATTATAATGAGAAACAAGTCTTGGCGTACGGGCAGAAAGTGTCACTATAACAGTGTTAGATCGTAGGTTCGATTTTCATTCCAGGAAATTAAATATTTAATAATTTTTATGTGGCGTTCAGTGGAAAATAGGGTACGGAGTATCATAACACTACGTACCGACTGCCTTACTAGCTGTGTCTAAAAAACAGAATGTTGCTAAGAAATAAATAAATATTTTATTGAGACCGTCGTCGTAGCGCAGCAGCACAGATTCTCTGACCTGGTGATGAAATGTAATAAAAAAACATAATTAATTAAAAACCATCGTAGCGTAGAGCGATGGTCGTGTGTTCGATTTTCACTTAAGTGAATGAATTATTATAAATTACGTTGCAAGATAAAGTGCGGTTTTAAACTACGCCATTAAATATGTCTTAAAAATTAAGCGGAAAGCGGGCACAATACGAATTTTTCAATGCGACACAGTAGTTATTGAGATCAGCGCGTACAAACAAACAAATTCTTCATCTTTATAATATTAAGTATAGATAACCTCGACCACATTTCTTCACGTACAAAGAATTCGATCGATTGACCCGCCCTTGTTACGAGAGCGGTATTACCTTCGACTCGTCTTTAACCGTAATTAGGTGTACTATATTATTATGATAATTATTATAAAACGCGTCTGACTGTAATAGTGACTGTTGCGGGTTCAAATTCCATTGGAGTGAATAAATAAGTTATTCCCTCTGGTGACAAGATATAACACGGCGTTGAGTTCCGCCACTTCTCGCGTAATGTGTTGAAAATTGTCAAAAATAGATAATGGCTCAGCAGCAGCAACATAGTGTCCAATAAGACACTCCGATAAAAACACATAGGCTAACCACTTTTTGGTGAATCTAGAAGGCAATGCGAGTTGAGTGGTGGAAATCGAATCCACAACCCGTAAGTACTTGGGTATATAAGTAAATATATGTTTTACATTAACTTTGTAGTTTGAACTTTAAATTTGACCGCACTGTTGAGCAGTAGTCGCTTGCGGCAACGAATGTGATTTTATTGAGGCGCGGAGGCGTGATGCGCGCGCGCCATTACCGGCGTGGTGCAATTATTTATTATAGTATAGAATAGAACTGACGGTTTTAGAAGTTTTTTAGTCTATTTTAAAGTAAAAATATTGTTTTTTGTTAGCTTAATCCCGCATTTAGTAGGTCTACCCTAATATATGCAGGATAAAGCTATCAAAGGGGGGGGAACCTAGTGTTAAGACTAAGTAAGTCTCCATTTTCCGCCGAATTCTAGAGAACGGTTATGTGTTCGATTTCAACTTGGAACAATTTATTATTTTCATTTCCTCGCTCTGGTAACAGGGTAAAGTGCAGCGTTGAGTTTCGCCACTCAACACGAATATTCGGCAAATGAGACGGAACGGAGTATCTTGACACTAACTTCCACTTGCTTTTCCTGCTAAAATATTTAAAATATCCGTCTAGCAAGCTTTTAACTTCATAGGAAACATAAAAGGATTTAATAACATATAAAAATGTATATAAAAAATAATAAATGATCGCATTATACTTTGAAAAATACTAATTTACCCTCTGACATTTATATAATCGTTCGAAACCATTTCAAAGAGATTAAGCTCGTAATAATACCAAGGTTTATATATCGATTGCTTTGCAAAAACAATTTTATTTATCGAAAAATATATCTTTTTTCAATCTATAGTCATATTTAATCTAATTTTATTAAAGAACTTTAAGTTCTTGATATAAATAATATAATAAGACAAGGTTGTAATTGTAATGCGACGGTTGTGGGTTCGATCCCTACTCGGGGCAGCGAATTATTATTTATTAGAATTTTCGCTCTGGTACCAAGGCAAACGCCCCATGTTGAGTTCCGCCACCCTACATTATACATGCAATGAATAGAAAAATTTGGCGGAGAGTAGGAAACGAAGAGTTCTCCCTGCCCTGCTGTATGCGGGATACAGTGTGAAGCTGATTTGATTTTGAAACAGTAACTATGATAAACTAATCAAGGCCACAAGGAACTTAGTATGGAGATGATTCATTCGATATCTTTCGCCAGAATTCAAGATATTGTGCTTAGATGTTCGGAACTCAGCACTGCGGTTTTAATTACCGTTTATCCTGCATGTAGGATTACATCCAGGATCCGACATGTATCCAGGGTAAGCAGAGTAACCTAATGGTAAGGCCACTCCGCTTGAACACAGTCTGTCCATTGACGTAATGTATATTGAGTGGTGAAGGAAATAAAAAAATAATTCCCCAAGAATCAGACCCACGATATTCAGACGCTGTGCCACCGCGCCACGCAGTGTTTTTGAATTTTAATTTTGTTTATTAAAAAAAAATAATAATTTTAAAAACAACTTATTGATATTTCAGAATTAAACACACTACTAACGTGCGCTCGCAAAGATATAGAAATATTGAATAATGTTTGATAGTTGTAGATAATGGAGTATATCCCTATTCTCACCTCACATATATCTAAAGTTTCAATTATTAAAAATACATATATTATGTCAAGAAGTTACAATAAAAAAATAGTCCATAAATGAAGCCGAGGTAAGTTTCTCCACTCAAAACGCAATGCCATAGAATTCGCCGGATAATGGGGAACGCGATAGTGACTTAATGGGATCAGAGTGTTTTAACGGTGGGTTCCTACCTTCTGCCCACCCAGCTATGTGGAGAAAACAGAATAAATAGGAATTCTATCAATACAATTTAACATGTAATCTCCGGCATTTTAATGATGACTAGAACTCCAGCCAAGTGCACTCAAGTTATTTAATATTATTATGTATAAATTTTAATTAACTTTGCAGAAACAAAGACGGATATATATATAATACTATTTTTGTATTATACATTTAAATGGCATTAACGCGAATATCCAATATTGTATGGTGAATAAATATCAGAATAGTTTAGTGTTACTTAGTTTAGACTTACACTCTGTATGAATATAATGCTTACACTCGACGATCAATCTCCATGTTTGATCAATAGTTAGGTACAGTTTGAGTGGCGAAACTTAACACCGCGCTTTGCTTAGACCATAAAAATTTTATTTCCTCTATAGAGAATTGAAACCACGTGTTTACAGTCGCACCCTTATGCTCAACTAACTATACGATTTTTTTAATTTGCATATTTACACTTGCCTCGTCATATAGACATAATTGAGAGTTCTTTTTTCAGCTTCACGCTGTATCCCGCACACAGCAGGGTAGACAGAGGGAACCTCGGTATCAAGACACTCCGTTCCCCACTTTCTGCCAAATTTTGGAGGCATTGCATGTTTAGTGGCAGAACTCAACGCCGCGCTTTGCCTCGACACCAGAGCGAAGACAAATGGAAATATAAACGTATACAAATATTTCACTTCCTCGAGTGAGAATCGAACCCACCACCGTCGCGTTTAGGGGCGGCACCCTTGTGCCACTGCGCCACGACGGCCTCAACATATACCCGAGGTAACTCTGAACGCAAATTCATTGGGTTACATTGAAATTATTAACTTGATATAATATATTACCTAAAAAGGTCGTAGAATATATTATAATACTTAACCAGTAGTTCCTGAGATTAGCGTGTGTAAGAATTAGCACAGAAACAAATCGTATAGCAGTCGTATCGTACCGTCTAAAGTAAACCGATCTTCGCTGTCTATCTCTGGGAAATCTCTTTTAGGAAAATTACGACAGCTTTGTAAGAGGAAGACTTATTAAGTGTTAAAGTATAAGGCTTTAGGTAAATTGTAATACCCTTCACGTTCTTTGTTGAAATGCAAGTAACAAGGAATATAATGGTTTTCTAAATAGGTTGAAACTATCGTTGCCATGCGACACAGCGTTCGAATGTATACGCGACGGTTGTAAGTTCGACTCCCACCCTGAAGTATGAATTATTTTTATGTACTAGCTCTGGTAACTTATCATCAGATATGATATAGTCTCTATATGCAAAACAACAATAAGCAATATTTACACAAACAGAAAAGAGAACAGACCATTAAATTTATTTATTCAAATATAAAAGATATAAAACCTACAATTGAATGAGTGACGGCATGGAGCAGCGGCCCAGAATTTTACTGTAAGTATTTCATTCGTCGATTTGGTTCCCAGTACTGTTTTAGTTTAGTTAGTTGTAGTAGTACATGTGCGGGATAGACCGTGAAGCTAACATTATTATTTAATTGAATGATATATAACTTTATAAGTGACAATAAAATATGTAATTAAAATATCTTCAACATAATTTACTGCATTTATAAAGCTTGAGAAAAATTATAATAAGCTCGCAGATGATTGAGCGAATATGACTAACAGCAAAATATTATGATCATTTTCTTTAATCAATATTCAACGAATCGTCGTGACTCAGTCAGACAGTCAGTCGTCTTCCTGAAAATATGACTGTGGGTTTGAATCGCTCAATGAGTTCGTTTTCTCCCACCTTCATATCGCAGAGCAGGCACATATAATTAAAATTGTATTTACAATATAATTATAAATATTGTATTTACAATATAATTAGATATTTTCAATATAATTAAAGTTGTCGTCTCTATTAATAGACGGTTTTTTTGTATTCTTTTTATGCATTTATTATTATTATCTTGAAAACTTGTGTGCGGACACAGATCCAATACGTAGAAACCTATCAGATAATATGGAAATATTTTACTGTTACACATCAGCCAGGATCTAGCTCTGAGTAACTTGGTAATTGCCCAGAGATCAAAAAAATTTATAAATCAGCTTCACGCTGTATCCCGCACACAACAGAGTACGCCAAGGGCACCTAGTGTTAACACACTCCGTGCCACACTTTCCACCGAATTCTGGATGCATTGTGTGTTAAGTGGTGGAACTGAACGCCGCGTTTTGCCACATGGTTCACTGGAACATGTCCGGATATGTTATAATTGCGCCATGTAGCAAAGCGCGTTTTGACCAGAGATGGTCATCGAATAATGCGCAGTTACTTATTTTTTTTGGTTAGACACTATCCATTGTATATTACATGTAATTACACAGACAAAGCGAGGGGAATACTGGTACAATTGTAAACTTAGTAAAATTATTTATAGATAGTTTTGAAACAGTGACTTAGAAACAAGGAGTGGATGCAAATATATGTAAATGTATGGTCGCTCCGGCACGTGTTATGTCATCATCGTCTTAGATTACTCATAATTTCTTATTATTTTGATATACGATCTAATATTATTGTATATATATATATATATAATAATATAATATGTAGTATAATATATTAGAAAAATATATTATGAAAATATTCTATAGAAAGCGTAATACCGTTGGAGAAAGGCCTTTTACCAATTCTCTCTACCATATTCGATTTTCAGCAAAGTAGGTAGAGAGAACTTGGGAGCTTAGTATTAAGACATCCCATTAACATACTTAATATATATATATAATAGAATTAAAAATTAATAAAAGCTGTGCGCCTTTTACATTTTTTTGATTATTCACGTTATAATAGGGTAAAGTGCAGCGTTGAATTGCGTTATTTAAAATACTCTAACCACTAGACGAGTTCAGATTTAAATTAAGTAGTTACAAGAAGTGTTATCAAAATAATCACATCAGTAAATTAAATTTAAATTATACCTTTTTAAATTCACGAAATGAAATCATTCACGAATGACTGCTATATAAGATGATGTATAAAAAAGTGTTTCAAAACTACTCGCTTCTCACGTTAAATGTGAAATATACTGTTTATAAATTTGTCGATCTTGATCAATCGAATGATGAATTTGGTCGGTTTTTTTTATTGTTAAAAATAGTTTTTAGACTCTTTGCATATATTATTAGAAAATTAATAAAAACAAATTCAGATTTAACTTCATAATACAGATAATATAATATTTACATAGGCATTTACATTTAGACTGTAGGCTTGGTCTACATTAAGTATATATTAAGTATATATATAGCCCGTATTTAAATAACTTTGATTCTTCTACTTCAAGACCATCATCTCAAATTTTACGGAACAAAAAGCACGCGGTGTTATGACTTCTCTGTGATGCGGGAAACATATGAAAGGAATAAAAAGAAACAACATTGTGACAAAATATATATTTATATTTAATTTTGTAGTACTTTATCCTATATAAGTATGTATTTTTTCTATCATTCACGCTGTATACTGCAGGATAGTACGAGAATCTGCCACTGTGTTGTATGCTGTTAAGAAATATATATATAGTTCGATCAAATTCTGTCACGGTTGTTTTCAAAAGTTCAACAGTAAGAATGTATGTAATTATTGTCATCACAGTAACCTAATAGACATTATAAAGTCGCTTCTCCGCTGTTTCCTAACCTGCACCATTGCTTATTATATGATAAAGTAAGTAAAGATATGTTGCTGCTAATAATGTTGTCGGAGAACGGAGAAATTTACCACTAGATATTGCTTTTTATAAAGTTATTTAGTCAGATATAATACTATATAAATATGTTGATTTGAGGTCGTTGTGGCGCTGGGGTACGACTGTAAGGCGATGGTTGTAGGTTTGATCTCCACTCGAGGGAATAAATTATTATTTCTCAATACATTCACATCTCATCATCATCATTACATCACATCGTTTTGGCACCAAAGCAAAAATCCAACGTGAGTTTCGCCATTCAACATGCAATGCCTCAAAAATTTCGTTGGAAGTAGGGAACAGATTGCCCGTCGGGATACAGCGTGAAACTGTTTAAATCTATAACTTTTACTATTTATACTTTTCTTTTTTTTCATGAAGACCTTTCACCACGTTATCTACCAGGATAAGCGATAGAGTGTCTGTGCTAGTGTCTACTATGACGCGCTAATTTAAGGAACTAAAGGTTTAAATTGAAAATTTTTTTTAAATAGTCCGTTTATCGAGGAATATATATGTAAGTGGGCTGCGGAGTGTCGTAACACAAGCCACACTATGCGACTGAAGCCAGATGTAAAAGCTAGCGAAACTAGTCAAATAAACTCCATGGTATATTTCTATAATTTAAATCTGAAATACACGGGTCAAGAGGTCTACTCCCGCAGGGGTCCGATGCGTTAACAATGTATATTAGATATGAATAAAGTGAAGATAAAACTTTTTAAAATGGTTCCGTATGAAAAAGTTTCAAATTTAATTATTTTTCAAATTTTTACTTGAATACGGCGTTGAGTTCTGTCTTTCATACGAAAACGGAGTGTTCAAACAATAACATACGCATCTCACTATAATATGCACGATTTGAAAAACAGAGTGACTTAAAAGAAATAAAAACTTGCTTCACGCTGTACCACGCATTTTGCGTACATTAAGAATTTCTGCTGAACTTTTTAGTGGTGGAATGAAAACACCGAGACTCATTTACAAGATTGGAATAATTAAATTAAATGGAATTTTCCATTGAAGGAAGATAGTACTATTCTCTTAAGATAAAAAATATTCATAAAATTTAATATAACACAAATGTGTGTACATTTTAAAAGCTCTCTCACAGTAGGTGTGAATTAGAATAATCACAATAAATCTAATAGCGCGATTTTATCTTAAAGTTTTGCTTAATTAAATGGTACAGGGTTGGCATATACACAATTTGTAATGGTAGCCAGTTCGAATCCTATAAAGAAATATATTGAAATTTAGTATTCTTATTTAAGTATATTGATATCATATAATTATACAAGAATGCTATATTTTTGCATTAAATTGTACTATATATAGAGCAAGGTTGAATTGCCTCGTCAGACACTAATATTAAGAAGAGTAGAGATTCTTAACATTCACTTAAATTATTTTTTGGTCAGTGTATTTTTCTAATTAAGAAAACAGACCGCGGTGTTGAATTCTGCCACAAATCACACATGTCTCAAATTTTAGGTACAAGTCATTGGACTTTGGACATTGGAAGTGGATACAGTGTCTAATTTTCAAGCGGCCTATGCGTGGCATCTCCCGCTCAAATTTGTTATTATATTATATTATAATGGAATTATACAAAATCTTAATATAGTTTGTATGCTATGTCTTGTTGGCACATGTAAGATATACTTTACACATGTAAGTTTCAACTAAATCTATTAAGTAATTTTTGCGTGAAAGTGGAACAAATATCCATCCAAATTTTCAATATTATAAACACTTATAATATTGGTATGATAATAAATTTTACGTAAACAATACTTGAAGCTGAATAAATGTTTTCTATGATTAACAGTAATAATTGCCATAATTTGAAAATAAATTAGCCTAATGTGTGCTGAAAAATATATAAAAAAAATAACATAGTGAGACCTTTCTTTCCTAGTGTATAATAATGATTTAAAAGCTTTAAAAAGATATGAAACTTCCGTTACGCAATTTCCGCTGAATTCTGGAGGTATTGCGTGTTAAGTCAGAGCTCTATGACTTTGCCCCGTTACCAAAGCTGAACCCATAGAGATATTTTATTTTTTCGCCTTTATATGGAGCCCACCGTGATTATTCTAAAAATATCCTAATAAATTATGTTTTTATCAACTTTTTTTTCATATTAAAATAGAACATTATTCAAACAATTCAGAAGGATATATATTAAATATATATATATATATATATATATAAATAAATGTGAATATAAATATGATTGTATACAAATTACAATATCATAGCTATCATCATACATTATGCTACAAAATTTGAATTTAGTAGTAAAATAGATAGGCTTACTTAATATATGATCATGTTATTGACATACTAATATAACAATACGAAAGAAACTGTAATTTTACAAAATTTTTTTTACGTATTTTAAACTAAAATTGGATATTTTTAATATTTTTAATAATGTTATGCATTACATATGGTTATAAAAATATTAAAATTTTGTCTGAGATTGAGGCTTAGCAAAGATGCAAACCGTTAACAAAACTCATCTTTGTCTTGTTACTAGAATGAGGAAATAAAAATAAATCACTCCCCTGTGTGGGAATCGAACCCACAACCGTCGCGCTCACATTCACACATTGTATACACGCAGTAACGACAATTCATATATTATTGACAAAAAATAATATGACTACATTTTTTTCAAATTTTAAAATAAAAATGCAATAAAACCAAAAAAAAACGAATAATTATAAATTAATTAACACCAGAAAAAAATAATAAATAAAAATGACTCAATACAAAATTGGTAAAAGACAAAAATATATAGAAACGATGCGTGTTGATCCCTTATACACACAACATATATACATTTGCGAGACCTTAAGATGCATCGCGGTGACCGTGATACCTTTTCAGTGAGCTAAGCGTTCTAAGTAAGGGGTATATAACCACCAGAGCATCAATGCAGAGCACAGTTCATCTCCAACCATCCAAGGCGCATCAGTTAATAAATATAGACAATATGAAATTGGTGAGTACTTGGTTTTTGAAGTAAATTGCTATGATAGAGACGCCCCTTTGAGAAGTTCATACTAACCCTTTGTCAACCCTTAATACGCAAACATTTGCATATATGGGTTATATATAGCTATATAGATCATTTAAAACTTTCTACTTATAATTATATGTAAAGCTCATTGTAAAATATTTTTTAATTGTTAAATTATTAACAATATTTCAAACAATTGAGCAATATCGATTGTTCATTACGTTTAATTGAGACCTATGCAAAATATTCTATAATCTATAAGCTTTTCACTTCGGGAAGGCAGTGGGAACCTAGTGTTAAGACACTCCAGTGTCCGTTCCTCCGCTTGAGTAACAAGATTTTTCTGGTCTGTGTATATAATTTTTACACTTCTTCATAGATGTATCTTGACTAGACATTATACCTGACATTATACTTTATTATTAAAAGCTAACTTTGAAAGTTGTACAATTTCACTTATTTATGCTTAGTCACTTCTATTCTAGCTTAACATTTAGCATATTATTTAATAGAGACAGGTCATTTACAAGATCTATAACCGAGATAAATATTGTACCCCCTAGCAAGATACAACGTAAGAACAATACGCTCTATTCCTAACATTTAAATAACACTTATCGGTATGACCGTTCTAAGCCTCGACATTTTGAAGAAAACATGATGGTTTGTTTAACTTTATTATAAAAAAAATACTTTTTCGTTTCGTAATAGATATTACAATATAAAATTTCCTATTTTTTCAGTTCATAGTAGCCGCTGTACTTGGTGTCTGCTCTGCAGCCCGACTTGACAATGCCTACCTCCCTCCTAGAGGAGGAGCTGGTGCAGGCTATGGCGCAGGTTCCGGACCGTCAGGCTTCGGATCTGGCTTAGGAAGAGGAGCAGTTGCAGGTTTTGGAGGCAGTGGAGCTTACAGCGGATCAGGATCAGGAGCTGGTTTTGGAAGTGGGTCAGGTTTTGGAGCTGGTGCCGGAGCAGGAGCTGGAAACTATCAGGGCGGTTTCGGAGGCAGAAGCAACTCAGCTGATGCAAACGCCCAAATCCTCAGACTGAATAGTGATGTTACTGCAGAAGGTTTCTCCTACGACTTCGAAACATCCAACGGAATTAGGGCTGATGCATCAGGTGTCGCTACCAATGGCGTTCAATCTCAAGGCAGCTTCTCTTACAAGGGTGATGATGGCCAAGACTACAGCATCCAGTACACAGCTGACGAAAATGGTTACCAACCTCGTGGTGCTCATTTGCCCACTCCTCCCCCAATCCCTGAAGCTATCTTGAAATCCTTGGAACAAAATGCCCGTGATGAAGCCGCCGGCATCATTGATGATGGTGAGTTTAATTGCTTGTATAACTTTACATCACGATATTATATTCCTTATAATCTGACATACATATGAACATATATTGATTTTGTAATGGTTATGTAACATCGACAGTCATAAATCATGCCAAGATGATTGAAGACGCCTCAAATTTACACTGAAAGACCTATTTCTGGGGTTTGAGTAATTCTAAGTTGTACAAAAATCCAAATTCCTAAGCGAAAAGTTGAGAAAGCATAAAATTCTAAATATTGGTAGATTAGATTTTTTTTATATAGTAACGTCTGGACGTATTTTTTTCTTAAATTAAATATTAACATTATAGAAACAGTAAAAACATATATTATTTTGTACAGTTAGATGGATTCCAGTAACAAAAAATATATAACACTGCTACAGTATTGTTAAGTAATTATCCTCTGACACAATATTTGTTACTGGCACTTAAGTTTTTAAAGTCACAAAAACAGAAATAAGAAACCATCTGCTGTTTGTATTCTAAACCACTAGAAATGATAATTATAGAGATTCAAATTACTCTGAGCTGAACATGGTAAATGACCACGGTACAGCCTTGATATGGTGATTAGAATCTAAGATAATCATTTTGACATCTGACATCTTTCTAACAAGAAAAATCCTTTAAAGTACTTTCATAAATATTTTTAATTTAAAAAATAGATTTAAAGTAGAAAGATGAAGCATAGGGTATGGTAGGTAGGTATTGTCAATATTTTCAAAATACAAAGAAAGAATCGAGAAATAGGTGACTCTATCTGTTCTTTAGGTTTTAATATAATTACATTATTTACATGACGATCTTATTGAACATAATATGGCTAGAGCCAATCCACGGTAGGTGAAATAGAGTCGAGTCACTAATATTATTTTAATTTTCACGCTTATTAATTTTTTTTCTACTTTAAACTTTACTATCGTCAGGATATAGGATAATTAGACACTCGGTCGACCAAGTTGACACCGACACTCAATGTTTAAAAAAATGGGGGGCGCGTGAAAAACTGAGTGTTTTAACACTATATTCCGTCTGCCCATATGTGGGGTAGAGCGTGAAACAATTTTTTTATGAATGATGTAAAAAATGATATCACAGACTCAAACTTCGTGACTGTTCTGGTAAGGCGAGGCATATCCTTTAAAAGGTTATTCCTGAAAGTGAACGTTAGCAGTTCTATATACTTTGTTCTTACTTTAGATGGAACAGACGTGAAGTAACCATGATATTATGATGCTACCGTCTCTTGAGAAATTGTAAATTATTTCATACTGTAAAGAAACGTACGACGTACTCGTAAAACTTTACTTAGTGATCATTCAAATTAGTGTTGTGCTCGATGATTCACTCATTCGTTTATATCTTTCGCTGCAATGATGTCAATTAGTGGAGTTGTAAATGGACTCCACTAATAAAACTCTAGACTCTCCCGTTAAATGTTAATTATTATTTTAATGAGATCATTGTGGTACACCGGCACAGCCTCTGACTATCAACGCCACGGTTGCGGGTTCGATTCTCACCCGGGAAAATCAATAGATTCATTTCCTTGCTTAGTCTTATTGTTAAAACGACAGACCGCGGTGAAGAGCTCTGTCTATATTTACACGTAATATTTCAAAAAGTAAAAAAATATTGCATATTTTATTTGCAACTTGCTCGTCGAGTCGATAAAAAACGATGACAGGTCGGTCTAAAGATGCAACGTTATTAGAGGCAAGAAGAAATTATCTACTGTGTAATAATAGTATTTTTTTACTTTAACTATATATGATGAGTTTTATTGGAAATAAAATTATTTTGAATTATTTCAAAAAACATATATCAAAATGTGTATACCACCTTACAAAAATAATATATACATAAAGTACAAAATGACACAGCGACAGAATTCAACGCCGCGCTCTATATCGTTGCTGGAACAGCCCACAAGAATCGAACCCACAACTATTAAGTTCACAGTGAGGTAATAAATTGAAGTTAAATGTAAATTTCAACATTTCCGTTTAGTCCTGCGACGAAACCATTGATGGGAAAATTACTTCGCGTTACTGTAACGTATGAGAAATACAACAAAGACGGCATTAGGTTATCTCGAACTAAATAACCACTTAGGTATATTCCCACATTTGTGTGAGCATCTGGTCACTGCGGGTTCATTGTAAAGAGCTTTCTGAAAGTAATATGTTAAATGTAAATGTTAGGCGTGATTGCAAATTTTCTTCGTTATAGCCTAAATATTATTATAAATTTTATTTTAGTTGAGTTATTCGATTTTTAGAGGCCAGTCGTGGAGACGTGATAGTTTTTGGATTCGATTCCCACTCTAGGAAAAGTGTTATTTTATCTTTCCTTGCCTGTAACATGGGAAAGCTTCGCATTGAGTTCTGTCATTCAAAGGCTCCAGAACTCGGTGGAAAGTGTTAACACTAAGTTCCCAGATTCTCTCTGCTTACCCTGATATATTGAATTATTATTTTACAGATTTGTATAGAAAATCAGTGGTAAACATTCAAATAGTTTAATTATTCAAAAATTACAAAAATACACTTTTAACCCAAACGAGTAGCATTACCATACAATATTTCGTAGAAAATTTTCAAATAAAATTCAAACTTACCACTAAATCGATTTTAATTACAAAGTACTAGCGCGTCTCAGATTCTCCAAAGCGGGTCAAGTCCTTTTATGTAAGAACTCAATGTAACCTTCCGCAAATACATCATTAAGGTTGTATAATATTTAATTGAACGCGTTAGTTCATCTCAGTAGCGAAACCGTTTTGAAACTTAACAAAAACTATTTCAAAGCTGACTTGAGTAATGAAATTAAGCTCGCGGACTAAATTATGGGTTAAGCATAATTTGAAATTTGCAATGTGTTAATGTGAAAGTCATTCAGTTACTATTCATTTAATCGCTCTGATAATAAGGCGAAGCGCGGTGTTAAGCCACGCAATACGCAATGCAACAGGAGTTCAACAAAAAGTGGACAACGGAAGTGTTATTTTTTAGAAAAAAAAAATACGTGGAATAAGCCTATCGTGTCGGTACCCACTACTATCACACACCTACAATCATCTTTATATTCTAATTAATAAAACAAAACCTCAGATAATATAAATCTTACTCTATATAAAGTGCGTGTAAAAGGTTCCACTTCAAACGAAAGGTCAGTTAAAGCGAGTTCGTTTCCTGTCGCAGCCTTGAAAAGCTTTCGGAAGAGACTGTTTCGTGTGGCCAGTAAAGATGCTATTTTAATATATATTTTATTTAAGTTAGAACATTCTGTTCCAATTCGCTCTTCCACCGTCAAATTCTGAAGGTATTTCGTGTAGACTGGCGTAACTCAACGCCGCGATTTGTCTAGTTAACAGAGCGTGGTTATGAAAATATTGAATATTTCATATTCAGCGAAAAAACATAGTTCCAAAACATACTCAGTTCACAGGTTCCCTCTCCTATGCGCGGGATACAGCGTGAATCAAAAAATATATATATTTATGATTATAGTTAAAAGAAATATTATCCTAATATTTGAATATTACAAATTATATCCAATTTGAAATTTCAAACCCACATAGTAATCATAAGAGTTTGTATTTATATGCGTGTTTCATACATACAGAATATGATGCAAGTGAAAATTGTATGAGATTACCGCCCCACTTCTGACAGCGCTTATTATTCAATTGTTCACCAAAGGTCGTTTGTACGTTTAACTTACACTAGAATTTTAATAAGAGTTATTATTTATCTAATATACATTTGCAATTAAGGATTGTGGAATACTGGGTAAACATAGTGAATTCGATTCTCACTTGAAGAAATATGTATAATTTTTTTTTTAAATATTTTTTGTATTATATTGGGTTCCCTTATGGTAAATAGACAAAGCAAAGTTGGAACTGTGGATTAAGTATGTACAATCCATTGGGAGTGTACGTGAAGTAGTAGAGCACTAAGAGAGCCCAAAATTGCTACGGGTTCGAAATTGTCATTTATATGGAATCACTGAAAAAAAAAATGACAAAATATCTTAGTATTATCATTAACTTGAAATATTTATTCCAGGTACATACCGCGGAGAAGGTGCAGGTGCGGGCGCTGGCGCATACTCCGGCCAAGGTGGATATTCTGGTCAAGGAGGATACTCTGGACCTTCCAACCAATATGGTGCTCCTGCCCGAGGATTTACTGGTGCTGGTTCTGGATCCGGCGCTGGATTCCGCGGCAGCTCTGGTACCACTTTCGGTGGATCAAGCGGATCGGGCAGTTCCAACTTCGGAGGAGCACCCTCCCGCCAATATCTCACCCCCAACGCTGGTCCTCGAGGCTCAGGCAACGGCAACTTCAACTCCCAATCCGGCTACCGCTACTAAATACCGATCTTAAGATATTAGCTTCATTACGACATAATTAGAAAATGATATCATGGAACATCCACCGAATTTTCCTCAAAATGTTTGGCTAATATTTTTCTTAACCGATTTTGTTGTTATATTTATAGATCTGTCTGTTGGATCGACGAAATATGCTGTGAACTGATTTGTGATTTGTATAAATATGATGGGTGGTACTACCAAAGTGGTTTTGGTACCACCAGACGCTGACTTTAATACTCACGTCTATTTACAAAGTCTTTCTTGCCTTTATTCTTCATTAATGATCTCATAACATCATTCTCTTATTTCTTTTCGTTTTCATGTTAGATCTAAGCCCTAGTTTGCAAGGCTATGTAAATGGACAGTACTAGGTTTAAGTGAAAATGTATTAAAAAATATAAAAAATAGTCTATTATATACTGTTGTAAATATGATAATGAATAAATACTGTATAGCAATATATTTTTTTAATTTATTTTTCCTGAGAAATTTTACGTTATTTTATTATTGTGCTCTTATATTTAATATAACACAAAATGTCTTGAAAATTTGGCATAGAGTGGTGAACACAATATCTTGACACTCGGTTTCCTTTGAATACTCTGCTAATTGCGGGCTACAATGTAAAGCTCAAAAAAATAAAAAATGCAAATGTGTCATTGTTGTTCCAAATTTCGCACGTTTGGTGGTAAATGACGATAGAATAGCCTTTTCTTTTAACGCTACAAGCTGGTACACTAAAAAAAATGCTTACATGAAAATTAAAACGCTTTAAAAATAAGTACTTAAGGCATGTTTTTTATTTAACCTTATATAATTATAGAATCAGTTTTTATTGACAACACGAGTATATCTCGTGTTGTCAATAAAAACTGATTCTATTATTATCCTTATTTATCCTAATTAACAATATTTTTCTCACTCGTTAAGAGAGTTTTCTCAAATATTTTTAAAGTATATAAAGTTGTATAAGTTTTGCTGAAAGATAATTCCATATTAATTATTTCTATTTTGACAAACAGCTTGACAGCTTTGACAAATAACTTGACAATAATGTATTTATTACAACTAAACTTTACCACTGATGACTTCTGTTTGAAAACCACAAGTAAAATGATAATGACGGTTGTTCCATTCACTCTTTTGTAAATAATCCCTAAAAATGTACAATTTTCTTCTCACACGTCTCTTCTACGTTCCACGAAAAAGAAAAACATGACAGAAATATGACAGTCCTTCACGTTGTATCCCCCATTTGAAGTAGGGTAGGCAGATACGTACCAATATAGCATGCTATATAGTAATGCATCTCCGGATAGGTCAAAAGTAAAACATATATAAAAGAATATAATAAATGAAAAATCAAAATCCAATAGAAAATATAATTTGCTGCTTGCTTTCCACACAATTATTGAGACATTGCACGTTGAATCCAGAGAATTCCCCCAAATGAGAATTAAATCCATCACCTGGAGAGTCTTAATTTTTTTAGCTCTTTAATTACTACATTGATTAATTAAAATTAGTAAGGAAACGAGATATAAATTTTAGTGAGTCATCAAACAACCTTACTTCTTAGTCATTAGTACAGTCAACATTATTAATGATGGACCTCGACTCCTTATATCAGTCATGTCAGAGTCTAGATTTAAACATATTAGGCGCAGCTTATGCAAAATTACCGTAATTACTGGCCCGATTGTACAGAATGAAGTAGGAAGAAGTGTATATGATTATATTTCTTGGATGTAATCTATAATATCTAGCTCAATTGGGTTCCGATCTAACTTAACTTGTGAGATTTTGAAGAATATTTTGTAAAATATTTAAATTTAATAAACAGAAATGTGCTTAAATATCTTAAAGTGCGGCGTTGAGTACTGCCACTTTACAAGTAATGTCTTAAAAATTGAAAGAAAAGTGGGGAAGAGAATGCCTTAAAACTAGTTTCTCGTTGCTTACTCTGCTATTAGGCCGTCGTGGCGCAGCGGCACAAGGGTGTGACTGTAATGCGACGGTTATAGGTTCGATCCCCACTCGAGGACATGAAATATTTATTTACGTTTATATTTCCATTTATTCGCTCTGGTGTCGAGGCAAAGGGCAGCGTTGAGTTCTGCCACTCAACACGTAATGCTTACAGAATTCGGCAGAAACTGGGGAACGGAGTGTCTTAATACGAGGTTCCCTCTGCCTACCCTGTGTACGGGATAGAGTGTGAAGACAAAAATACTGTCTTAATGAACACTATTCTTAGTTCCAAGAGTTTGATTATATGTATTCTTTTTTTTTTCAGCTTTACTCTGTATCACGGACGTGCCAGAGTAGGCAGAGGGAACCTAAGAAAGGCGTTGAGTTACAAAACTCGACGCCGTGCTTTGCATAGTTCCCAAAGAGAGAGAGATTAAATATTCAATTTCCTCGAGTGGAAATCGAACAGAACCTATCATCACTATGTAGTATTAACAATCGCTCACTTATGCCATAGACCGCGACTGACCTCTACAACAATAGCCTACTTAAAATATCGAACCTAGAACTTCAAGCGCACCACTGTACCTAAAAGGGACACAAAGAAGTCATCTTTTGCAATATTTAAGCGAGCATCTTAAACACTACTCGGCATTCAGACACGTCCAACATAATACTTATTTCGCTTTGGCCTGGATTTGAAAGGATATAATCTTAATGTTTTGTAATGTGAAGGCATCAATCAATTTTACTATTTGTTTTTTATATGTTTTTTTTTGCATATTACTATAATATAGAAAGTAAGTCTTGAGGATAGATTGTGGGTTCGATTACCCGATGGCACAGACAGACATACAGACAAAACCACAGCCACATAAGGGGATCACCCTTCTTTTTCTTTTCTCTTCGGCGGTTAAGAATTTAAATAATACAATTTAAATAATAAAATTTGTAGAATATGTGGACAGCGTGAAGTTTAGTTACGTTTTTACCTTCACACTTTACTCTGCTTAAAGCAAGATTCTCCACTCTCTGTTTTCAGTCTTAATTAAAGACATTGTGATGTTAGTGGCGGAGTTAAACGCCTTGTTTGGTCTTGCTAGAGCCAGTATAAACGAAATACTTCACTGCCCCAAAATTTGAATCGAACTCACAACCGTTCTCTAAACAACAACAACTAAGAACATCCTACATTAGTCATACTATTAAATCATAAACGCCTGACGTAATTTTAATGGCAAATATCATGATTAAAATTATAAAGTACATAATAAAGTATTGAGTGTTATTATTATATTTATATTTTATATCCGTAAATTATGTTATTTGTTCAATAGAATGATAAACGTCCTATATATGGAACTGACGATCTTTCCGCGGCTTCGCCCGCTTGTACTAGACAATTGTTTGTTTGTCATCTTTATTTATATTATACTAGTCATTTATCATTTAAATGACAATACGCAAACGATGACCATTTAGTCAACTCGATAAAATACTTATTTCATAACAATATTGTCGCGTGGAATTACTTATATTGACATCATTTTTTTTATTTATGAACCGATTGAAATAAAACAAACGCTAAATGTTGAAGTGTCCGAAAATACAATAGCGTAAGAGGCCAGACGTAGCGCAGGTACACAGTGTGGGACTGTAAAACCGAATGGTTGTGGGTTTGATCCCCACTCGAGGAGATGATATATTTATTTATATTTCCATATTTTCGCTCTGGTGTCGATGCAAAATCACGGCGTCGAATTCCGCCAATCAATTCGTAATGCCTCCAGAATACGGTGGAAAGTGGTGAACGGAGTGTCTTAGCACTATATTAGGTTCCCTCTGCCTAACCTGCCGCTATGTGCAGGATACAACGTGAGGGTGTAAGTAATGCATTTTAATCGGTTAAAATTGTTTTAACATGAACGAACACAGACAGACAGACAAAAATTTATAAAAATATTCTTTTGATTTCCATTACTTTAATAAATACTCCCAATATTTTTTCCCTGATATATCTTCCATGTACAGACGACGATAAGTGACAGATTTATTATATACAGTTGAAGCGTATGTTATTTATAATAACAAGTCACAATTAAGACTTCAACTAAACGTGGGCTTAGATTCGAATGCCACTTAACAATACGCTTGTTTTGATAATTCAATCCAGAACTTATTTATAGAAGTCAGAGGAGGCGGACATAATTCTTAACTAAATTGGAAAATTAAATAAATGTTATTTCATTTAAAACTAACTAACAATAACGCTTTTTTGCATGTGCATGATTATACGACCGCCCGTATTATTTTTAAATTATTATTCCATACAGTTACACTTAGAAAATAAAAATACTTAGAAAACTTATACATAATTCGAGATTTCAACCGGGAATTTGATCTACTGCTTTTGGAAGCTCTCTGCACGCTCTGACTACTAAGCCATTCTCATCAAGCCAAAAACGTCAAAAATCTTATACGCCTGTTACAATTTATTTATTTATTTATTCTTTATTGCACACAGATAATAAAAAAGAAAAATACAAATAGCACAGAAAAGAAATAAAATTTGTTAAGTAAATAAATAAAATTTATTAAGAAATGAAATTTATGTCTGTTATTAGCAATAATTTTAAATAAGTACACATTTATTACCATAAAATTAGCTTCACGCTGTATCCCGCACGCAGCAGTCTAGGCAGAGGAAACCTAGTCTTAAGACACTCCATTCCCCACTTTCTGCCGAATTCTGGAGGCATTATGTATTGAGTGGCAGAACTCAACGCCGCCCTTTGCCTCGACACCAGAGCGAAGAAATGGAAATATAAATATTTCACTTCCTCGAGTGGGGATCGAACCCACAACCGTCGTGTTACACCCTAGTGCCGCTGCGCCACGGCGGCCTACTGTTACCATAAATAGATTGAAATATATAAACAAATTATCTATTTAGTTCAAACGATAATCTGAAGAAGATTCGACCTCAACTCACTCGTAAACGGAACGTCCATATTAGGTTAGTAATGCGATGTGTTGCCATGACGCTGTGCAATATAGAGACTATATACATTCGTTCGCAATGGAAAATATTTATTTCTCTCTTTTAATAATTAAAAAGTATTGGTTTTATTGGTATTACAGATTTTGTAGATTGGACTCAGAGTCTGACTGTAAGAGCGACAATTGTTGGTTCGATTCCCTATCGGGGTATTTAATTATTTACATTTCCTCGCTCTGGTAACAAGATAAATTGTGTCGTTGAGTTTCGTGAATTACCATGGAATGTCTTAAAAATAGTGAGTGTGGAGTGTCTGAATATTAGATTCCCTTTGCTTATCCTGTTAATTGTGGTTTACTCTCTCTCTCGGTTCTTCTTAGGACTTAGACAGGAAATTTAGTGAACTAGCAAAATTATTTGACATTCAAAAAATTAAGTAAGTGTATTTGTTACATTTACGGTAGCTTGTCATCGTAGAATCCAAGTGCATTTCTTATAAAATATGTTTTTGAATCTTTATATATATTATATATGTTTTTGAGAGGCACATAGTGTGACTGTGAACGTGACAAGGTTTAGATTCGATTCCCGCTCGAGAAAATGAAATATTATTATACTTTTTTCCATTTCCTTTGTTTTGATGTTGAGGTACAGCGCGGCGTCGAGTTCCGTTAAATGTTTATAAAATTCAGCGGAAAATGGGAAATAGAGTGTCTTAATACTAACTTCCGTCTGCTTTCTCTGCTACCTTTTTCTGTTTGTTAATATTAAACATATCTCTTTCTCTTTGTTTGGAAGTAAGCCATCTTAAAGTTCAACAAATATTATCTTTCAAACGCCTTATACAACCGTTTTGGGATGACGTTAGCGCCAGCATTGACGTCTTACTTTCAGTTCTGTATATCTCTATCATGTGTGTATCTCTACAACCTAAAAATCATAAAATCAAGCACCACACTACTGGAATGTACTTATAAGCTTAAAATATTTTTTACTATATATTAATTTTACTTTTATATGCGAAAAAATGCATTTACTCCCCTGACATAGTACGTAATGGTACATTACATGGAGGCTGCGAGCCATCACGCTCGCGCGTAAATCTCGAGATGCCGAGAGAACCGTACGGCGGCACTTTTAATTGCAAATGTTATACATTATTTATAACTGTTTGCAACTATTATAGGCTTCGTTTATTTATTTTTTTGTTTCACGCTGTATCCCGCATTTAGCAGGGTAGACGAAGAATTCCATCTAGTGTTAAGTCGTGTTGAGTGATGGAACTCAACGCTGAACATGCTGTCTGTTGTATTTTGTTAACTATATTATTATTATATTTATAGAACTGTATAGTAATAATGTAAAATTCGCTGATTTATAAAATTTTGTAAGAAGGGCGTAAAAAAATTTATAATATTTAATTTTTTAATCTTAACCAAAACTTATTTAAAGAGCTTCAAGACGGTTTAACGCTGAATTTGTCTTATTGTTTATGATGAAAAAAGGAAAATTAGTAGATTAATTCTTAAATATCGATTTTATTACAAATACCCTCTTGCGTAGGCGTGCTGCTTCCTCTGTGGAAGTTTGGTAAGTCTGCTGTTGAGAATTGTTGGCCGTTTGATAAATTTTACAGACACTGCTTGTTAAGCAGCGGAGGTTAAAGCCCACACTTTTTGTCTTGTTCAAAGAGAAATAATGAACAAAATCATTCACCTGAATAGGAATCGAACCCACGGCCGACATCAGATGCTGTGCCACGAGAGCGTCCATTTTTAAAGTTATTTTTATAATTTTCGCGTTTTTTGGGTTTTCATTCCGCTCTCTATGTTCCTTCTTAAATAATCTTGTTCGAGGTATGATCAGTACCCTGAGTTGGATTTGAACACGTCATTATTACAGTCAAACGCTGTCCTAATGACGTCACAGGTTATCATAAAAACTGTATGCCAACAGTAATCAATAGCTCTAATAATTCGTGTTCTGAAACACAAGTTCCGTTTCTCACAAATCTAACGAAAAGGTCAAATTAAATAGAATATCCATACAAGTAAGGCTGCCTACAAACGTATAACATGTTTAGTTATTACTTAAACGTTATCATTTCAACCTTATAGTTGTTGTCGATTCAATCTCATTTATTAGGGAATATTTATTTATATCTACCATCTAATAAGCAAATCCTATTCAAAATGTACATTAACACGTTATGGTTCATTCAGTACAGAGAGCAGATAAAGTAGCGGTCGTAGTGGCAACGGTACAATCTGTAAATATTTTAATTTAAAAAAGAAACATTTTCGCTATGGTAACTAGACAAGCCGCGGCGTTAAATTCCCCCACTCAACACGAAAAATACAGCGGCATGAAAAGTCTTACCACTAGGTTTCCACTTGTTCTGCCCATCCTGCTGTATACGGGATACAGTAGACGTTAAAAAGATATATAATATTTATAAATATAAATTCATTACATGATAAAATGGGCAGATCATAGTCTTTGCTATATCATTCAAATCCTGATATTTTATTGTTTTTATGATTATGTCTGTCTATGCACTTATAATGGTTATTATAAGAAAAACCTACAAAATACTTTTTTAAATAACACATAAAAAATTTTACGTAACGGGGCTTTAAGCTACATAAGTTGGAAGTCCTCCTATATTTTTCTATATATGTTTCTAAAAAGCTATTTTTATAAATGTGAAATAACATTTTAAATATGTTAAAATAATAATTACTACATATTTCTAGTAAAAGCCGACCTTACTATAAAAAAGAAGAAAAAAAAACCATCTAGGCGTAATTGATTTGTACCGGTAACATTAATTATTTTAACACGAAAACTAATCGGACGAACACAAGTACTTAAGCTGTGGAGCAGATGCTCACTTCTTGGTTTTAAACAAAGCAATTAAAATAATTATACAGTAGTATTATTTAAGGCCAAGCAGGCGCACAGGCGTGTGACTGTAAGCGCAACAGGTTGTGGGTTCGACTCCGACCTCGAGTCGGAAATGAAATATTTAACATTTTAATCTTCTCGCTCTAGTAACGAGGCAAGGCGTGCCGTTCAGCTCTGTTACTCAACACGCAATGCCTCCAGAATTCTACATAAATATTTCACTTCTTCCAGTGGGGATGGAACCCACAGCCGTCGTCTTATACTCACACCCATGTGCCGCTGCGCCATGACAGCCTCATTATTTATATTCATTATTATTTATATTTTTTATTGGTGGTCCCCGCAGGGGGTGCCCTTTCAGCCGTTGACACTTTCTCACAGGCAACCACTCAGTGCTTGCTCATTCTTCAGGGACAGAGTACCCTCTTCCCTACCCAACCGGTGTAGCTGTAAAAGTTAATAGGGCTAACAGCAATTCCAACAATTCGAAAAAAAAATCTTTATTGGTATATCTAAAGTTTAGTTTGACAAAAGGTAAAGATAAAATAGCTAATGTAATAGCTACTTTTAGCTTTCCGCTATACTCTCACATATAGCAGAGTAGGCAGAGTGAACCTGGTAATCAAGTGTTAAGACACTCCGTTTTCATTAAGAAACTTCCATTGCTCACTTTCCGCCAAATTCCGCTGGACGCATTGCGTGTTGAGTGACGGTGTTCCGTCATTTCCTCGTTACTAGACCTAAGGAAAGAAAATATGAATTAATTTGAACCCACAGCCTGTAATTTTTACAGTAACATGCTTGCGCCCCTGCGTCGCGAATGGCTTCATGAAATCTAATATTATTTAAATACTGACAAGTTTATAAGATTCGATCGAGCTTTAAGCTTGTTTTTTTCACACATACGTATTCGTATATTCTTTTGTCTATCCCGACCGTTGATAATATAAATATATGTATATTTTTTACAGTTAAATACCCAGTTTAGAGAATAAAATACCTCACCTTACGTACAAACATACAAACAGCAATATATTGAATATAATTAATAAAAACGGAGGTAGCCATAAACACGACTTACTATTATTTTATATATATGTTACTAAGAGACTCTTGAATCAGACGGTAATTGCTTAAGTGGATTCATTCAACGATTTTTTATAATGTTTTTTTTTTACTTTTAACAAAAAATACTTAAACTTGTAGTGTTAAGATATATATGATTATATTGAAGATGTTTGAAGAGTATTTTTTTATTTACTTTTATTGATAGATTACTTGAATTTGTATGCTGATACCCGTCTTCAAATATAATATTTGAATGAAATATATGTAGTTTTATATTTTTTCTTTCTTTAGCTTTGGTTTGTATTGTCTTAGCTGCAAGCTGTTTTTCGCAAATAGCGGTGTAGGCAGAAGGAAGCTGGGAAATGAGATTTCATATACTTAATTCCAAAGTTCTCAGTTAAGTATTAAGAACTAAGTTTGTTAATTTTAACAAATAGAACGGTAGGGGGAACTTGGGAACCCAGTGTTAAGACACTTCGTTCCATTCTCCACTTTTATCTGAATGTTGAGTGGCGGTTCCGCCACTCAATTTGAGTTCAGAGCGAAAAAATAAAATATAATTTCCTCGTGTAGGAATAGACCTCAACCTGTCGAACTTACACTCACACGCTTATAACCCTGAACGATGACTAGCATAGGAAAAATAGAGAAAACAAAGAGTTGTTTGCTCTATTTTTTACATAGTAAATGTGACAGAAAGCTAGGAGCCTACTATTTTACATATATATATATATATATATATATATATATATATATATACATTATATTTTTGTACCTGTTTTAAATAAATATTAAGTAGCCAAACCAAGAGAGATCATTGCATGGATTTTTTACGTTGCCAGATCAGGAAGTAGAGATAACTAGTGTTAAGACACTCCATTCCCTATTTTCCGCCAAATTCTGGAGGCGTTGCGTACTAAGTGGTGGAAGCGAAGAAATGTAAATATTAAATATTTCATTTATTCGAGTCGGAATCGAACCCAATATACATAAATTAATTAACTAAAATTATAATAAAGTAAAAATAAAATGTTTAATCTACTTAATTACATACTTAAGAAGATGGAGAGCTGTAGGTTCCGCTATTTTGTATAAAATGTCTCACTACATCCTAAAATTACAACAAATCCGTAAACATAAAAAGTAAATATATATTTTTCTTAGAATTGCATCGAATTTGGTTCAACAAATATCATATGGCTAATTCTTTCTTATAATTCCATGTTGAGTGGACTATAACAATAAAATATCCGTTTACTTTAATACTACAAATTTAATAATAATACTGTGAATGTAAAATTATTCGATTCACCTTTAGATCTTTAAATTTAGCACATTTTATTAAAAAACTACGTCAATAATAAATGTCACTATGGCACAGTGGATTAGCGACAGACAGTAAACGTGTCAAGGTTGTAGGTTACATTTCCACTCGAAGGAATGAATACCTCAAATTTTATATTCTTTGCAAAAAAATTATATTATTCAAAGTGGTAGACATATTCTGAACCAATTTTATTTCATTCTATATTCATAGTATATTGCTTTTTTTTTATGGGAAAGGACAAGGCAAACGAGCGTTCTGGTCACCTGATGGTGATCACCGCCGCACACGACCCCTTGCAACACCAGAGGAGCCACAGGTGCGTTGCCAGCCTTGAAGGTGGAGATGAAGGGAACCGGGGCCCGGCATTACCTAATGCGAAACGCAGTGGCAAGGGCCACTACTTCACGCCGGTTTTAAATGTCGGGGGTGGTATTAAATCCGGTCGAGTCTGCCCATGCGCGTTGCCATTACTGGCGACGTGGGTAAACGTAGGTAAACCTAGGATAGACACAATAATAAGAATTTCTTTTAATTTCATTCTCTCATGAATTATCCCGATGGGAACGAAACGCGCGTTAAAAGTCACGCATTATACCGCTATGCCACAATGGAATTAAAAACCGACCATCTTAAACATCTATATTATTAATTATCTTTCGATGCTTTTAGATTGTTATGTCAGTCTACTTTCAGTTATTATCATTCAATTAAACAAAATTAAATCCAACCCATATTCAGTATTAACGAACAGCAACATCAAACGTGACTCGCATCGCGTACTCCAAAAAAACCATACGATTGCAAAACGAAATCAAGCTAATTCATAATGCGTCTCGAATCACGAATTCACAACTAAGGCCTAATAGAGCTTTCATTATATCATTTTCAATTACTTACTGAAATTAATTTAACATCCTTGAACAATGTTTGACAGACGAGGTCGGCTAAGAGAAAAAAAAGCGCCGGCTAATTATTCGTCCCATCATATCTTGAGGTTTATTATCTTTATTACGTCACGAACGATGTTCAGGATTACGATCTGGTCTTGTATATAATAGGTCAGTCCGACTCCTCTAAGCACAGTTCAACGTGAGCTTTACATTTGGTAGTACCTCCACCGGCCTAAATATGAAATTGGTAATTTTATTGCTGTGAATAGTTGTTTAATTGGGATTAATCATTTAATCTCCTTTAAAACATATTTTTAATCTACTCAATCAAATATTGTTTTCTTTCGTGGGTTATTTCCTAATTTAAAAAATAATTTGTATTTCAGTTTGTTGTTGCTGCTTTAATCGCTGTTGCGTCTGCTGGTCGTCTTGAACATCTTGAGCGATCTTATCTTCCACCTGACAACAGCGCCCATGGTGGTTTTAATGGAGCTGCTTCTAAGAGCTTTGGCTCCAATGGAGGTTTTAACTCTGGAAGCTCTGGATTAAATAGCCAAAGTTCTTTTGGATCCAGTGATCTGGGTTCAAATGGATTTGGTGCTAACGGACATAGTTCCAATGGATTTGGATCAAATGGAGGCAATTCCAATGGATTCGGTTCCAATGGACACAGTTCCAACGGACTTAGCTCCAATGGCTTCGGATCCAACGGTCTCAGCTCCAATGGATTTGGCTCTAGTGGGCATAGCTCTAACGGATTTGGTTCCAATGGAAACGGTGCCAATGGTCACAGTTCTTTCGGCTCGGCTCAAGGCTCAAATGACTTAAGCAGCTCTGGTTCTCTGTCCAACCAATATCTGCCTCCTTTCCAAAGATCTTCCGCTGCTGCCTCTAGTGGCTTCCCTGGATCTTCCAGCCAATGTAAGTAAAATATTTAATATTTCATTGTTAATATTATATATTAGATTTGAATTTTGATAAACTCCACAAAATTAATTTTTAAATATATTTAGTCCAGCTTACTATATATACTTATTATAATGCTATATTTCCTTCGTGAAAACTTACTTACTTTTTAAAGTAAAATAAATCATATAATAAAAAAAAATTAAATATTACAAATCTTATTTCATTTTGCAGCTGGAGCTAGTCAACAATACAGCCAGGGTTCTCAATACTCTGTACCCAGCAGCAACTACGGTGTTCCCGCTGGTCCATTGTCTCTTGGAGCCTCCAGTGGATCACCTTTCGGTTCTCCAGCCTTTGGTCAGCAATCTTCCATTGGCCAGCAAGCTTCATTTGGTCAGCAAGCATCTCTTAGTCAACACGGGTCTTTCAGCCAGCCTCAAGGCGCTGCCAGCCGTCAGTACTTGGCCCCCAAGTCCTCATCTCCTCAAAACATCCCTCAACAACCTTTTGATGAGCAAACTGGCTACCATTATTAATAAGCCAACAATTTTACTCAATTTGTAAATGTGTTCATATATAAAATAATAAATAATTGATTTTAATCTAATATTTTGTTTCATTTTATTTTCTACAAATAGTTATGTTAGAAGTCAATAATTAATTTATTAATCATAAACTAAAAATACCTGGATAGGCAGAGAGGACCTGGGAACGTAGTTTTACGACACAGCCTTATCATTAAGACATTTACATTTCTCATTTTCCGCCGAATTTTGGAAGAGGGGAGCGTTTTGAGTGGCGGAACCCAACGCCGCACTTTGCCTCCACACCTAAGCGAAGAAGTTAAAATATTTCATTTTCTCGAGTGTGAATCGAACCTACAACCGGTTGCGTTTATAGTCACACGCGCCACTACAGGCCGTAATTAATATAATAACCTTAAATTAATATAATGAAATAAAAATTGTGTTGATGTATGATACAATCAAACTAGCAGCGGATAAATACCAGCTAATGATGATAAATGGTAAATGGCACTTTAAGCTATTTTTTTGTATAAAGCTCATTTATACAGGAACTTTTGTTCCAATGTCAATTATAAACTGTACCACCGTTACTTTTTACATTTATGTATATTTATCCTTGAAATTTTAAATCCACTTTCAACTTCCAATATAATTAATTTAAGTTCAGCTTCAAAAGTAATTAAAATACAATTAAAATCTACTACTCTTCTTCACCAGGAACTACAATTAACAATTATTCAAGGTGGTTTTTAACAAGTATTTTTCTTAATCAATATTCAAATTCATTAGATTCAAACAATAAAAATGCAAAAAGAATATAAGTAGAATAGATAAAAGGGAAAAAGAATAATTATAAATTTGAGTTCCATTGCTTAACACATCAAAATTTCGTTTTAACATTAGGTTTCCCCTGCCTACCTTGCTATTTGCGGGATACAGCGTGAAGATAAACAAGATGATAGATGATATAATAAAAACAGAAAATATAAAGTTTTTCTGTCATGTGTCCTTTTTATTAAAAAAACTACATAGAAATACTTATCAATTCTCTAAATACCTATATAATACGTATGTACCCTTTCACATGCGTTTTTTTAGCTATACGCTGTGTCCTAGATATAGCGGGATAGGTAGAGGGAAGCTAGTGTTAAGACACTCCGTTCCCCATACACGAATACATATTTAAAACACCCAAAAATTTCTTCTATATATTGGAAGTAGTTTCTTCGATAAATTGGAATATATTTCACTTTATTAAGTCTCAATGCGGCGCTCTATCCTACGCTTTGTCTTGTTACCGGAGCGAGGATAGAAATTAAAATAATGAATTACCCAAAGTGGGTATCAAACCCATAACCGTCGCGTACTGTCAGACACTGTACCGCTGTAGCCAGACAAGACCTGTGCGATATTTAATAGTTACGTTTGCCTGCATTCAATATATGAGCAAAAACGAATTTAGTATAAATTGCTTGTTTTATTTGTTATAAAATGTATATAAAGTTACACAATTTCCATGGTTTTAATATTAAGTTTTTTTTTCGACGAATTTTACGAAAATAATACTGTTGAATATCCAACGTGGCTGATATAAAGATAGGCTGTTTAAGTCTAGCTATTCAAAATCTATATAATAAAAGGAGATGACTGAGTTAAGACGCACAGCCGAAACCGCTAATAGTAGACACCTGATATTTGGACAGATATTTATTTTCATAATGTGAACACGCACTAAGTAGGGATTTTGAAAACCCTAAAGGGATGAAAGAGGTTTAAATTTTGTATGGAAAAATCTTTTGAATTGAAAATTTTAAAATAATCGGCACCGATTTTTAATAAATTTTAAACTAAGACTCTTAAAAATGATGACACGAATAATGCTCGAGCCAACAACTAGCGCTTTTACAGCGAGATTCTCCATTTTAATTAATAGAAAACACAATGCCAACCAATTACTCCATTATTTTTATTTTTTAAAAGCTTATAAGATTTTCTCATAACAATTTCGAACCCACAACTTCGAGGGACGTACAAACTACACCAAAACTCTTCTGCAAATAACTAACTAACGAACGAGAAATAAAAATGACTTCATTTCAAAAAATTTAACATAGCTTTTTTCACAATACAGTAATATAAATAGAAACGATAACGATGTTTTACATCACACTCTCATACAAAATTAGCGGCAGCTATTAAAATTTTGTTACAGTTCATTCTTCAAACTTGTTTCGAATTGAGGAAGACTGTACCTGTTACGTTTTTTTTTTTATTTTTATATATATATTTTTTGTTTTAGTTGTTATTAATTAAAGCTTCCTTGGTTGGTGAACCAAAAAAAAATTTGAGTTGATTGAATACGTCATCCTAATATTTATTAAAAATAAATTTGGTGGGTCTATACACGGTAGTCTTAGCGCAGGGCCACAAACGTGTAACTTTAAATTTAAATTAAACTAACTTCTTCCTTCATAATAAGATAGTTATAAATACATTTTAAATGAAACTCTCTAACTGGATTGATCTCATACATTTAATGTTATACATTTCTGGAAATCTAACGTTTCTAGTACCCTACATTAGTTCGTGGTCAAACATGGTGATAGACTGAGGTTGCCATTTTTCTTTGTCCATTTGGCATATTGATATAAATATTATATCAAATTACAGCCAATGATTTCATAATTGTCGCGTACTGCCCTGGATTCTTGCAGAATGAGCTGACTGTATCTTGCCCTCTGGTATTCTGGTATTGAGACTTCAAAGATCTATTGGTGGGTGATCTCAGGTGGCAGAGAGTTTCTAACAGTGTTTTCTACGGAAACTAGGATGTTATTATATTTCAAAAGTCCCCCGGAGCCTTCGAGGGATATATCTGTTCTCCCTACATTAGAGAGATCTATTGGTTAATCTCACCACCATCCTACACAGCTATCTAAACTAAAAAACTTATTTGTAAAATTATAAGATTCTTGGCCTTCTATGCGGCTTAAACTGTGCCTTCTGGGTTATATATACTAATGTTATATACTATTTACTACTAATACTACCTGTACATAGCAGGGTTTATTTGGTCGAACGCACTTATCTCAAGAACTACCGTTTCCATTTTTGTATATTAGATTGTCTATTTTAATCGGGAAAATTTATAAATTATATTGACGTGAATTGTTCCTATATAACCTATACTTGCGTTCATAGTTTCCTCTAAATGGCTCATGTACCACACAAAACTTATAGTTATTTTTACTTACAGATGCGAACATGGCCGCATATTAAAATCCAAACTACGTGCATGTGTATTATTTCAAATTATTTTGAATAGTTAGTGTCTTCGATTACCATTCTGGAGGATGTTAATCATTAAAACACATTTTTAATTTTGAAACTCTTTATTCAAAGGTATTTATTTCCACAACCTGTACACTCTATCTTTAACTTCGACAGAGAGAATAGAAAACAATCAATAATGCGTAAAGTAAAAAATAACTATTTCTAGAACGCAAAAAATCTCGAAATGATGCAAGAATGTACATATTATAATGGTCCAATTTCCTCGGTCACACGAAACAAGCACCCTCAGCGGCGTCGCACGTTCTATGACCTTAACATCACCTTGATATCATTACGTACGTGAGCATCTTATGTAGAGACATTTCTTAATAATTTATGTATACTTGTTTTGACTTGTGGCGATGTCTGTATTAGTTTTTTTTTAATTTTTATTTCTCAGCAGTGACAACCTAATGTCAACATTGAATGTTGCTTGGCTAAACTCAACGCTGCGTTTCGCCTTATGTGTTTCCATTCCGCCGCCTATGTTTCCTATTTGCTATATTTTTTATGAAATTCACCTCATAATCGATAATCTATTATATAATTATGATATTTAGAAAAAATAAAAGAATAAAACAATTTTACATTACAAAATGTGTGCATATGTTACCAGAGCGAGAAAATGAAAATATTAAACTTTAACTTTTTTAATTTTTTTACTAAAATGGGTATCAAACCTATACCTATCCACATCTATGCCCCTGTACCATGATGGCCTTTACATTATATAAGCAATATTTTAAAATATAAATAGTTGTGATTCGGGTCTTAGCATATTATAAGTCAGAGTTTTAGTATGTTATACATAAATAATGTAATGATCAGCTTCACGCTGTATCCCGCACAAGGCAGATTAGGCAGAGGGAACCTCGTGTTAAGACACTCCATTCCCAACTTTCCGTCGATTTCTGGAAGCATTGCGTTTTGAGTGGCGGAACTCATATATAACGCGGATAATTATTAAGTGTCGGCTTATTCATCTTGGAAATAACATAAAATGAAAAAAGCTTTTTTAAAAACTAAATTTAACAAAAGCTTTCAGGGGCTGTAGCGAAAAAAAATCAGTAGTGTTTTTTTTTCCTCACGTAATTTTAAAACTACTGGTATTTATATAAGACAATCTATGAAAGATTTAAAAGGTTAGCGTGATAACAACTTGTTAAGAGACTTGTACCATGAAACAGTAACTCAAGCTTAACATCCCTAGTGGGATAGTCAGAGACAACTTTTCCATCATAAATCTTTCTTGCCATTCTTTCATTACTCATACATTCGACGTGCCCAAACTAGCTGAGCGCGTTCTTCTTCATTCTCAACGTGATATCCTCGTTAATACCTGCCATTCTGTGTATCTCTTCATTTGCTTCTTTTAGCATTGGATCGATCAACTCAGGTCATTCCACATATCCTGAGATGAAGAGATGCAACTCCACGGTATTCATCTTTCTTTTGATGAAGAGAGTGACCCGTTGCTATCTTTTCTTTGCTTAAGTCTCAAAAAATAACGCTCCAATAAAACTTATTATTATATTACTTAGATTTACCTTATAAATATATATTATATATTTACATTTTTATAGAAAGAATTCGCACCTCCAAGCTCAAGGATCCAGTGTCATCGCCGTTAACTGTCTCTTAATTATGCTATTACATACTTTTTGTTT
This sequence comes from Heliconius aoede, assembly GCA_037355905.1. NCBI lineage: Eukaryota > Metazoa > Arthropoda > Insecta > Lepidoptera > Nymphalidae > Heliconius > Heliconius aoede. Next base: position 1,195,229 of record JBAIZZ010000243.1, on the reverse strand, counting down.
CATATAAAAACGTACGCGAATTCCATGTTACGTACAGTTCGATTGCATTCATTGAAATAAGTGAACAGTGAAAAAAAATTATCAAAATGCATTTATTGGTGAGCATTTCCACTATATATTTTTTTAGAAATTCTATTTAAATCAGGTTAGGTCTACAATTAAATCTAAGTAATAGTAGTTAATACTTTCATAGTTAAAAACGTTAGATATATTAAAAATAAACCAATATATCTATATTTAAAATTTTCTTATATTATTTTTCTTTTTATTTTAATAGGTTCTCTGCTTTATTTCTTATATAGCACGGCAGGCAGAGAGAAGCTACTGTTCCTCCCAATCTCTCCGTTTTCCCACTTTCTGTCAAATTTTCATTTTCAGTGACGGAACTAAACACCGCGAATTATTTCGTAAGCACAGCAAATATTAAGTAATTAATTCCTAGTAGGAATAGAACCCATACGCGTTGCGTTTATTCTAATATTATTTCTAATATCACGATACTTTATTCTAGATAATCGCATCCACAATCCTTGCTGTTTCATCAGCAGCTCAACTTCCTTCTGCTACTTATCTTCCCCAAGGCAGCGCAGGGTCCGGATCTGGTGGCTTTGGAGGTGCTGGAGCTGGAGGCAGTGGTGGCAGTGGAGTCGTCGGGTCAGGCAATGGCAATACGAGAGTCCAGCAAGAAGTGGAGAAGCACGCAGAAATTCTGAAATTAGATCAGGACATACAAGATAATGGTGAGTCACTTGGTTAGGTAATATTGATAATTTTAAAAATAGTCAAAGATTTTTTTCTTTAATAACAAATAAAGCTTATGCAATTTGTATAATTTATCTAACTTCAGATAATTATTTTATTATAAAGTTATATATATATATATATATATATTTTCCTATAATATAATTACCTCGGTTTCCAATTTCATCTCCTTATAATATTATATTGTAAGAAAAGTTATCAAACCCACCAACGTATCTAACGTATCTTTCCAAAATAATTTTACTTTTAAAATATTTTATAGCACATTTAAACTACTTTACTATCTTATAAATTTTATAAAAGTATATTTTAAATGATGTACATTGACATTTTAAAGTACACGTATTTTAAAATATTAACTTTAGGTAAAATGTTTCTCTGTAAATATATAAGTGACCTTATTTTTAATATCTCACTGTATCTCATAGAACATTGCAGGCAAAGAGAATATAGTATTAACATTCCATTCTCCGTCTAGTAATTGTCCGTCCGTGTGAGAAATGCATGTTAAATAGCGAAAGTCAACACCATATTTTATGCCGTTTTATTTCTAAATTAATTTTTACATCATTTAAAATATTTAAAAATATTCCAGGTTTCCATTACTCATATGAGACATCAAACGGCATTCAAGGTGAAGAATCTGGGGACGTGAGCCAAACTCGTGGTGGATTCGCCTACAAGGGTGATGACGGCAAGATCTACTCTATCACCTTTACCGCTGGTGAAGATGGGTACAGGCCTCAAGGTGATCACCTCCCTGTGCCACCTCCAACTCCCGAGGAAATCCTCTTGGCTTTGAAGCAAAATGAACGTGATGAAGCCGCTGGTATTTTCGATGATGGCAAGTTGCAACTATTTTTCAATTTAGCAAACGGAAAGCTTATAATGAAATAATATAATCAGAAACAAATTAAAAGTATTAAGCTACATTGTTTAAAAATAATACGGTATATAAATAATAATAAAATTGATTGCTTGAGTTAACTAGAACAAACATTTAAAGAGTAAATTATATTCATTTAATCCTAACAATTAGGCATTAAAATATATTAGAATATAAATATATGAATTTTCATACTAATTATTAAAAACTTCCAACACAATAAGCAAGCAAACAAACAAAAGTCTATAGAATTTTATAGTATTTCTCCACACTTAGGTTAAACATTTTTATAAAAAAGTAACTAGATAAGAAAGAGCGAAAGATTGTATCTTTAAATGGCTTTAAATAATTAAAAACTAAATCAAAATCGCTTCATTCGCTTGGGAGTTATGACAAGTACAGACATGAACAGAATCGTGAAGATTATAACATGGCTGGCTCTTTTGTTGTCGAGGGTTAAAAATATTTAATATAGTTAAAACTTTGTTAAATAAAATAAACATTATAATTAATTTAAATCTACAAATAGGCAAGTACCACCCAGAAAATGACAACCAAGGCAGCCAGGGAAGCTCAGGAAGCTTGGGAAGTCAAGGGAAACCAGGATCTGGAGGTTTCGGTTCAGGCAACCATCAAGGCAGCTACAATCCTAGCTCCGGATATTCTTATTAATTTTATACCCCGTGCCATAATTATGTAATCTATAAAAATCTGTATAGTGTAAATCTTCATTAATATTCTGTATTCTTACTAATAAAACTCTTTTGACAATATTTTTTTTATAATTATATGTAAATATCCTACTTATCCTGGTCCTGGTGCTGGTAGTTGATGGCGACCTCGTGGCGATTCATACGATATTAGGAATTTTAATTCTTTGAAAAGTATATGTTGCAATGTTAATTTAAGTGAATGTGAATGAACAAATATATTCGTTATTATTCGTCGCCAAAGCTATATTAATTGAAGAACAAATCTAAAAGTAAACAGGTTGATTTTCTCAAAAAGCTCCAAACAAATTGCCATAAAATAAAAGCGAACTGTTCATTGAATCATATTGGTAAGCTTCTTCACATATCGTATCGTTTTAAAAGAATTCAATGCTTTGCGCTATATTTCTAATATTTACATATATAATATGTAATAATTCTTTCTCGCAATGGACTCTCAACTTTTTTCATATTTCAAAAATAAATCAATAATTATTATGTGTTTCTATATTTTTGGAGAAGAAGTATTTTTTTTAAACGCTTTAGGCAATACACAAAAGGACTTAATAATAATAAAAAATATAAAACATCAAATTATATATAAAAAATATTTTTTTATTCATAGAATAAATAATATATCCATTCACTGGAATCGTAAAACTAAGTACGGATTATTATCACATTTACATTTTGTTGATCATAAGAGTAAGCTAGCATCCAAACACTTGTTCACATCAAGATATAACTAGAAAAAGAAGACAGAAAACCTAATTTAGCCTAAACTATAAAAAAAACATATAAACCAATATAAAAAGATTAGCCTCTTATTAAAGATAAGGTAAGATAAAAGATAATTTTTCACGTGTAAACAAGTCATCAGATATGCTTTTTAGAATTTGTAAGGGCGGAATCCGGCTTGGGGACGCGCGAAGTTTGGCTGTGGTACGAAGGCAGCGCCGCCACCGTACTTGCCTGGGTTATATGAACCTGGAAATATATAAATCATATTATAGTTTCTTACTAGACCGACTTGTAACTATACATAATAAAATCTAAGAACATGAATTTGAGTCACTTAAACTTTACTTAAGTATATAATATTCCTGTGGCTTCACCACTATAAACGTAGATTAAGATACTTTTTAATGTCACATTTTTAAACCTCTAGCAGCCATTGCATGTCGAAAGACGAGATCTTACACCTAATCTATCTATATCCTTAATTATTCCATAGTAAATATATGTATCTATCTATCTATCAATATCTATCTCAACCTTTACTGAGTGACAATTGGACTGGCGAACCTGGGAAGATGGGAATTGAACCCACAAACTACGCGCGTACAGTCGCGTTTACAGTCCCATACGTTTAATGTTATGCCATGTCTCGCTTTAAAAAAGCACAAACACATCTCACGCTATTAAAGTGATTGCATTTTACAAAAAAAAACTTATTTAATGCTTTATCCATTATTTGATCATTCATTCACTGTGTTTTATTCACACGTTCTTTTTTATTCATAGTTTATATTTACATACAAATGAGTTAATAGTTTGTCTGTAGATTTGAATTTTTTTTTAAGTAGACATCTAAAATTGAGATCGTCTCGTTGTGGGATGTGGGTTCGATGCTCACTCGGGAGAATTATGGTGAAACTCAACGCTGTGCGTTGCCTTATTGCAAAACGAGGAATTGAATATATTAAGCAATTTATTTCCTCGAGCAGGAATCAAATCCAAAACCATGGCGTATAACGGCCTCAAGACGCAATATCTTTACAATTGGGCAAACAGCGTGGAACGAAGTGTCTTAACACTCTATGAGAAAAAGGTTGCAGTCATATTTAATAGATATATACAAGTGCAACATTTCTCATACACGCAAGTATACATTGATGTGTGTATGTATAGTCAGCGTAACCATCTAAACTAAACCTTTCCCAGACTCTAGCGCTTGTGTAAAACAGGAAAGGTCATATGTTACGCCGTAGAGCTATCTAGGTTGTATTCCACCTAAAGTATTCATTTCTCTTAGAGATATTAGCAAAACCTAAAGCAGTTTGTATATTTGATATTGGTTTATTATTCTTATTTATTTTTTAAAGTTAAAGATATAGAAACTTAACTTAACTTAAGTTAATGTAAATTTTGTTTTTTTTGTGTAAGTCTGTAAGATTCCCGCTCGGAGGATTGAAGGCTGCATAAAACTGCATTATTACTTTAAAAAATGTTAAATGTTGTAATTTTACAAGGAAGCCATGAAAACTGATATGCCATATACATGAAATACTTTGCCAATTTTTTTAAATAGAATAAAAACGTATGGATTTATGCAATTATACGCATCAACAGGTATTTGAACCTGTAATCACCGAGATAATAGAAGTGCATTTATAGTAAATTGAATGATTCATTGTAAGGTCAAATATTGCGAAGTCTTCGATCCAAGATACAAAGCTCACAACTCTTAACTAATTCTCATGCATGTACATTACGCAAGAAACAAACGCGATTTCTGAACAAAATCTGAATGTAAAAGTCTCCAAACGGCACACAAAAAGATCAATTAACACATAATTATAATCAATGAAATTAAAATTTATTTGAAATCATAGATTCGAGGTCGTCGTGGTGCTTGTGACTGTAAGCGCAAGAGTTGTCGGTTCGATTTCCTTTCGGAGAATTTCTATAATAATTCCAAAATTTCCACTCATTTTAACAAACACTATGAATATATTTTCATTTCATTTTCTAATTGAGAATCTAACCTACGTCCTATCTGATACATTACAACATTAAATAAATAATATTAAAGTCAATTAACCCTAATTATGTTTTGTGGGTGCGGCTGTAGGTGTTATATGGTGTAATCTCGCGAACAGGTGTTTTAGAATCATCTATCAAGTATTAAGGTCAACGTGTAGTTCTGGTTTGTAATCTTCGCCTAAATGTTAGTCTCTAAATTGATTTCTGCGAAAGGCTTTTAAGATATTCTACTTTTTTGTTTTATAATACAACTATCTATTTACAGATTAAATTTATTTGTGTATTTCTTTTGGATGTTACGTCATTTTATATTAAAGTGATGTTTGTTTTTGTTTTATAACGTGATGGGTGAAGTAAAAAAAAATTTCCATGAATGGGCATCGAACTCACGGGCTCTCATTATAATACTTTACTTATCTTTGTATGAAAAAACATATGAAAAAAACCGTTCCCTACTTTTTGGAATCTTAGATTTGACAAAACGATTAAAGTCCCGGTCAAATTTTTTAACGAGACATTGATTGTTGTATAATGAAACTCAGCACCACGCTTTGTCTTGTTATCAAAACAAGGATGGGAAAATAATTTCATTCCTATAATGAAAATCGAACCCACAACCATCAAATAGATTTGATTCACAAATTACTTAATAAGTAAATTTTGCATAACAAAAACTTACCGTCATCAATGATACCAGCAGCTTCATCACGAGCGTTCTGTTCTAAAGCCTTCAGGATAGCTTCAGGAGTTGGTGGTGGTGTTGGGAAGTGAGCACCCTGGGCCTGGACTCCAGCTTGGCCGGCTGTGTAGCTGACTGAGTAGATCTGACCGTCGTCACCGGTGTATTGGAAACCACCTTGAGCTTCTATACCGTCGACCTGGAATTCAATATAAAGGATCTTTGTAGTAAAATTTTATACAAATTTTGGTGAAATATAATGCCCCCGAGTGGGAATCGAACCCATAACCGTGGAATTAACGTGTATGTTTTCCGATCCTTTCAAAATATGAAGAAATGAAATATTGAAGAGTCAATCACAATAAAACACATCTCTAACGTCATTCATTCTATAGAATTACTGTCATCATAAATTATTATAAACTAATAATTTATTGCCTACAAAACTTCTATATAGAAAGAAGTGGTGAAATAATTCACTTAAATCACACACAGATGACACAAATTACACAAAATATTTCCAAATTATGTACATATTTAATAATTCTTCTTGTATTTTTATTTTGAATTTAGTATTATTTACTTATTCAAAGGAACAGTTTGATTTAGTATTAAATTTGGTATTATCATTTGTTTTTTTTTTATTTTTTTTTGGGCTCAATCTCAGCTCTGGGGAATAATTTAATTTAATATATAAGTTTTTGTATGAAATACGATACATTCTACGTGGCCGAGAAACCTTTGACAGGTATAATAAATAACATGAAGCAATATAGCCTATATTAATGGCCTTCCTGTATAAACGGACTATTCAATATAAAAATATTTTTTTCAATTGAAACTTGTACTTCCTGAGATTAGCGTTTCCAAGCAAACCAACTCTTCAGATTTATTATATAAGTTTATATAGATTTTATAAATAGCCCCGCTCTGCCTTGTCACCGCGAACGATACAATGAAAATATTAAATATTTCATTTCCTCGACAGGAAATCGAACCCGCAACCTGGCCTCTATAATGATAATCGATACATGTAATAAGTAATTTAGTTGACTTCTTCACTATAATTAGCCACACGTGTCAAACAAGTTGCGATACATCGATCTAGTTGACCTGCATTTTTATGTAAATATTAGTTCGAAATATTTTAAGATTAATGAATAGATCATTATAATTTAATATAAATTATTATTTAATTTTGTTAAAGAATTGAGTGTGTTGCTTCACGCTGTATTCTGCATGTAGCAGAATAGGCAAAGGGAACCTGGGAACGAAGTGTTAAGACGTTTTATTTCCCCACTTTCCACCGAATTCTGGAGACACTGCGTGTTGAGTGCCTCATTACTAGAGCAAGTTTCTATTTATTTAAATAAAAAATTACAAACTAAATTTATAAATCTTAATGAGGTAACTAACATTCAGTTTTCTATACATCAATCAACCCATCAATTTATCAAACGAGACAGTGCGGTATATGAAGCAACACTGGGATGGTGTTATATCTAAAAATATTTGCAACCTTTGAAATGACCGATGCCCTTTAGGTGAACGTACATCTAAATACTAACATACGTATGTGTAAAGTATAGATCTAGATTTTATTTTATCATAATTACAGGCATTGTATCGAGAAATAATTAATGTAAAATAGACTGAGGTGTCAAGTTTTATTTGACAATTTCGACTTGGCTGTTCTTGGCACCTTGGTTTTATTACACTTTCACTCTGTATCCAGGCACGTAATGTCTCGAAAATTGATTGAAAGTGCCTGCCTACCCTGCTAAATGCGTGATAAGGTGAGAAATATTAAAAGTCGTAAATCGTAAAAGTTACATCTCTATCAAAAAGCTTACCTCGCGTCCTTCTTCTTGAGCTTTGATGCCATTTTCAGTTTCATAGCTATATCTGTATGAATCTTCTTTCACGTCAGAATCGTACGCGAGTATACGCGCGTTCCTCTCGTAGGCCGCTTGGGGACGGTTCGACTGTTCCGGGTAAGGAGAGAAGGCGGCGGCGGCGAGGCCGAAGAGAGCGGTGGCTACGATGAACTGGAAAAGTAATATATATATTTCAATATTAGGTAAAAAATCTTTATTTTTTAAGTTCAATTTCAGATATTATATCCCGTTCATAGTGAGATTTTAAAGATATTTTAACATTTGAGTAAACAAAATTAATCGCTTTACTAGGAAAAAACACGGCGTTTAGTTTCGCCAGTCAACACAGAATATCTTTACTTTATATGCTTGAAATTTTTACATTTTTGATTTAGTTGAAGTGATAAATATTTCACATTCTAAACGTGTGTTTGAGAAAGAAACATAAATAATAATTCTTATTATACTTATCTGTGAGAATATGATTATCTTTTGAAGTTTAAGTGCGTTTCAAAATGAGAAGCTATATAACTAAGTATAAGTTGTTAACTATTAAGAAATGATATTATATGATTTTTGCAACAAACGACGGATATGTTGGGTAAAAAGAAGCTTGTGACAGACATTCTTGTATCTATTTTGCATATTATTTATTCTACACTACGCTTTATGCTAAAACTTGCGTCCAAAAATTAAATCAAAAAATAATAATTTTTGGAATCTTCATTTTTTTAACATTCTTAGGATCGACGTCCGCAATTTAAATAAAATATAAAATATTAAAAATATATATAGATATTTAAATTTCGAAATTTGAACCCGTAAGTATACATCACTGAGCCATAATGGTGTAAAACAAGCGCAATTATTTAAAAAATCTGCTACTGTTCCCACAATTTATCAACATCTCGCTTTATCTCGAATGCAATAGGTATTCATTGTTTATATCAACCCTGAAAACTCATATAAACGACTTCAACGAACGATTTTTAACGTTAACTACTACGGTATTAGGTTAAGTTTGAAATTAATGTATAAAGCGTATTTAATACTATTTGATTTGATTATAAGCAGGAAACACGACATTGACACATGCAAATTAATATTTTTCCCAGAGGGTTTTTTCGTAGATTATTGTAATATATATGCTGTATACAAAAGTCAAAATTACATATATTTGGTTAACATTAATAATATTTTTAAAAAAATGTTTTAATGATGATCTATAATTATAAAAAGGAAAGAAGTAGAACAATTAAGGTTGAACTTCTCTTTATAAATAAATACTATAAATTTGGCTTAATAAAATTAGGCGATCTCTGGAGTAAATTCAGAAAACTACTGTAGAAAAATAAAAATAGTAAATAACAGATATTTTAATATTTTAATACTTCTTAATAGGAAATAAAAAAAAAAGTGTTTTTACTATGTCTCTAAAACTTAGTCAACTAGCCGAACTAAACGGCTTATAATTGATTTTTTTTCTTTCCTGTGTGAGTTCGATTCTTTACTTACAAAGGCACTTTTTACATAATTAGTAATAAAAAAACCGGCTGTGTTTAAATATAATGATTGTTTTTACAAAGTACTTACGATAATTATTTATAAAATATACAATATAAAAAAGCCGCTTGCAATTGCGCATGCGTCCACAATCCAGAATTCGGCAGAAAGTGGGGAACGGAGTGTTTTTACACTAGGTGTCCTCTGCCTACCCCGCTGTGTGCGGGATACAGCGTGAAGCTGAATTTGATATTATATTATAAATAGTTTGTATAAAAATTATAAGTAAATTGTTTATTGACTGACTTTACAGTTTATTTTAATTCTAATACAAGTAATAAATGTTTCATCTAAATCGGTATATTATTATATTATATTATGAAAAAAAGATATGATAAATAAAAGCCAACTGGGCAAAATTATTAAAAAAAAATAAAATTTTCTTGAATCTAACACAAAAAATAACAGTTTTATTAAAATCGGTTCATCTATTATTTTATTTTATATTAATATATAATAATAAAATATGAAATGTAACTCACCAGTTGCATGTTTTCTGTGTGTTAGATCAGGTCGGAGGTAAGATCACAAGTGTTGGGACCTTAGAATCTATTCACTTTTATATACGTTCGACGGTTACAAAATTCATTCAACGTTATAATGTAACTTTTCCTAATAAATAAATTGAACTTTAGAAACTTTTTTGCGTAAGTTTTTGAGAAGATGGGACTAAAATTTAGATTTTGATTAGA